>CP106732.1:7171933-7608214 GCA_025506655.1 Gossypium rotundifolium | reverse complement strand
AAGTATCGGATTAGTCGACCTAATTAAATCGTTACAATGAACGAGGTAAGTTCATATGCTAATAAAGCGATTTAAATTGTGTTATAAATGCTTATTTATTATTGAATTGAATTGAATCTGAATGGTCATGACTACTGTTGGAATTGACATGAGTTCTGACGTCCCAAAGTCCTGTCTGAACCTTAGTAATAGTATAGGATACAAATGTCATGACATTAGGGTTACCTAGATTAAAATAAGTGTAAGACCATATCTGAGATATGGCATCGGTATGATATTAAGTGTAAGACCTTGTCTGGGACATGGCATCGATACGAAATTTCGTGTAAGACCATAGCTAGGCTATTGGCATCGATATGAGATTACATGTAAGACCATATCTGGGATATGACATTGTACGACCTATGTGTGATTCCCGAGTATCTTTAGTGATTCCGAATGGTTCAACGGGCATAGTCAAGACGAGAATGAAAGTACAACTGAATTAAGTGTAACAGGTACGTACAAAACCTATATGAGAATCGAATGAAGGTAATTTGGTGAGTTCTTAGTGTATCATGTGCATGAAATGAGAAAGATTTATGTATAAGTATGTTCATGCCAAAAATTTGTTTATTTGGCTATAATGAGGTATGAATTGAATGATGTGTAAGATCGAGTTATATATGTTTTAACTAAATATACATATGGTACATAGTGTATGCGAAATCTGTTATTTGATGATATTTCACATGATTCGTCTTTACTAAATAAAATGTGATTGATATTGGATTGAATAAAGTTATATATATTCACTTATGTACATATAAATGTGAATGATTGGATAAGAATGTAATTGATCCACGAGCAAAGAAATGAATAAACTTGTGAATCTTTTGGTTAACTATGTGATTGGATTTATGGTATAAAGGTGAAAACAAATAAATTTCATTATAGTATTTTTAAATGCTTAATATGTGCTTATTCGGTAAGATGAATTTAATATCTAACGAACTTACTAAGCTTTATAACTTACTTTGTTTTCTTTCATATGTTTATAGAGTTTTGGAGGCTTGCTCGGGTTGGAAGTCATCGAAGATCTCACGACACTATTCAGCTATCGTTTCGATACTTTAAAAGCTTTGTGAAGTTGGTTATATGGAATGTATAAGCTAAGTGATGATATAAGTGATGAATATGTGTAAATGTGTTATGCTTGATTTTGGCTTTGTAAATGAATGCCAAGATGGTTGGATAAATATTTGATTGTGGTTTGTGCTCATATGTGGTTTAAAATTGATATAGGTGATGATTTTGGTTGAACATAGATTAAGTATTATTGGGGAATTATGGTTGAAGGATCATGATATACATGGTATTCTTTTGGCTAAGTAAATGATAATGATTTGAGATTTGGAATGGATGAATTTATAATGGTATGAATGGTGCATTTGGTTGATGATTTTGGCTGTTTATTGTATGATGAAGTGGTACCATTTGGCCTTGTGTAGGTACATTGAAGTTGGGGTGGCAAATTGGCCTTGCAAATGACCTATTTTTGTCCACATGGGCGGAGACAGGCGTGTGTCTCAGTTGTGTGTGACATACGGTCATGTTACACGACCGTGTGTCCCCTAGTGTTGAAATTGAATTGAAGTCAGTATGCTCCACACGGTCTCACGAACGGGCGTGTGATTGGCCGTGTGGTGCAAGTCAATATACCCCCTAAATGGCACACAGCCTAGCAAATGGACGTGTTACTTGGCCGTGTTGATAAGTCAGTATACCCTACAGTTTTGGCATGGCTTGACACACAGGCGTGTGTGGCCATTTCGAAGGGCACATGGGTTGGACACATGAGCGTGTGGTTGGTCGTGTGACCCAAGTCAGTATGTATGCCCTGTTTTCACACGTTCTAAGACATGGGCGTGTCTGCTAGCCGTGTGAGGTGGCCTATTCACGCAGGCGTGTGATACTCAAAATGTTGAAATTTTCTAAATTTCCAAAATTTTCATATATTCTGATTTAGTCCCAAATGCATGATTTAAGCTTTGTATGTTCGATTTAAGTACATATTGAATGTGAATGAATGATATTTATTGAAATAAGATGATATTTGATAAATGATTGTTCGAATTGAGTTACAAGTCCGATAATGCCTCTTAACCTATTCCCGGCGATTCTGGGTTAGGAATGTTACATTTATTGGTATCAGAGCTACGGTTTAGTCAATTCTTGGACTAACGTAGCATATGTAAGTCTAGCTATACATGCTATATAGAACCTGTGATAGTGTGATATCTCCCGACTCTGACGAAAATTGTTTTAATTAGACAGATATACTTTTCAATCGAGCTAATTTCGATAGTGCAGAAAGTGGTACTTAAATATTTGAGCGAAAATGTGTTTATGATGAGTTGAAATTCATATATGTATGAATAAAAGTTCATAACATTATGTTATTGATAAATGTTATGTTATGTGTATGTATATGCGAGAGTTAAATTTGTGGCTTCTGACCCTTACCCTTTATCAAGTATAGTGTTACAATGAAATCCGTAAGATTTAGATTGAATAAGCTCACAAGTGTCAAATTACAGAGTTCTGTGATTGAAGGATTAATACTGTGGTCAGATAAGAGGATGAGAGACAGTACTAGAAGAGATATCGGATTGTTTTGAAAGTCATTCGAATTGTGCAAAGTCATTGTTAAAGAAGAAGTTGACTTCGACGAAACAAAATATTCAGGTATGATATCTAAAGAATGTATAAGCTGAAAGTTCTTCTGAATTAATTTTTATTAGTGATGGGATAATAAGAAATTAGTGATGTCAGAAATAGATAGTGGAATAATGTTTGAATTGTAAAGATAGCTGAGTACAGCGGTTATAGTCGAATAGTTTATGACGATTCCTTCTGGGTACTCTATGTGTTCATCTATTTTCAGAAGTATATGTAGCTATATATTTTCAAATGAAATTCTTATCGTATGAGAACACTAGCTAAAATATTGATAGACGAAAGCATAGTTGGTTTGTTTGAGTTATGATCGGCATTACTCTATCTTTCTCTGGTATTCTATTCTCTTGTGTTGATAGGAAAGTCGATGGTAAAATCTGTTTGATACTAGTATTCTTTTTCTACTGGTTATTGCTCTGTTGAATATACATGAAGGTTATATTGCTTCTATTATCGTTGATTTCAGTATTTATGAGTGATGTTTTTCCTTTTAGAAATTTCCTTGGATATCATCGAGATCTTTATCATTCTATATGGGTTGTAATTTTTAGAAATTCTGTATAATTCTACATTCTGATATTTCGCTACCTCGATTTTACTATGATTCTATGTAATTAATTGTAAGATATATTCTTCTAACGGAGATGACTATATCTATTATAATTATAATTTTTGGTTTAATCACAGGAGAACAGTGGTACCATTATCAGATTATAGAGGTTGTGTTTCTGTATTGGTTGCTTGAGTTTCATTTGTGTTCAAAATGCATTATTAACAGCTGGGATTTTACCTATTTATACGCTTCAGACATTGGTCTTATTATGGCATTGTGATATTTATATGATGGAAGTGGCTTCAGTATAGTTCAAAGCTTCTATGATTAATAGTTGAGATAGCTTTATTATATAATCCTTTCTAGTTTCTTGAAAGAGGGTTGACATAGGCAAAAGTGTAAACGATGAAAGATCAAGCTCAAATTTGTATATCGGTTATCATTTCCAGGTAATCTTGATAAATGTCAATGAGTTGAAAGTGGGATGTTATGTTACGTTTTAATTATGTAGTTTTTAAAGATCTTTGATTAGTATTCTGAAAAAAATTGCAATATTGTATATCTGAATTATCTTGACAACAAGAAGAAATGTTTACTTTGAAAAGTTATTATTTGACAGCTAAGACTGATCTTGAAGAATTAATCGAGCTATTTGTATTTGAATCTATCCACAGGGCTGGAAATAAATTTTTAACGTCCAAGGGTAAATAGATGAATGGTCTGAATGACAAATTCATATTCTAGAAGACATAATATAGAATTATATCTATAAGAACTGTTCTATTTGAGAAATATTATGGTAAATTAAAGTTGTTTTGATTGTGGAAGTTCTTATTTGTGTGAAGTTTGATTTGGTTTAAATATACGCTAATAAAGTTATAAACATATGAAGATATTTTTAACTGAAGCATTAGTTCTGGTTTAGCTTGAGTCAGGTAAAGAGTTTATGATTTTCAATCATGCATCATTAAATGGTTTGAAATGTGTTCTAATACAAGAATGTATAGTGATAGCTTATGCTTACATACAGTTAAAGCTATATGAGAAGAATTGTACAGCATGTGAATTAGAGATGATTGATAATGTATTCGCGTAAAATAGTCAGTGACATTGATTATTTGGTGGGTAACGTGACAACTTTAATAATTACTTGAGTTAAAAGTATTTAATGACTCAAAAAGATCTGAATTTACGACAATGAAGATGACTTGAATTGCTGAAAGACTACAAGTTAGAAATTGATAATCCAGGGAAAATGATTACAGTCACGGATGTTCTGAACAGGAAACCTATGTATGCTTTACGAGCGGTGAATATGCGATTGATCTTATCAGATGATGGATAGATATTAGCCGAGTTAAAAGCATTCAATGAATTTGTGAAGTTCATAAATGTATCAATGAATTGCAAGTTAAAAAGGGGTCAACGTAAATTGACTCATGATTCAGAAATTTCATATTGGAACTGATGATTGTTTGTTGTTTTGAGATAGATTTCGTGTATCGAGAAATCCAAAAATTATGTAACAATTGTTATATATGGCCCACCATGGTTAATGTTGATCATCAAGTGTCTTCGGGACTGTTACAACATGTGTTGATATCTGAGTAGTAATGAAATAGGATTTCGATAGATTTTTTAAAAGATAGATGTTATCTGAATCATGGTTGACCGTTTGAAGAAGTCTGCACATTCTATCGTAGTATGTACAGATTTCTCTCTTGATAGATTAGCCGAGTTATACATGTCAGAGATTTTCAGATCGCACAGTGTGCCAGACTCCATTATTTCAGGTAGAGACCTGAATTTTATATTGTGATTTGGTAGAAAACTACAGTAAGCTTTAGATAAACGATTTCAATGTAGTATCGTATTTCATTCTTAAACAGACGGCCAATCTGAGGGAGAGATTCAGATTCTCAAGGTAATGTTTCGTTGTTGTGTTTTAGAACTTGAAAAATACTTACCGTTATTTGAGTTAAGTATATTAATAATTTATCAGTTGAGTATAAAGATAGCATTGTATGAAGTACTATATGATTGCAATTACCGAACTCCGTTGTTATGGATCAAGCTTTGTGAGAAAAAGATTCACGGGATTGTTTGCAACAAAGAAATTGAAGAGAAAGTGAAAGTAATTATTAGCAGTTAAGCGATTTGATTAATGAGAAAACATATACAAACTTGATACCTAAAAGCATTGAATTTCAGTTAGTGAAGTGAGTATTTGTGAAAGTATTGTTGTGAGAATAAAATTTCTCGAAATAGTTATAAAGAGAAGTTGAGCTTTTGATTCATCGGGTAGTATGAGATTATTGAGAAAATAAAGCCAGTAGCTTATTCAACTTATATCATTGTCAAAACTTGACACGATTCATAATGTGTTTCTTATATCTATGATGCAATAATTCAGATAAGACCCTTTGTATATATAATATCTCTTTTAGAAGTTGAAATTCAGTTTGATATGACGTATAGTGAAGGACATATTAGAATCTTAGCTCGTGTGATTAAAGAGTTGAGAAATCCGAGGTTATGTGAGAAATTGTTAAGGTTATAAGAAAGTAAATCTCTAATTTATTCTCTGATAAGATTTTCGAGGACAAAAATCTTTAAGGAGAGAGTTGTAACAGCCCGTTTTTGGGTCAAATAGGAATAGTGATTTCGGAACCATAAATTCAAAGTTAAAATGATTATTTTATTATTTACAGCATGAATATACGATGGTGTGAAATTTTCGTAAAGAAATTTTACCGTTTAAATGCTTAATTTGGTAAAAAGGACTAAATCACATAAAGCGTAAAACTTGTGTTCTATAAGCTAAAGGTGTCAAATAGCTATAGAATATTAAAGTAAAGGTCCTTATGTGATAATTAGCCCAATTGTGAGTTAGTGGATGATATTTGGTAAATGATTATTCTGAACTGAGTTACAAGTCCGGTAATGCCTCTTAACCTATTTCGACGACAGTTACAGGTTAGGGGTATTACAGGAGGAGCTGAATACGATTGAGAAAATGTCACTTGGGAGCTAATGAATAAACCTACGACAAGAAACCTATTGGGGTTAAATGGGTTTATAGAACCAAATTCCACCTTGGCAGTTCTATGAACAAGTATAAGGTGATTTGGTCGTCAAAGGATACATACAAATGTTTGGCGTAGATTTTTCGGATACATTCGCACCAATAGCTCATTTGGATAGTATCTGAATGTTGCTTGCTCTTTCGACTAAAAAGGATGGAGGATTCATCAACAAGATGTCAAGTTATTCTCATAAATCTTGACTTTTATTCTTTGACTTATCTTTAGATTATGTTTCTTGTTATTGTCTTATTCACTAATACTCATCTTTCTTGTTAAGGCAATCTCTAAGTTTTGAAATATATAAAACGAACAAGATATATAGACATAACTTTTGAAAATTTTAGCACACAATGTTCACCATTAGTATATCACCCAAAATCTCAAAATCATTACTTTGATTAATTCAAGTCAAGAACAAACAATAGATATGGATGAACAAATATCAAAACCAAAGAAAAATGATGAATCAAAAGCCAAGATTTCTACCAGTAAAGTTTAGTGTGGGTATAAGGCAAACTAGAAGGAGAGGAATAAGCGAATTTAATAATTTTAATTAATCTTCAATATTTTAAAGTTTTTATTCAAAGGATCTAGGCACAACATCTTATGACTCACAATTTAAGTAAAAAATTGCATGCAAGTCTTTGCGCTTAAAAGTTTTCATGAGCAAGGTGACTCGAGCTGCTATGGGTTGGACTAGGACTTTAGTTTTTCCAAATGGCCTGACTTGACCTAATTTTGTTGTAAAAAATTAAATAGGATAGATGCAAGCCTATGAGCACCTCCAATTGCATTCTAACCACAATCTTACACAACACAAAATGAAAGCGTAAAATGAAAGACTTGGTCAATAGTAGCACTTATAATTAAGGCCACAACTCAACAAAAACATATTCAACATAACAATGTAATAAATTATAAAGATAGTATTGCATAAAACAATTACATCACATTAGCATAGGCCTTTTCAATGAAATCACGCCACCTTATTGCATTTCAAAAAAGCTAATTATTTATTAAATTAATCATTAATGAATAGTTGAATTAATTTTTATCATTTACTTATCACATGTAATGGATAACATGATATATTTTTTAGTTTTTAAGATATTTATTGAAGCGAGCCAATAAAATGATAGATTAATTTACTTCATAACATCTTATATTTTCTAGATGCATAAGAATGGCTCTAAGATTTTAATCTATTAAAGGAAACTACTACAATTATCTTTCAACGTAAACTTGATATAACTTTTATTTTGATTACGAATTTCACCGAAACATATAATTAAATTAATCGAAATTTACAAATAAGTAAAATAAGTTTAATTGACATTTCTAGTACCATGATTTATCTGAGATGAAATTATACCATTAACTTGTTATTGGAAAGATCAAATGCTTGAGAGAAGTCAATTTTTCAATAATGGAAGGAATTTCACTGAAACATATAATTAAATTTAATCAAAATTTACAAATAAATAAAACATGTTTAATTGAGATTTCAAGGATAATGATTTATATGAAATTTAAGTGCTAAAAGGACAAAAAATCTAAAAATTGCAAACAGCAGCACAAACTTAAAAAGGGGAGAAGAAGCTAGTTCTTTCCATAAAGTTGGAATAATACATCCATTGACAAGATAACGATCTATCGCTGTTTAAATCAAAAGTATTATATTAAGAAATTAAAAAATTGTACACTAATTAAAATATATAACAATTGAAAGTAGAAAATCATATTTATATGTTAAGTTATTATTAGAAAATCAATGAATTTAAGAGAAATTATGTTTGTAATATTTATTGGAATTCCACTTGAAATATATAATTAAATTCATAGCTTCTTGGTACAACTCATGTACTGTGTTGATCTCTTATTCAATAATAGGAACTATGGTGAGCAAAGATTAATTAAACAAATAAATAATAAGGCAAAGATTCATAGTTTTGGATTTTTCTCTCAAATCTTAGATTTCGATCTTTGACTTATCTTTAGTTTGTTTATTGTTGAACACCTATTTCTCTAATACTAATCATCATCTTTATTGTTAACTCAATTCTAAGTTTTGAAATATATAAAACAAACAAGATATATGGATACTAGTAGTGCTACATGTTTGTATATATAGACATATCTTTTGAAAAATTTACCACACAATTGTAACCATTAATATACCATCCAAAATCTCAAAATCATCAAATACAAAAATTATTACTTCAATAAAATAACTACTTGACCATTTTTTAAAGGTATGATTACGTAACATAATAATTTGATGTAATATGCTAACATGAAGTAATTTTTCATATATAATCCTTGTCTATTAATTATATTTGTGACAAACACACATGATTATTTGTATAACCAATAAAATGATTACTTAATTTATTTCATAACATTTTACATTTTCAAGATGCATAAAATGACTGTAAGATTTTAATCTATTAAAAGGAAACTACTACAAATACCTTTCAACCTAAACTTGAGGTAACTTCTATTTTGATTACGGAATGCATAAAATTAATAGAAAAGAAGAAGAAGAAGAAAAGAAGTACGAAAGTATACCTGTTAATTTATTATCGGAAAGATTGAGTATTTGGAGAAAAGTCAAATTTGCAATATGGGGAAGAATTTCACCTGAATCATATAATTAAATTAATCAAATTTACAAATAAGTAAAATAAGTTTAATTGACATTTCTAGTACCATGATTTATACGAGATTTTCGTGTGGATAAAATAGTCCAAAAATTGCAAACAGCAGCACAAACTTAAAAAAGGAGAGGGAGTTAGTTTTTGGCATAAAATTGGGTTAATATATTAATGGTAAGGAAAGGGTAAAAGAGAAATCATAAGCAAAGAAACAAGTGAGTTAATATTTTTGGTAATGTTAGCTCAATATTCTTTAAATATTTGATTCTAAGGAAATCCCAAAATGCAAGACTTAAATCTAATTTCATTTGTTCATCCATCCATTGGCAAGACAACAATGCAGTGTTTAAAAAGGCGACAAGTGTGGAGGGCCAAAGGCAAAGTGGCAAACAAGACATTAATTACATACTTTTTAACATAAATATCATTTTATATTAAATGTGATACATGCAAAATCCATTTATATTAATTAGTAACTTATAAACACTGAATCCAAACAAGTTTGGTTAAAAATTTTAAATATTTCAATTTTGAATCTGGTTTCATTTAAAATATTAGTATGTTAAGAAATTAAAAGATTGAAATGCAAAATAAACTAAAACAACATATAAAAATTTTTTACAGTAGTTGGTTCTTTATGCATAAAAATGACTCTAAGATTTTAATCTATTAAAAGGAAATTACTACAATTACCTTTTAACCTAAACTTGAGGTAACTTCTATTTTGATTACGGAATGCATAAAATTAATAGAAAAGAAGAAGAAGAAAAGAAAGATGAAAGTATACCTGTTAATTTATTATCGAAAAGATAAAGTTCTTGAAGAAAAGTCAAATTTGCAATATGGGAGAATTTCACCGAAACATATAATTAAATTAATCGAAATTTACAAATAAGTAAAATAAGTTTAATTGACATTTCTAGTGCCATGATTTATACAAGATTTTAGTACGGACAAAATAGTCAAAAATTGCAAACAATGACACAAACTTAAAAAGGAGAGGTAGTTAATTGTCCGATTGGTTGTTGTAATAATGTTTTAGGGACAGAATTCATCCTTGTTGCTTTAGCATCGAACCCGTGTCGGTGGGTACCGATAACCCGTATCAACATTGAATCGATTTCATTTAACATTCAAATTATTTAGGTTTGAATTATTTAAGTCATGTAATTTGTTATTTAAATTATTAAATTTCTTTTCACCATTATTTCTTATATTTTTCTCACGTTCAAAGTTGTTAAGTATCAAATGAGATTAATTCTTTTCCTTTTCATCCAAAAGTATTATATTAAGAGATTAAAATATTGTAAGCTAATTAATAATATATTAGAAATTCTATTAATCTATGTATGTGTGTGAATGTTACAATTTTAGAACATAAATATGTCTTTAAAAATAATATACAATAAATAATAAAACATATAATTTAAAACAAATTAATAATAACACATGCAATATGTACAATGTTAAAATGAAAAAATTATATTTAAATTGTTTATTAAGGTGTTGTCATCAATCTTGAGTCGGTGTTAAGTTAACTTGTGACACCAATACAATAAAACACTTAATAAATAATATAGATATACAATTGATGGAAGTAATAAAGTGTGCATAATAAAAATTGAAATGTCTAAAAATATTAAAATAAAGTTTTAGCTCAGTAGTAAATTAAAAGTTTTACTAATACAATTTATGCGCATTCAAATCTTTTCATATATATTTTTATTGGTTTTAAAAAAATTAAAAGCTAAATTACCCTCGAATAATATAACTTATTTCAATAACGGAAAGGTATTTACGTAGTTTTTTAATTGAGGTGGTGACCGATTGAAGACAATGCCAATTCAGTAAAATACTTCATAAATAATATAGATAACAACAAAAGATATTGAATAAATATGACAAGAATAATGATATTATGCCTATTAAAAACATCAATAATTTGAAATAATCACGTTGATTAAAATAGATTGGTGGTAGAATTATGTTATCTTTGCATTTGGAATTTTAGAATTTAGGCACTTTAATTGGTGCGTAATCGAGCAACAACTCATGTTCTCTTTTTCTCGTATTTAATAATATGAACTTATGGCTGAGCGAAATAATAAAACAAATAAAGTAAGGGTAAAAATGTTAGGTACAACCCAAATTGCTGTCCAATTGAGAATTTTATTCCAACTAAATGATTAATTCCTTATATTAACTGAAGTTTTGGAATAACGAATAAGGTAAGGGTAAAAGAAGCGTGGTACAAGTTTAATGTTAATTCATAAGACCCTAACTTAGCTAATTTGTGATCCAAGGCAAATCTTAATATCTTTACTTGATCGCCTAAGGTTTAATGTGAAATACCCACACACAGTTGAACTTTTACAATTCAAATAGTTTGGAGGTTTCGAGAAAAAATTGTAAAGTCAATGTGAAATTTTATGATTTTCTTTCATGTACCAGTTTTAGTAGCTAGAATTTTACAATATCAAGAAACTAAAAGATTGAAAAGAAAATAAAAATGGCGTAAAAAGAAAAAAATGAAAATGATAAATTTTATATATAATTTTAAGTTTATATGACGTGGCATAAAAAAGAATTTTTAGGGTTGAAATTAAATTATAATTTAGGATAGTAAAATCAATTTCATCATTTTAATACCTATCTCTTTATAAATTTTAAAGGACTAAATCAATTATTCATCATATTTAAGGGGCAAATTAAGTGCGATTTTATCTTTATTAATTTGAAATTTTAAAATAATTAAAAGGTCTAAATAAAATTTTTTATTTTAGGAGAACCGGATCCCTACCAACCTCTAGCTAGTAGCTACCCCTATTTGAGGTATTTCTATCTTGTTTATATTTTTATATAAAATTTTTACTGAAAAAATAATATAATATTATTTAATTATAAGACACAATAATATTCATATTCATACTTTTTTCTGAATAAAATAATAGTAAAATAATCTTTACTGAAGTTTTAAGTAAGTAGCTTTCTTATTTTTAGAATATTAGTAAAGCACATATAGTCTAGGTGAAAAGGAACTGAGGAGTTGAACAGTAAAGAACCTAGTAAGAACTCACATGATAATGAGCTTGTTGTAACCAAAATACAATGATTGGGGTATAGTCAAGTTCCTAATTTCTATAGGCATAATTCCCTCCAAAGAGTTGTTATGCAATGATATTATACCTGATATAACAACTAAAAAGGGATTGCATAAATGTAACAACAAAAAGGAAAAAAAATGATATTATATCTGATAAATTGTTATTAGAAAGATCAATAACTTTGAGAGCGGTCAAGTTTCCAATAGTTGATGGGATTCCACCTAAAAATATAAATAAATTGGTCAAAATAGCTTGGTGCTAAAATTATGTTTTCTTTGTGTGTGTAGTTTTTGGATGAAAGATTACTTGCAATGAGAACATTATTAGTTATAATCTAATATTTTATTAATGCGAATATAATCAAGATCAAGGAAGATATAAAACCTGAAAGAGATGTATTGCCAAGATACAACTCTTTCAAGTTTGAAAGATTTCCAATCGTTAGAGGAAACTTCCCTTCTAAATTGTTGTTAAACAAGTTTAACTTTTCTAGTTTTGACAAATTGCCTAGAGTAGATGGGATAACACCAATGAAGTTGTTAAGGTATAAAAATAAGCCTTGAATTGTGAAGCAACCAAACCATGATGGGATTTCTTCATTGAAGTTATTGTTACCAAAGTTCAAATATTTCATCCGATGCAAATTTGTTAACTCAACGGGAAAAGAACCATAGAAATTATTTTGACGAATGTCAAGCCAAGCAAGAAAAGATAGATTATCCAATAGAGATGGGATGGTGCCTGTGAGCTCCATACTCGAAAAATTCGAACAACTTGTTCTCGAGCAACCAAAATTCACTAGGATGAATATTTAATTAGCGATAGATTAATTAAGTATCCTAGGAGTATTGTTGAAGATGTACTTATTACGATCTATAAATTAATTTCTAAATATAGGTGAAATTTCATTATAAAACATATAATGAATTATGGATGAGCAAAAATTAATTTTAAAATTTATGGCAAATCAAACGGAAAGAAATTTAATTTAATAAAAAATGAGTAAACTGATTGAAAAATTAATATGCCATCTATCAAGTCTAATGGGAGGAGATGTTTTGTATTGAGAATCAGAAAAGATGACTCCTAAAAGATAGAGACATATATGTGATTGAATGAAAAATCAAATCCTTACAGTTAAAATATCTTATATGTAATCTTGAGGCATTTGGATAACGGAGTATAGTTTAGTTATCACTACTAATAAAAAAGGAAGTTTAGGAATCAACTTGACAAAATGGCATGGTTTAAATATTAATTTCTTGGTTAAAGTATTTTTTATATAGTAACAAATATTAATTTGAGGGTATTTTTATCGTTTTATATTTTTTAAAAATATTTTATTAAAAATAATATAATAATGTTTACACATAAGATACAATAATATTCATAAATTTTTAATGAAATAATATTCATAACTTCAACTTTATTTATTTAGAAGAAAATTGGAAATAAATAATATTTGCTATACATATGAATTAATGGAGTGTATAAAATGAATGATTAATTTATTTGCAACATCTAATCCTTTCTTAGTCGCTTGAGAATGACTAATTACATCTTATAGTGTTATGCCATTCTATGCTGAAATTATAAAAGATATAAATTTTCATCTAAATCTTGATATTTTCTCATGAGTTAACATTTTGAAACTTAAATTATAGCATAATGTGTAGTTTTTGTAGCATTATAAATAATGTTAAATTTGGTTGAATGTAGTGGTGCCAACGAGTTTAATATCCAAATCATCATATTTGATATAGTAATTTGCAATTCAAATTAATGATATTTTCTTATTCTTATGTTTTTCTAATTTCAAAGTACTTAAGGGATTAAATGTGTAATTAGTTGTTTTAAGCCAAAAGTATTATAGTAAAAGTTATTTAGTAATATAGAGCACGATTCTATTATAAGTATTATAACAAGAACAACAAAAGGAAAATAAACATGATATTATACATGTTAAGTAGTTATTACGAGACTGATGAACACGAGAGAAGTAAGGTTATCAAATATTTCTGACGCTAGATGACCTAGAACGATAATATTGTTACCTAGTTTTGAGAAATTGCTTAGGGTAGATAGGGATAACACTAGTGAAGTTGTTACTACACAAGTATATACAAGCTTTTATTGTTATCAAAGTTGAAATACTCAATGGGTAAACAAACATAGAAACTATTGTTACAAATGTTGAGTTTGGCAAGGAAAGAAGATTTCCAGTTGAGATGGTATGGTGTTTGTGAAATCCATACCTAATGCATCAAGACTTGTGATGTTTCAATTTTTAAGTTAAAGGATAGCAAAAATAGCTATTTACAAGTCTTGTGTGACTCTAAAGGGTACAAAGTAGGTCCTAATTAAAAATGAAACCTTAATTTAATTTAATGTGTAAAATTTAACTCTTTTCTTATAAACTAACTAAATTTACTTTTAGTGAAATTAGTGAAATTATAAATATCTAAGCAGTTGGTAAAACACGAGATGCTAAATAGAGACACATGCCAAAATATGATTTAATCTTTTAAAAATTATAAAGATATAAACTATCAAAAATTAAAATTTCATTTGACTCCTAAAAATTGTTCTAACTTCTCCTTCTCCATACATCCAGAAAAAAGAAACAAGTAATTTCAAGAACAAAAACATTAATTGGAAACATGAACCGAAAAGAATGGCCACCTTTTCAACCTTCCATTTCAATTATACGTGGTTTAGTATATTAATCAAACTAGAGGAAGCCAGGCAATTTTAGAGGGTCGGATGAAATTTTAATTTTTATAGTTTATATCTTTATAATTTGTAAAGGATTAAATAGAATTTTTATAATTTTAGAGGGGAAAAGTGCAATTTCACCTTTACTAATATAAAATTTTTAAAAAAATAAAAGGCGTAAAATGTAATTTTACATTTTAGGGGGGTCGGGGCCCATGCCAGCCCCCGACTTCGCCCCTGAATCAAACCATGGACCGTAAAACTGTACCACAAATATTGTTTCTCAACGTTTGAATTAAGCTGTAATTACTTTAACAAAAACTCTTAAAATTTAGTTTGTTTATTCTCAAGTTTTATTTTGAAAGTTGAATTATATAATTAATATACAATTCAAATAGTTACTGAGTTTAATTAATTTTCTATTTTATTATAAATATATTTATTTTAATTATTATTGAAAAATCTCAACTCTAATTTCTTGAACTTTTGAAAAATTACATATTAATTTACTTTTTGTTGAAGCCCTTTTGCAGATGCTAAAATATACAAAATTTTTAAAAGAACTATTAACAAATAAAAAAAATTATGCGACTTGTCAACTATGGAGTTCAATGAAGATGCTAGGTCATTCTCTGAAACAAATTGTCCACCAAACTTAAAGATCCAAGAAGTTTTAGTACTCCTTGTCTTATTGGTAGCTTAAATGTTGAAAAAACTTTGGCTGATTTGGGGGCTAGTATAAATGTTATGCCTTATAAAATGTTTGAACAACTTGTTCTCGAGGAACCAAAACCCATTAGGATGAATATTCAATTAACTGATAGATTAATTAAGTATCCTAGGGTATTATTGAAGACGTACTTATTACGATCTATAAATTAATTTCTAAATATAGGTGAAATTTCATTATAAAATATATAATGAACTATGGATGAGCAAATATTAATTTTAAAAATAAGGCAAATCAAGCGGAAAGAAATCTAATTTAATAAAAAATGAGTAATCGATTGAAAGATTAATATGCCATCTATCAAGTCTAATTGGAGGAGATGCTTTGTATTGAGCATCGAGCAGATGACTCCTAGAAGATAGAGACATGTATGTGATTGAATGAAAAATCAAATCCTCATAGTTAAAATATCTTATATGTAATCTTGAGGCATTTGGATAACGAAATATAGTTTAGTTATCACTACTAATAAAAAGGAAGTTTAGGAATCAACTTGAGAAAAATAGCATGGTTTAAGTATTAATTTGCGGGTTAAAGTATTTTTATATAGTAACAAATATTAATTTGAGGGTATTTTTATCGTTTTATATTTTTAGAAAAAATATTTTATTAGAAAATAATATAATGATGTCTACACATAAGACACAATAATATTCATAATTTTTTAATGAAATAATATTCATAACTTCAACTTTATTTATTTAGAAGAAAAATTGAAATAAATAATATTTTCTATACATATGAATGGAGTGTATAAAAATGAATGATTTATTTATTTTGCAACATCTAACCCTTTCTTAGTTGCTTGAGAATGACTAATTCCATCTTATAGTGTTATGCCATTCTTAACTGAAATTTTAAATTTAAAATGAAAATTATAAAATTATAAAAGATATAAATTTTCATCTAAATCTTGACATTTTATCATGAGTTAACATTTTGAAACCTAAATTATAACATAATGTGTAGGATTTTGTATCATTATAAATTATGTTAAATTTGGTTGAATGTAGTGGTGCCAACGAGTTTAATATCCAAATCATCATTTTGATATAGTAATTTGCAATTCAAATTAATGGTATTTTTCTAATTCTTACGTTTTTCTAATTTCAAAGTACTTAAGGGATTAAATGTGTAATTAATTGTTTTAAGCCAAAAGTATTATAGTAAAAGTTAAAAATTGTAAAGTTATATAGTAATATATAGCACGATTCTATTATAAGTATTATAACAGTTACAACAAAAAGGAAAATAAAGATGATATTATACATGTTAAGTAGTTATTACCAAGACTGATGAACACGAGAGAAGTAAGGTTATCAAATATTTCTGACGGTAGATGACGTAGAACGATAATATCGTTACCTAGTTTTGAGAAATTGCTTAGGGTAGATAGGGATAACACTAGTGAAGTTGTTACTACACAAATACAAGCTTTTAAATTTCAGAATTTATTGTTACCAAAGTTGAAATACTCAATGGGTAAACAAACATTGAAACTATTGTTACAAATGTTGAGTTTGGCAAGGAAAGAAGATTTCCAGTTGAGATGGTATGGTGTTTGTGAAATCCATACCTAATGCATCAAGAGTTGTGATGTTTCAATTTTTAAGTTAAAGGATAGCAAAAATAGCTATTTACAAGTCTTGTGTGACTCTAAAGGGTACAAAGTAGGTCCTAATTAAAAATGAAACCTTAATTTAATTTAATGTGTAAAATTTAACTCTTTTCTTATAAACTAACTAAATTTACTTTTAGTGAAATTAGTGAAATTATAAATATCTAAGCAGTTGGTAAAACACGAGATGCTAAATAGAGACACATGCCAAAATAGGAAAGAAAATTACAAACAAAAGATTTACACTATAACTATGTTTTATTGTTTACGAATAAACATTACTATTGTAGGAAGCTAAAATAAACTACAACAATATAAAAAGAAAGTTTTAACAGTAACAAAGCTATTACAACTCAACCAATCATAAACAACTCTTATACCAATCATAAGCCAACTTTGACTTTTCAACTAAGTTCATATCTCTCACAAAGAACAAAGGTTGACGAGATATCTCACTTTGTTATTCCTCAAGTATGGGGTTGTGGAGGTGACCATGAGTTCTGATGTGTTCCTACCTGCTACTAAGGGTAAATCAAGAGTTGCATTGAAAATCTAACCAAGTTTCGTTTGACACCAATTAAATTGGTTGATGGCTCAATTGACATAAATAATATATTTATATACACTCTATGATTAAGTTTGGTTTTGCTAGCACTGAACTTAGTGGTTATTGTTTAAAGTCCCGCTTCACTATTTAAAACAACTGTTGATGGAAATTAGATAAAAATGAATGAAACAATAAGCAGGAATTGTTTACCTTTGAAATGGTTGTTACCAAGATCCAAAGTGTCGAGCAAAGTCAAATTTCCAATTTCTGTAGGTATACTTCCCTCCAAGGAGCTGTTATAGAATGATAAAAACTTCAGCTCTTTGCACTTGAATAAACTATTTGGAATTCTACCGGAAATTTGATTCCCACCCAAGCTCAACGTTTCTAGTTTTGACAAATTGCCTAGATTAGATGGGATAACACCAATGAAGTTGTTAAGGTACAAAGACAATCTTTGAAGTTTACTGAAGCAACCAAACCATGATGGGATTTCTCCATTGAAGCTATTGTTACCAAAGTCCAAATCTTTCATCCGACGCAAATTAGTTAACTCAATGGGTAAAGAGCCATGGAAACTATTTTGATGAATGTCGAACCAAGCAAGGAAAGACAGATTTCCCAATTGAGAAGAAATGGTGCCTGTGAGATCCATGCTCGACAAATTCAGAGCAGTGACTCTATGGTGTCTAGATCCACATGTGACACCAATCCAGCTGCAAACGGAGGTAGAAGTAGACCAATTGGTTTCCAAGAGATTGTGAGGATCATGAGTTATACGAGATTTTAGTGCTAGAAGAGCAGATTGATCAACGGTGATGCTAGAATATTTTGCAGACAAAATAACCCCAAAGGTTGCAAATAGCAGCCCAAACATAAACGGAGGGAGGAAGCTTGGTTTTGCCATAAGGTTGGATATGGGTGTAAGGCGCATCATAAGGAGAGAAACAACTGAGTTTAATACTTTTCTATTGTTAGTTCAATATTCTTTAAATGCTTTGATTCGAAGGATTAAGTAAGGGCTACACGCTGCAGAATGAAAGCCAGAAAAATGCAAGACTTAAAGCTTTGGAAACATGAATAAAAAAAAAAAAAAGTAATTTGGAAATTTGTCACTTCTTTTAACATTGTCTCCACCATTATTCACGATTCAACAAATATTAATTCCTTTTCTTTGTGATAAAATTTATTAAGAACAAATGTCATGCTTTTTATTTATTTATGTATGAAGTAATTTTATTTAATATATCCACAACCAATACATTAATTTACAGCTATATGTGGCATTCAATAATAATACTTTTATAAATAAAAAGGTAAACTAACTCATTAGTCACTTTAAAACAGTTGGTAGAGTCATTCTTATTTTAATCATTAATGAGAAACAAGGAAATGATCCATGAAGAAATGATTGATTTGTATTATTCTTTAGCTAAGTAACAAGCTACCATATTTATCTGAATTTATCAAGCTAAGCTGTTAACTAATAACTAATCGTTAACTAACTTGAAAGAATCGCTAACTACTAACCGTTACCTACTTAATTGTTAACTACCAACAACAATAATTGTTTTATTCCTTAACATGCCTCCAACTTCTTAACCTCTGTTGTTTGCTCACGTTTGGTAACAACTTTGAAACACCATTGAAACTTTGTAAACAAAGGAGCGGACAAGGGTTTGGTGAAAACATCTGCTACTTGTTCTTGGGCTGGAACATGCCCCACATTTAGCTTTCCAGTAGCAACCTTTTCTTTAACAAAAAATAGCTCCAACTCAACATGCTTGAACTTTGAATACAACTTTGGATTAGTGAAGCGTAAAAGCAAAAGCTTGAATTATCACACCAAACTGTAGCTTTCTTAAAAGGAACAACATGCAATTCAGACAAGAGAGATTCAAGACACACAATCTCAGTGACTGTATGAGCAAGGCATCTATACTCAACTTCTGCAGTGGATCTAGAGGCAATTTGTTGCTTCTTGGATCCCCAGGCCACAGGATTACCACCAAGAAACACACAGAACCCTGTAGTTGACCGCCTATCATCCACATTAGTACTCAGTTTGCATCAGAAAAACCTACTAGGTCCAAGTTGGCAGTAGTAGTAAAATGAAGACCATACTCTACAGTATTTTGAAGATATCTAAGAATTCATTTCAAAGCCTTAAAATGTTGATCAAGAGGCTTGTGCATGAATTGGCATACTCTATTAACAGCAAAAGTAATATCAGGTCGAGTGATAAAAACGTATTGTAGAGCTCCTACAATGCTCCTATAGTCAGACTTTTTGTCAATGGCATTGCCAACATGTTGAGGCAGATTTGTTGAAGTAGCATGGGTATAGGAGAGCCCTTTGCTTGATCCATTCGAGCTTTCTTTAACAAGTCGAGTACATATTGCGTTGAATCAAGAACAAGCCATCAGTAGTAGAAAGAACTTCAACGCCAAGGAAATAACTAAGAGGTCCCAAATCCTTCAAAGAAAATTTTGTATCCAAAGCTGTGACAAAAGCATCAATGCTGCCTTGATGATTACCAGTAACAATGATGTCATCCACATATAGAAGGACATATAGCAACACACCTTCAGTTTTTCGAACAAACAAAGAACCATCTGACTTTGCTAACACGAACTGAGAAGTAAGCAAGAAGTCTCTTAGTTTGGAAAACCAAGCCCATGGTGCCTATTTAAGACCATACAGTGTCTTCTTTAATCTGCACACCAAATGCTGGTTACCATGCTGCTGCTCAAAACTAGGGGGTTGAACCATGTAGATTTCCTCAGATAAGTCACCATTAAGAAAAGCATTATTTATATCAACTTGCCTTAACTGCCAGCCAAATTTCACAGCTAAAGCCAAAAAAACATGAATTATAGCTGGTTTTACAACTGGGCTGAAGGTTTCATGAAATTCAATTCCTGCTTCCTAAAGATAGCCTTTGACCACCAAACGACCCTTATATCATTGGAACTTTGGTCAACAAACAAACAACAAGTAGTTGAAGCTTGAGAGAGAAGGCTCTGAAGCTGCTGCAGAAGAAAGAAAGAAAAGAAAGAAATTTGCTAAGGAGAATGAGACAGCAAGAAAGGAGCATGAAACTTGAATGAAATCTATTGATTTTCATTACAAAGGAGTTTGGCATCTGCCATTACATATATTGATTTGATAACAAAAGAAATTAAGACAAGTTTTCACCTAATGTTACCTAATCCCACTAGTTTTCATAGAAACTTGAAATACTTAGCTTGCACACATTATATAGTGATATAATCAGCTTCAATCACCATCAAATCAACATAAAATATCAGTAAAATATAGTTCTAAGTTAACCAAACTAAGTTACATTGTCATGGGATTACAAAACAACAAAAAATGAGCACTTAGTGTGCATAAAATAATGGTTCTGCGTGGCTGATGCGCAAGAAGTCGCTTCTTCATGTTGCATGGGCTACATGGGAGGCCATTCTTCAACAATATCAAGCAATAGTTCCATCTGAATGACGCTTAAGCTTGAACACCCATTTGTAGCCTACAACTCTCTTATTTCCAAGTAAGGGAACTAGATCCCATGTATTGTTTTTCAGCAAAACATCATATTCTTGCTGATCAACTAGAGCCCATTCCTTTCTAAAAAGAGCCTAATCGATTGTGACGAGTTCGATAACACCCAGTTTAGCTAAAAAAACACGGGGTTTGAAAATGCCACTCTTGGACCTGGTTTGCATAAGATGCAAGTTGACAGGAGGAGCAGACATATCCTTAATAATTTAAGTACTGCTAGGAGCCAAATGTGAGTCAGAAAGTTCAACAGGCTGAGAGGAGACTAAAGTAGGAGAAGAGGTAGAGCTACTGCTGCTAGCTGCATTGGCTGGCAAGTGAACACCAAGCGGTGCGATTTGCAAGCCAGCGAAATAGAAGGAACAAACCTAGAAGAGGCATCAAAACTAGGTTGTTGCAAAGAAGAAATCATTCTTTGGGACTTGAGATTGTTGATGCTAGAGGCGAGGTCGAATCCCAAGGAAGGCGGAACCACATGTCGAGCTAGTAGACCCATCAAAGGAAAACATGTTTCATCAAACACCACATGTCTAGAGATGAATATCTTACCAGCATCATCAAGACACTTGTACCCTTTGTGAACAAGGCTATATCCAAGGAAAACACATGGCTTGGAGCAAGCGCAACTTGTGAGTATTGAATGACCTAAGATAAGGATAACACCTACAACCAAAAACTTTAAGGTGCATGTAATTAGGTAGAGACTTGTGCAACATTTCATAAGGAGACCTTCCATTTAGAACAGGTGTGGGAAGCCTATTAATGAGATAGACAACACTGATGAAAGCATGAGCCCATAGATACATAGGAACATTATCTTGAGCCAATAATATTTTACCAAAATCAACTATATGCTTGTGCTTCCTCTCTACCAAGCCATTCTGCTCAGAGGTATGAGGCAAGAGAGGTGATGGTGTATTCTCAGCTGAGAAAGAGCTTGTGGAAAGGAATGAAACTCGCCCCCTAGTTTGTTTGAAAAACCTTTATTTGACATCCAAACTGAACTTTAATGAACTTTTGAATATGAAGAAACTTTGCAAGAGCCTTAGACTTGTGCTTAATGAGATATAGCCAAGTATATCTAGAGTAAGCATCAACAAATGAGACATAATAAGAGTGACCCTTAGATGTTACTGTTGGCCTCAAAGATCATAAACAATAAGTTCAAAAGGAGCGAACACTCGAAGAGAAGAAGGAAAATGAGAGCTTATAAAACTTTCTAAGTTGGCATCTTGAACAAATGGAACTCAACTTAAAATTATTTGCAACTATATTACATTTTGAAGAAGCTGTAGTGACA
Organism: Gossypium rotundifolium; assembly: GCA_025506655.1. Lineage (NCBI taxonomy): Eukaryota > Viridiplantae > Streptophyta > Magnoliopsida > Malvales > Malvaceae > Gossypium > Gossypium rotundifolium. Next base: position 7,585,628 of record CP106732.1, on the reverse strand, counting down.
ATTTTATTACAATGGTGACCAAGCCTTTTGGGCCACAAATAAAAAACAAGACTACTAGAAGTAGGTGACCCTAGGAGAGTAGCATGAGCGTTGGTGGAGAAGGAAAAACAGCTCTGGATCTTTGAGAGGCTGACAGATCAAATCTGTATAGGCCATCATGAATGTGGCCCATTAATAGGATGCTCCTTGTCTTGATATCCTTCACAAAGTAATAAACATAATGAAATTCAAAGTAAACCTGGTTATCCTTTGCAAAGCGTACAATGAGACATTAAATTTTACAAATTTGAGGAACATGTAAGACATTTTTAAATGAAACACTCTACTAGCAATCGTAAAAGACACAGGTCAATATGAGCTAAAGTACGGGCACTCCATTCCCTATGTAAAGCTTGTGGTTACCTGTATATGGTGTTGCACCCTTGCAAGGTGTACGAAGCCCAAATTGCCCGGCCCATTTTACAACATTTCAAACCCAATAACAGCAACAAAAACCCTAGCCCAACTACCCTAGCCCACTAAACAAATAAAAAAACAGAAAAAACAAAAAAACCCTAGCCCCTAAGTGCCTTGGCCGCCGCATGTCTGCCTTCTGACCTAACTGCTCCACCGCCATCGGTGAGTCGGCCCGACCCTCCACCTGCTCCCTATACCCTGCAAGAACAAGAGAACACACGACAGAGCAGAGAAATAAAAAAAACAACTGAAACAATTGTAAAAAGGCTATAAAAGCCGATTCATGTTTTGTATTTGGGGGTTCCTTTTTTTTGAAAAAATATAAAAATACAGAGATTCAAAAGCAAGAAGTAGATCTACAAATATTGAAATAGAAACCGGAGAAGGTGATTTGTCTTTCTTTTTTTTTAAATTCTTTTTTTTTGCTGCTACAAATCCTTCGCGCAAATATACCCAAATACATGTATAAACTAGTAAAAAATAAAAATAATAAAAAAAAGAAAAAAAGGTACCTATTGCGATTTTTGGCCACTCAGATGTCTGATGATGACGGCATGCCATGGCAATGACTTCTTAGGAAGCTCATGGAGGCTTCCCTTCTGAGAGAAAAAAAGGGAGAGAGAGAATTTTTTAAACTCTCAAAAAAGCTGATTTTTTTTACGATTTTGGGCTTTAAATAGCCCTTCAAAGCGACGTCGTTTTGAAATTTAGCCCTAACGCTTAAAACGACGTCGTTTGCCTCGGGATCCGCGTGTTGACCGACCCGCTCTCCGGTCGGCGTTTTTGAAAGGAAGGGCTAATTGCACTTTTAGCCCTTCCGCATTTTTATTGTTTTTAATCAGGTCTTTGTTATTTTAAAATCTAGCCCGAACATTTAGTCCGGTTTCCAATCTGGTCCCCCCTGCTGCTGCGCGTTTTGGCCGAAAGGAATTATTACGCGCGTGGTCCCTCTGTTTCCTCCGCGTGTGCAAATCGATCCTTTTCTTTTATTTTTGTTTCATACTGACCCTGAAATTTTGTTTTATTTTCAAATTGACCCCCGAACCTTGTTTACTTCATAACTTAACCCTAAAATTTCGTTTTAATTTCAATTCAATCCCTTTTTAGTTAATTCGCATTTTGTTCTTTTATTATTAATACTATTATTATTATATTATTATTTATTTTACTATTATCTATTGTTATTACTATTTTTTAGTATTATTAATCAATATTATTCTTGTCAACATTATTTCTTTACCATTATTATTTATTATTTGTTATCATTACTATTACTACTATTATTATTATTATCATTTTATCTTGCATTTTATTTCTCGTTACTATTCATACATTACATATTATTAGCGTTACTTATATTTTCATTGTTATTATTCAATTATTATTATTATTATCCTTATTATTATTATTATTATATTATTATTATTATTATTTTATTGTATTTAATATTGTTGATACTATATTGCATTTACCATTATTATATTTATTATTAATATTAATATTATGATTACTATTATTATATTTATTACTTTATTCAATTATTAATTTACTTTATTTTATCTTTCTTACTTATTTATTTTCATATATATGTATATATATTATTATTTCCATTATTATTATTGGCATTATATTATTATTATACATAAATACTATTATTATCATTATTCGATTTTTTATATATATATATTTATGTATTTCAAGCTGTTTTATTATTATTATTATCATTATTATTATTATCACTATTATTTGTTATTTCTATTATTTGTCATTATTTTCACGTATCAAATCCATATACATATTTTATTTGTTATCGTGTTTATTTTTATTCTTTACCATTATTATTATTTTCATTAACATATCGTTATCCATGTGACCATTTCATTTCGACAATATCATTGCTTTCTCGTTCGCTTTAACCATCGCTATCATCATAGTTATATGTATAGATATATATATATTATTAGTTTACTACTACTATATTATCGCATATGTGTTTTACTATTTGTTTATTATGCTTCTTCTTGTCATGATATTTATACACATATAAACGTATTTTATCGACTTACTATTACTATATATGTATGTTACTATTATCGTTATCATTGTTCTATTCTTTATTAATCTTATCATTATTATTATTATTATTATTATTATATAACATCTTTATTATCATTTGTTTAGTATTGTTATCCTTCATCACTTGTCATCATTATTGTTATCAATCATCCTTTATTTGCATTATTATTGCTATTGCAATTTTTCAACAATCTCGCTAAATAAAAATACATTTTATGAAATCGTCCTATTCTATCCAAAGATGCTTAAAGCAAGGCAATGTTTTGTATTTAGAGATTTGTGGAATAGTGCCCTAACGTCTTTGGAGTTGCGATTCTCTTTCACTAAATAATCAAACATCCTTCTATCCTATTTCATGAAATATGAGACGACCTTGACTTGAGAGATTAAAACATCGTGTCCTAACGTCTTGGATGTGATGTTTAGATCTTTTTGAACAAAGAAATCTCGATTTTCTTGGCCGAATACCTACATTCATTTTAGCTCAAACCTATAAAATCAAAGTGCATTTACAAAATCACCTTATTCCGTCCAAAAGTTTTCAAATCAGGCAATGTTTGTGTGTTTAGAAATTTGGAGAATAGTGCCCTAACGTGCTGGGTTGTGATTTTTCGTTTGACTAAAATACTAAACATCCTTTTAATAAATTTCACAAATTTCAAGATAACTTTGATCACGAAGGCTTTAAATATCGTGTCCTAATGTGCTGGATGTGATGTTGGTATCCTCTCGGAACAAAGAAATCTCAAATTCCAGCCCAAATTATCCAAACATTTTTTAAAGGATCTTTATTTTAAAATCTTTTCAAATTTCTGACATTAAGGCACTAATTAATCATTTTGGTACCAATTTTGGGCGTATCGAGGGTGCTAACCCTTCCTCGTACGTAACCGACTCCTGAACTCGTTTTTTGGATTTCGTAGACCAAAATCGTTGTTTTGATAAATTAAATTATTTATTAAAAATAACTATTTTACGAGGTGACCCGATCACACCTCAACAAAAAGATCGGTGGCGACTCCCTGTCTTTTTCGTTTTAAAAACCAAAGTCGAACCCCGTTTTGTTTTCCAAAAAAAATGGTGACGACACAAGGTATCCAAATCATTACTGACATGATTGGATGCACCTGAATCTAGATACCAAACTTTCGTATTCAAAAAACTCGAGGAACACTGTCTTTGTTTGGAAAGTGTAGTAGAATCTTGTGTATCATTCCTATGAGAACAGCAGTGAGACCTTGCACAAGTCAAATTTGAAGGACCACAAAGCGATGACAATGAGCACATATAGGTGATCGAAACACCTTCAAAGACTCATCAAAACAATAATAACATTTCGGACAATATGACCAATCCGTCCACATAGTCGACATTGAGGCTTATTATGACTAAACTTCCTTCCTCGACCTCTACCTCGAGAAAACCTACCATTACCTCTGTAAGGTGGTCGAGAGCCTCTATCACACTAACCGATGCTGTTATTAGTGCTACCACATTGTTGAGCAACATTAGCATGAAAGGACACACTTGAAACCAAATCTTGTTGTCGAGTTTCACAATCAGTAAGCATTTCAGCAAGAAGATTAAGAGGAACACTCATTGTCGTAACCATTTTTTTGGAAAACAACAAAGGGTTCGACTTTGGGTTTTAAAAATGAAAAAAACGGGAGTCGCCACCAATCCTTTTTTGTTGAGGTGTGATCGGGTCACCTCATAAAAGCAGTTGTTTTAATAAGCAGTTTGATTTATCAAAACAACGATTTTGGTCTCTGAAATCCGAAAGCGAGTTGAAGTCGATTACATACGAGGAAGGGTTAGCACCATAATCGCCCAAAATTGGTACCAAAATGATTAATTAGTGTCTTAATGTTGGAAGTTTGAAAAGGTTTTAAAATACGGATCCTTTAAAAGGTATTAGGATATTTGAGATTTCTTTATTTCGAGAGGGTACAAACATCACATCCAGCACGTTAGGACATGATATTCTAAACCTTCGTAATCAAAACTATCTCCTGATTTTACGAAGTTTATCAAAAGGATGTTTAGTTATTTAGTCAAACGAAAAATCACAACCCAGCACGTTAGGGTACTATTCCCCGAATTCCTAGATACAAAACATTGCCTTTATATTAAAACATTTAAATGGAGTGTAGCAATTTTACAAAATGCATCGTATCGTATTAAATCAAAGGAAAAGGCTCGAGTCAAAACTTGATATTTCTTCGTCCCGAAAAGACATAAACATCACATCCAGCTTGTTAGGACACAATGTTTTAATCTCTCGTAATCAAAGTCGTCTCGTGATTTGCAAAACTTCGTAAAAGGAATGTTAAGTTATTTAGTTAAACGAAAAATCGCAACCCAGCACGTTAGGGTACTATTTTCCAAATTCCTAAATCTGAAACATCACCTTTATTCTAAAACCTTAAAATGAAATATGATAATTTTCTGAAGTGTATTTTGTTTAATGATGAACATGTGTAAAAATACTACTAACAATGATGATGACAATATCGGATAATAGTAATAGCAACACTAATGAAAAATAGGATAATAATAATAATGATAATTTGACAATAAAATAGTAAAGTATAAAATAAGGTGAGAATAATGTTATAGCGATAGCGAAATGAGAATGAAAATAATATATTAATACTAAAGATAATAATAACAATGTTTATAATAATAATAATAATAATAATAATAATAATAATAATAATAAGAATAAAATAATAATAATGATGATGATAGGGCGATAATAATAGAGCGAAGAATCTTGATGTACAAAAAAATAATAGTAGTAATATAATGATAATAATAATAATAATAAAATACAAAGATGGTGATGATAACGATAATAATAGATAGTAATAATAAGAATATATAAAAATAGTGAAAATGATAAAAAGGAGGACTAAATTGGATTAAAAAACAGAATCTTGGGGTGAATTTAAAATAAAGGAAAGGAATTGGGACCCCTGCGTAACACGCGGAAAATGGGAGGGACCAAAAGAGCGAAATTTCCTCCCGTCCAAAACGGGCAGCATGAGAGGGATCAAAATGTAGCTTTAGAAAAATAATCGGGCCGAATTAACAAAAAATAAAACTTGATTGCAAAGCATAGAAAATGCGGAGGGACCGCGCGCATAAATATCCTTTTTTGTAAAAAACACGCGGATCTTACCTGGAGCGAGATGGGTCGCTCGCGGGTCGGCTTGAAACGACGTCGTTTTGGGCATTAGGGCCAGCCCCAAAACGACGTCGTTTTGAGGGGGCTATATAAAGCCTAAACCCAGAAAAAAATCTCATTTGGTCTGCTGTTTTTAAAAAAAAAATTTCTTTTCCTCTCTTTTTTACGCAAAGGTGAGGGAGGGGAACTCAGGCCATCGTCCATGGTTCTCCGTCATGCAAACCGCGTCGGCCACCATGAAGTTCAAAAAAAGGGTAAAATTTTGGGTTTTTTATTCCTCTTTTATTATATTATTATGTGTGTGTATTTGTGTGTTTACGCGCAATAAAAGTGAGGGATTCAAAAAAATTAGATCTAAAAAAATGAAATCACCTCTGTTTGCTTCTATCCTTGCTTTCTTCTGTGGCATTTTAGGTGTTTAAATGCTGCTCTTTATTTTCTTTTTTTTTGTTTGAATCTCGGTATTATCCCTACTGTTGAATTCAGAACCACATCGGAATGCTTTACTGAAAGTGTTAAATCAAGCGTATGTGGCGAGCAACGTATCTGTTGAAAAGCTTGATAGGTAGGTGAACAACTTGAATGCGGATAATTTCATCTCTTTCAATGATGATGAAATACCACCAAACGGTAGGGGCTCTGTAAAAGCATTGCACATCACAACCAGTTGCAAAGGCTATATAATACCGAATGTGCTTATTGACAACGGGTCTGCACTCAATGTCATGCCTTTGGCCACACTTTCCAGGATGCCAGTTGATATGCCTTATCTAAGGCCTTGTCATTCCACAGTAAGGGTATTTGATGGGACACGACGAGAGGTCATAAGAAAGATTGAAATTCCTCTAGAAGTGGGCCTATTTACATATGATATCGAGTTCCAGGTCATGGACATCACGCCCTCGTATAATTGCCTTTTAGGGAGGCCTTGGATCCATTCTGCTGGGGCAGTTTGATCACGGTCGCTGGTGAAGAAGACATTGTTGCATCTATCTCTACTGGCGCACCCTACATCAAAGTAAACAAAGATGCAGTAGAATGTTCCTTCCGTTCCTTCAAATTTATCAATGCTACATTTATTCCTGAAGGAAATAGTATTCCGACACCCAAGCTATCAAGGAATACCAAGATGGGAATTAAGCTGACTGTGGGAAAGGGAGCCCGAGCGAAGAAAGGTTTGGGAAGAAATCAGCAAGGGATAGTTAGAGCACTAAAACTAGTACATCACAAGGCTCGATACAACTTAGGATTCAAGCGGATATCGAAAAGAAGAAAAGCAGTTGCAAAAGATCAAGAAAGGAGGATTGCAAGAGCCTTAGGTCGAGGATTTGATGGGAGCCCATAAGCGTATCCTCCTTTGTCAAAAACATTCGTCTGCAGGAATGATGTACCCGGTGAGATAATCCACAAAGCACGATGTTTTGGATTGAAAGGTGTCTTTAGAACGTCAATATAAATGTTGTTGACAAAGGGGATGATGCAATTAAAGATGTTTCAATGATACGCCCTTATCCTCTTGGATTCATTTTGAACAATTGGACTGCTGTGGATCTTCTTGTAGTTTCTAAGTCCTCTCCAAAGTAATGCTCAATGTTAACTCTCTTTTTGCCCCCAAGTAATAGTGGGATTCTTTTGTAAGAGCTTATGTTTGCTCTTTATCATTTAAATGAACATTAATGGAGATGCATTTTATCATAGTCTTTTCATTCTTGTTAATTTCATAACTATTCCCTCTTCTCACAGCCTGTCCTTACATGTACCTCATATCATGCCATAACATTTTGTTTGTTTGGTTCCAATACTTTGATGCTCCTCTATAGTTTTCTTTTCCATTCACCTTTCGGTGCTTTCGAGATACCAACGACATGAACAATCCGTTACAAGTCCTGAAATCGATTTAGAGAAAGCTATTTGTTTAGGAGAATTCAAAGCTGAGGAAAATGCTGAAGATTATGTCTCGTCTCTTGACTTACTAAGAATGATAGAATAAGAAGATAAACAAATTCTACCCCATCAAGAATCTGCTGAGACAGTGAACTTGGGAAATGAAGAAAAGAGGCAGGAAGTGAAGATTGGGACCTCCATTTAAGAAGACCAAACATGATTTGATCACCTTGCTTCGTGAGTACAAAGATGTATTTGCATGGTCGTATCAGGATATGCGGGGTTGAACGAGGATGTAGTGGTCCATAGACTCCCTGAAACCGAATGCAAACCCATTCAATGAAGCTAAGACGAATGATACCTGAAATGCTGTTAAAGATAAAAGAAGAAGTCAAGAAACAATTTGATGCTGGCTTCCTACAAGTCTCCAAATACCAAGAATGGGTAGCTAATATTGTCCCAGTATTGAAGAAAGACGGCAAGGTATAAATGTGCGTGGATTATCGCGCTCTGAATCGAGCAAGCCCTAAAGATAATTTTCCCTTGCCACACATTGATACGTTGGTGGATAACACAGCGAGACATTCATTGTTTTCTTTTATGGATGGATTCTCGGGTTATAATCAAATAAAGATGGCTCCCGAAGATATGGAGAAAACTACATTCGTGACGATGTGGGGAATATTCTGCTACAAGGTGATGCCATTCAGATTAAAGAATGCTGGGGCAACATATCAGAGGGCTATGGTGATGTTGTTCCATGACATGATGCATAAAGAAATAGAAGTCTACATCAATGATATGATTGCCAAATCTCGGGGGGAAAGAGCATGTCGAGAACCTCAGGAAGTTGTTCGAAAGATTAAGAAAGTTCCAGCTGAAGCTTAATCCAGCCAAGTGTACGTTTGGGGCTACCTCAGGAAAATTACTAGGCTTCATCGTCAGTGAGAGAGGTATTGAGGTTGATCCAGATAAGATAAAAGCCATACAAGAGCTACCACCTTCGCGCACACAAAAAGAAGACAGAGGATTTTTAGGGAGGTTGAACTACATCGCTCGATTCATTGCTCAACTTACCAACCAGTGTGACCTAATTTTTTAACTCCTTTGAAAACACAATCCTGGAGAATGGAACGAGGAGTGCCAAGTGGCTTTTGATAAAATAAAACGGTATTTGTCTAGCCCCCCAGTGCTAGTACCACCAACTCCCGAGAGACCGTTAATATTGTATCTGACTGTGTTCAAAAACTTAATGGGTTGCGTACTCGGGCAACATAATGAGTCAGGAAAAAGAGAAAGGGCAATTTACTACCTCAGCAAGAAGTTCACAGAGTATGAAGCAAAGTACCCGTCAATTGAAAAATTCTGTTGTGCTTTGGTCTGGGTAGTTCGAAGGCTCAGACAATATATGTTGTATCATATGACGTGGTAAATTTCAAAGCTGGATCCAATAAAATACATGATGGAATCACCTGCACTCTTAGGAAGAATGGCACGATGGCAGATCCTACTATCAGAGTACGACATCATATATGTGAGTTAAAAGTCGATAAAGGGGGGCACGATAGCTGACTTCTTAGCAACTCGAACAACAGAGGAATACAAGCCATGGAGATTTGATTTCCCAGATGAAGACTTGATATGCATTACGAGAAAAAGAGTGTGAGTCGTCAAAGAGAAATCATGGAAGATGAGCTTGATTGCATCAAATGCATTGGGGCATGGGATTGGAGCGATCCTAGTGTCACAGAGGAACCATTATCCGTTCACTTCCAGATTAAATTTCTCCTGTACCAATAATGTTGCAGAATATCAGGCTTGCATCATGGCACTTCGTGCAGCCATTCAACGAAACATCGAAATCTGGAAGGTGTACGAGGACTCAGCGTTGGTGATTTACCAAATCCGTGGAGATTGGGAAGTGAGAGATTCGAAGTTGGTCAAATATCGCGATCTTGTTGTGGAGTTAGTCAAAGAGTTCAAAGAAGTGACTTTAAATTACTTCCCACGAGAAGAAAACCAATTAGCTGATGCCCTGGCCACTTTAGCCTCAATGTTCAAAGTAAAGAGAAAGCGGAAATAATGCCTCTCCAAATGAGCATATATGAGGTCCCCGCACATTGTTTTAACGTTGAAAAAGGCGGATGGACAGCCATGGTTCCATGATATCTTAGAATATGTCAAGAATCAAAGATATCCGAGCAAGAAAATGAGAACGACAAAGAACAATCAAAAGAATGGCGGTGGGATTTGTTCTTGATGGGGACATCCTATACAAAGAGGAAAAGATCAAGTGCTCTTGAGATCTTGAGATCTTTATTGAAGCTAGAAAAATACTTAAAGATGTCCATGAAAGAGTTTGTGGAGCGCATGTCAATGGTTTCACTATGGCGAGCAGATTATGAGACTCGATTATTCTTGGTCGACAATGGAAAGTGACCGCATTAATTACGCATGCGAAAGTGCCACAAATATCAAATTCTGACGATAAAATTCATCTGACCCTTCGCGCCTTCATGTCATGTCTTCTCGTGGCCTTTTTCTATGTAGGGCACGGATGTTATAGGCCAATTTCCCAAAAGCTTCTAATGGACACCGATTCATTTTGTGGTCATAGATTACTTCACAAAATAGATAGAAGTCGCTTCATTTGCTAGTGTGATGAAGACCGCGGTTTGCGGGTTCTTAAAAATGAGATCATATGTCGTCGGTTTGCACGAGAGAATTATTTTGGATAATGCTTTGAATCTAAACAACAAGATGATGAAGGAAGTGTGTGAGCAATTTCAAATAAAGCATCATAATTCCTCACCCTATCGCCCAAAGATGAATGGAGCAGTAGAAGCTGCTAACAAAAATATTAAGAAGATTATTGGGAAAATGATCAAGATGTATAAAGACTGGCACGAAAAGCTACCATTCGCTTTGTACGCATATCGCACATCTGTGCGTACATCTATATGAGCAACTCCTTTCTCTCTAGTCTATGGAATGGAAGCTGTGCTGCCCATCGAAGTTGAGATCCCCTCTCTACGAGTCTTAATAGAGTCGAAACTAGAAGAATCAAAATGGGTTCGAGCTCGATATGACCAACTAAATCTTATCGAAGAAAAACGCTTGAAGGCGATCTGGCATGGACAAATGTACCAGAAGAGAATGATCACGGCCCATGACAAGAAGGTGCGGCCAAGAGAATTTCGCGAGGGAGAACTTGTACTGAGAAAGATTCTCCCAATACAAAAAGATTTTCGAGAAAAATGGGCACCAAATTAGGAAGGGCCATACGTCGTAAAGAAGGCTTTCTCAGGTGGAGCTTTGATTCTCACTGAGATGGATGGGAAGGAGTTACCTAATCCAATGAACCCGGATCGTGAAAAGTACTATGCCTAAAAAAAGAAAAAGATCAAGATGAAAACCCGAAAAGGGCGTCTTGGTAAAAAAAAGATCAAGATGAAAACCCGAAAGGGCATTTTGATAAACAAAAAGATTAGGATGAAAACCTGAAAGGGCATCCCAATAAAGGGGGTTCAGACATAAAGAGCAAGATGATTTGAACAGAGAGTCAAATGCGAGATTATAATTTTTGAAGTAGACTCGTAAGCTCAAAATCTTCTACACAAGAAGCTTTTTGGAAAAGATCCGAGGATGAAAAAGCGTGGAGAAGTTCATCGTTGGATATCTAGAGCATTTGCGATAATTAAACCTGCTTTCCTTTTTTATAACGTTTTCTTTATTGAAATATTCCTTGTCAATTTTCTTTACTTGTTGATTTTGAAAAAAATATGAGTGTGAGGTATCCCTTTCATGCCTACTTTGCCATTTACATGCATCTCATGTTTGGTTCATTTAAATGATAAATAGTGAAATTACATACTCTAAACAAAAAGAATGTTTAGCATAACCTGGATGAGAATTTGGTAAGTGCAAAAGCCTCAAAGCAAGGACAAAGTTCAATAGAGGGCAAAAGGGTGATATAAGAGAAATGCAGATTACTCGTAAAGCTTAAGGACGGGTACAAAACCTGAAAGGAAAGTCAAGAATCGAAGTAATGAATGCAGGTCATCATGAAAATCATAACGAAAAGGGATATATGACAAACAAGCCCAATGCGCATGGCATAATCATGTAGGCAGGAAAGCATTTAAGACAAACACGTGCATATCATGATAACATCACGCATGACATATACAGGTACTCCAGTAGAGCAAGAGGCTTTGATGATAGTTGTACTAAATCAAGGAAAAAGAAGACATCCGAGTTCTACCAGATGATACATTTTGAAATTCTGATATTTAAAAAAATATATATATATTTCTTTTCTTTTCCAAAAAAATCAACTCATAATGCGAGAGGTGAGTTGAGCCTCGGGTCACACGCCGAGGTATTTTTCAATTTTTGAAAAAATCAACTCATAATCGAGAGGTGAGTTGAGCCTTGGGTCACACTTGAGGTATTACAAAGGTATTTTTCAATTTCTTTTCAAAAAATCAACTCATAATGCGAGAGGTGAGTTGAGCCTCGAGTCATCTGCCGAGGTATTTTTCAATTGCTTTTCAAAAAATCAACTCATAATTTGAGAGGTGAGTTGAGCCTCGGGTCATCTGTGAGGTATTTTTCAATTGCTTTTCAAAAAATCAACTCATAATGCGAGAGGTGAGTTGAGCCTCGAGTCCTGTTGAGGTATTTTTCAATTTCTTTTAAAAAAATCAACTCATAATGCGAGAGGTGAGTTGAGCCTCGGGTCTGCCGAGGTATTTTTCAATTCTTTTCAAAAAATCAACTCATAATGCGAGAGGTGAGTTGAGCCTCGGGTCAAAGTGAGGTATTTTCAATTTCATTTGTTCAAAAAAAAATCAACTCATATTGCGAGAGGTGAGTTGAGCCTCAGGTCACATTTCGAGGTATTTTCAATTTCTATTTTTCAATTGCTTTTCAAAAAATAAACTCATAATCGAGAGGTGAGTTGAGTCTTGGGTTACATGCCGAGGTATTTTCAAATTCATTCTTCAAATTCTATTTTTCTTTTCAAAAATCAACTCATAATGTGAGAGGTGAGTTGAGTCTCGGGTCACACGCCGAGGTATTTTTCAATTTCTATTTTTCAAAAAATCAACTCATATTGCGAGAGGTGAGTTGAGTCTCGGGTCCTGCGTCGAGGTATTTTTCAATTTCTATTTTCAAAAAATCAACTCATATTGCGAGAGGTGAGTTGAGCCTCGAGTCACAATGAGTTATTTTTCAATATCTTTTTCAAAAAATCAACTCATAATGCTAGAGGTGAATTGAGCCTCGGGTCACTGTTGAGGTATTTTTCAATATTTGTTTTCAAAAAATCAACTCATAATGCGAGAGGTGAGTTGAGCTTGAGTTACTATTGAGGTATTTTTCAATATCTATTTTTCAAAAAATCAACTCATATTGCGAGGCGGGTTGAGCCTCGGTGTCAAGGCTAAGTTATTTTCAGTCTTCTTGAAGATAGTAAGGAAGCAAATTGAAGAGTTCAGATTTTGTTCCCTAGAAAGGACAGTGGAGCAGACTGAAGATTGAAATCTTCCTGAAGGAAGCAAATTGAAAAGCTCAGATAAGGTTCCCAGAGAACTATGTAGTAAGGTTGAAGATTATTCTATTACCATCGACCAGCGGTGGAATAGGTTGAAGATTGTCCTATTACCGCTGACCAGTGGTGAAATAGGTCGAAGATCGTCCTGTTGCCACTGACCAGCAGTGGAATAGGCTAAAGATTGCAAATATTATCCCTTTGAAGATACAACAGAACAGTGAAGTGGTTTGAAGCTACAGGCCCTATCTCTCGGAAATAGTAGTGGAGTGGATCAAAGCAATGAGTGACAGTGGAGTTTTAAGCTGTTTGAAAAATACGAGGACCAAAAAGTCAAGACTTGGCCAAGGCCAGGGCAAAATTGGTTCTTATTGTCTTTGCTCTATTCTCGTTTCCGACAATGAGCAAAGAGAAGCATTGTAATAACCAATTTTAGCCCGGCACATCAATCAAGAGCCTAAGACAAGAAGTTCAAACCCAAATAGCCTAATACCTAAAACGGAAAAACAAAAAAAAAACCCTAATGCAAGTGGGCGCATTAGCCCCCACCACCCCGCCTTTTCCCGACCGCCCACTTGCCTCGACCCATCTGCCATCACATGTATCGTACCTACCAAGAGCACTGCAGGAATTAAAGCGGAGGTGACAAAGTTGTAAAGAATCGGCTATAAATGCCGAACTAAAACCAACGTAAGGGACCCTTTTTATTCAATACAAAAGCAGAGAAATTCAAAAAAAAAACCAAAGGTTATCAATACGAAAATAGAAATTTGATTACAAATACGCAAAGAGAGATTAATACAAGCATACAACAGCAATCGAAGAGAAAAGAAACAAAGTTTTAAGGTTTTATTCTATTTTCTTTTTTTGAAACTAGATTTATAAACCTATTTTCTTTATTTTCTTAAAAAGCAGTTTATATATATAATATCAAAATATTAGAAAAAAGGGAAAAATATAATTTTACATACGGTGGCAAGCAGACGATCTTGCCGACAACGGAGGTGTGGCGACAATTTGGCGGCAAGCAGACTCAGGAGTTCCTTCCCTGAGAGAGAAAAAAAGAAAGGAGATTAGTTTTTTTTTAAAAGCAGATGAAATGAAAATTTTTAGGAAAATTTTGACTTTTATAAGCACATGAAGCGGCGCCCGTTTTGGCCGGAGTCCTTAAGCCCCAAAACGACGTCGTTTCACCCCTATAACCCACGCGTTGACCCAACGCGCTAGGAGGATCCGCGTGTTTTTATTTTTGGGTCTAATTGCGCAAATGGCCCTTCCGTTTTTTGATCCTTTTTAGTTAAGTTTTTTATTTTTCAACTTTGACCCCACAATTTATATTATTAAATTAAATTTCACATTTTATATTATTTATATTATTGAATTGTTTAGTCATATTAAATATTTATCTTAAAATTAAATTATTAATTATGCCATAAAATATTAGTGTTAAAATTTTATATTGGTATCAATTTCACATTTTATCTTTAAAATAGCTTTTATTAAAAATCACATTTTACATTTGGTATATTTTTAATTCCAAAATATATAGTGAGAAGAATATGAAGATAATTGAAACAACTAAACAAGCAAAGAAGCTAACCCGTATATAAAAAATTAATAAATAAATTATTTGGTGATGAAAATTAATAAAAAATTGGTTAAGGTGGACATATTTTATTACAATGGGTGACAATGGTTACAAAGACTCAAATTTATTTTTTAAAATTTAACTCGAACAAATATATTCGATTCGAATTTCATCTCACTCGATTTGATTCGAGATCGTCAACTCGATTAACTCGAAATTTTTTATTCGATTCGATCGAACGCTCACCCCTAATCATATCTAAGATTGCATACCATATCTTCTAGGATTGCATATCATATCTAAGATTTGCATATCCTTGAAGATTGTATTACCATATACGTCAAGCTTGTAGATTGACCTTCAATCTTTTCAAGTAATGGGCCATTCCGATCGACCAAATGATATATTTTGGATTAGACTTGGACTTTATTTTATTATTTTGGGTTTATTATTTTTGTATGGGCCCGGGCTAAATTGGCCTATTACGAAGCTTCTAAATTTTTTTGGAAAAAGAAAAAAAAATCTCAAATTTAACAAAGTCTTGAATTTTATTACAATGTAGTAGAATAATTTCTTACATAGGTTAAAATTTTAAGTTGTTTGTGATGTATATACACTCCATAAATAATTATTAATTTTGAATTAATAAGTTTGTTATAATAATGTGATTTGAATCAATTAAATAAATTTATAATTACTTGTGCTTTTATATTCAAATTGAATCGTTTTATTAATTTTAAATTAAAAGGTGAAAATTTATCGAGGGTGGTTTTTACATATAAAACATGAACTATTCTTTTATAAAAACACATTATATGGTGTGAAAAAGACAAAGTTTTCTAACAATAAATTATAAAAGTGAGTCTTTTATAATTCATAGTAATGCATTGATTAATGTCAACAAGGAATCTTTAATCCTAACTTTCAATCTTTGTCATCCTCTCATTTCCTTCGATGTGATGGATTACCTGTAGAATAACTAATAATTACACCAATTTATGGGCAAATATCCCAAAATACCAAAAAATACAAAATTACGGGAAGGACGGGTTTCAAAAATATTGACCGGAAAGGCAATTTCCCAAAAAGCGGCGTCCACGTCGGTAGCGCTTTTGGGAAATCGACTAAAGCGCGTCACGGAGGGCGCTTTAGGCCACGTCGACTAAAGCGCCCTCGTGGGCGCTTTGGCGACGTAACTTAAAGCGCTCCTCCGTGACGCGCTTTAGGCTAATCTTTCCATCCACTTGCAATGTGAAAAATGAATTAATTTTTGGACGATAGTCTCGACAAAATAATTTTGAGGAGGCGTTTGAACAAACCGTGGCAAAACGCTCTCACGTGGGCCGCTTTTGCTACAGTGGTCTCCGGCAAAATTATTTTGAGGAGACGTTTCTGAACAAACCGTGGCCAAAAACGCTTCCAGCAGGGTGCACTATTACCCGGAGCAGTGAAAAGCGCTCCCACGTGGACGCACTTTTGCTACAGTGCCCGCGGCAAAATTAGGCTATAAATCAGCCAAATTGCATTCTCAGTTGGCAGAAAGCATTCAAGCAAAAAGAAAAAAAATCGAAAATGAGTGAACGTATTAATAGTGTTATTTACTACGATGGTGAAGTGCGTGACACCGAAAATGGTGTTGTTTTCTTATCAGAGAACACAGCGCGATTGAGTTTTAATCGAAACGTCGATTTGGTGGAACTTCGCAAAAGAATTAGGCGTAAAATATTCGGAACAACGCCAATGAAAGTTCAGTCTATTAAGTATAGATTTTGCGCTTGATCGATCCGGTGAGATATAGCGCATTCGACATCAAAGGTCCCGGAGCCTTGAGGCAATGGTGGAGAATCATTTTGTCGATGGATCGCCTATCTCGAAGTTATATGTAGAATTTTCATCTCAAGTGATCCGGTGCGACCTCAACATCTAGTATCGTTCGGGGAATACACGACCCAGTCGACACACTGTAAGTGGGAGGCAAAACACGAAGTGCCCGTGTGCGGTGGTAGTATGGAAAACATAACCCCGCACGACACTCGGTTGGTGGATGGGACATGCATATTCGTCAATCGACGTCGGATGGTAAATACGCATTGGGGGCGTCATCAACTTCTAGTGGATGGCAATCCACATACGATTGGAATCTTTACGAAAGATGTTTAAGGAGGATGATGTATTACCGAGCGGCATCCATCGCGAGGGCCTCGTTTGTTGCGAGTTATGGAGGATCGGACGATGAATCCGATGTGGATCCACCTCGGGAGCCGGGCTGACGGTGCGAAGTTGGACTATTTTACAAGCGGGCCCATTCAATTGTACTGAAGATGTTGAGGCGGTTCGGGCGAAGAAGAAGAAGATCCGCTATTAGGGGCATACTCGCCTCAAACGCACATGCATAATGTCGATCTATCTCAAGATGATGCATTGGAGTTTCCTGAACTACCACATCGGACGCGTGACCGTACAAATTCTTCGTTGGATTCGGACCAATTAGAAGTTGGTAACCAGTTTTCCAACAAGAACACTTTTCTTGGTGCATTGAAACAATACTGACATCGAGAGCGGGTTAACTACACCATGGTTAAATCAAAGCTCGATAGGTGCGAGGCGAAGTGTCTTTGTGCAAGACGGACATGTGCATGGAAAATCATGGCGTCGTTGAGGAAAAGGACGGGATGTGGGAGGTGAAGAAGTACAAAGGTCCGCATACATGTCTTACTGATGCAGTACCACTATGTGTTCAATGATTTGAATAACACTAATATTATGTAATGTTGCATTATTTAACGTAATTCGTTGTGGTGTAACACAAGATCATCCGAGGATGGATTCGGACATGTTGGCGATTTAATAATCCGACGGTGAAGGCCGATCCCAAAACTACTGATCTGCGGCCTTAATTGGCAATATTCGTAGCCAAATGGGGTACACGCCCTCTTCTGTAAAGGCTTGGATAGCCAAGCGAAAGCGTTGGAAAAGTTGCACGGTCGGTGGGACGCTTCATATAATGAAGTGTGGCGGTGGTGTAAAGTCTTGGAGAGATATGTCGAGCGACTGTGAGACATTGAAGCGGAACGGCGTACTACAATGATCGTCTGCTTCGTGGATGCGCAGTGTTCAAGCGCTGATGCGGACATTTAAGCAATGCCGAGATGCTTTTACATCGCAAGCCATTGGTACAAATTGATGGTACCTTCATGTATGGTAGATATACGATCGGCTATTGCTAGTCGTGGCACAAGGCGGTACGTGGGAGAATCCTTCCGATTGCATTCGCAATAACACCGTGGGAGTCGGTGATGGTGGGACTTCTTCCTATCTAGGTTAAGGAGGCATATCGCGCCTCAACCCGACATATCGTTATATCGGATCGGGGCCTGGAATACTTGCGGCAATAGAACGACGGGGAAGCATGTGGCATCGCACACCATCGATATTGCACGAGGCATGTGGCATCCAACTACTATAGGCAACACCGATCTAAAAAGCGTAAAGCGGCAAGTGACCGATATGGGTATGAAATTTCTATTAATATAATTTCTTTTGAAATTTTCGATTTATTCGCAATTTGAATAGTGGTATGTAATATTCGATATCAACGTATATTGGTAGGTGCGAGATCAATAAAGACCGTTTTCACGAGATGTTGGCGGTTTAGCATAAAGATAACGCAGAAAGCGCAGACTACATGCAATATTCCTTTTGAGCAGTGGACACAAGCATATGATGCTGGCCTACGATATGGTCATATGACCACAAACTGGCCGAATGCATAAATTACATGCTAAAAGGAACCCGTCATCATCGATTCTGCGGTTTCTGGGAGACATATTTTCGTTTAAGCGGCACTATTTCCGAAGAGAGCAATGAGTTATCGAGGCGGATGCAAGGAGGCCATGTATGGAGCGAAGGTCTTGCAAGAAATTAACCGTGGGAAGGCACGGCGAACACTATGCACACGGTTTGTCACGATCGCGACGACCTATGGTTTGGTCACGGAGTTTGATGAGCCGAGCCAAGGTATTGTTGGCGGGCATTATCGTGTACACTTGACAAATAGGACATGCGGTTGTGGGATATTTGATGCACCGTTACCCATGTGCTCATGTACTTGCGGCTTGTCATAATCTTCGTCTTGACCCCATGAGCTATGTCGACGAAGTCTACAAATTAGAAAACATGTACAACGTGTGGAACACGTATTCCCACCGATCCCAGATGAGCGTAAGTGGCCATCAGATCGCTTGCAAGTATAAAGCACATTGGGATAGAAATTGAGGCATAAACCAAAAGGTCGACCTTCCTCGACTAGAATCGCAACAATATGGATATCCGAGAACCGACCAACCAAAGTCGGTGATGCGGGTGGTGTAGGAACCCGGCCATACATCTCGCTCGTGTCCAAATCGGACTAGTTGACCGTGTTCTTAGCTTGTTTGTCTCTTCTCTGGCTATGTAATGTACATTTTTTGGAGGAAAAGCGGTGAACTTTTGTACAATAACTCGAATTAAATTACAAAAAAATTAAAAAAATTAAATTACAAAAAAATTAAAAATTAAAAAATTAAATTAAAAAAACAAACTCAAATTGTATTAAAAATAATACAACTTAATTAAAAAAAATAAACCAAACATATTTTGTCAAAGTTATTAAAATTAAATAAATTAAAAAATTAAATTACAAAAAAAAACTCAAATTGTATTAAATATATTACAACTTAATTACAAAAAAAAAATAAACCAAACCTATTTTGTCAAAGTTATTAAAATTAAATAAATTAAAAAATTAAATTACAAAAAAAAAAACAAACTCAAATTGTATTAAATATATTACAACTTAAGTACAAAAAAAAATCAAACCTAATTTGTCAAAGTTATTAAAATTAAATAAATTAAAAAATTAAATTACAAAAAAAAACAAACTCAAATTGTATTAAATATATTACAACTTAATTACAAAAAAAAAAAATCAAACCTATTTTGTCAAAGTTATTAAAATTAAATAAATGAAAAAATTAAATTACAAAAAAAACAAACTCAAATTGTATTAAATATATTACAACTTAATTACTACAAAAAAATAAATCAAACATATTTTGTCAAAGTTATTAAAATTAAATAAATTAAAAAATTATATTACAAAAATAAAACTCAAATTGTATTAAAAATAATACAACTTAATTACAAAAAAATAAATCAAACATATTTTGTCAAAGTTATTAAAATTAAATAAATTAAAAAATTAAATTACAAAAAAAAAACAAACTCAAATTGTATTAAATATATTACAACTTAATTACAAAAAAAAAATAAACCAAACATATTTTGTAAAAGTTATTAAAATTAAATAAATAAAAAATTATATTACAAAAATAAAACTCAAATTGTATTAAATATATTACAACTTAATTACAAAAAAAAATCAAACCTAATTTGTCAAAGTTATTAAAATTAAATAAATTAAAAAATTAAATTACAAAAAAAAACAAACTCAATTTTTATAATATATATTACAACTTAATTACAAAAAATTAAACGAGATCAATACAAAAAAATTAAACTCAAATTATAAATTAATTTACAATTACTCAAATTATGGGGTTTAGGGTTTAGTGCGGATGTCGGTGGGAACCCGGTGCCACACGAGGCGATTCGACATTCTTTGGATTCCTCCTTCTTCTAGTTTCGGCGGGGTTGTGGAACCTCAAAGGGAATCCGATCCCCGGCGGTGGGTGCAGTTACAGGTGTTGCGATGATGACCCACCTTGATAAAATAATGACCGGAGGTGTTTGCATAAACCACGGCGGGGTGGCGCATCCGTCTGGTGAAGGAGTCAGTAGAAAGAAGCGCTCCGACGGCACCTCCTCTAATCCCACACCGATGTCGGCCTCACGATCGGTGGCTAAAAGGAGTTGTCGGAGCGGACTCGAACCCGCCATGGATTCCAACACAGGGGGACTAGAAAAGGAAACATATATGGGTTAGGAGGATACATGTAAGGGCGGTGCTTTTGGCATAAACCGTGGACGCTGTGTTATCGGTGTTGTCAATTTGAACCGATGGGCCGGTGATTGTATAGGTATTGTTGATGGGCCGTGATCGTATAAGCGCCGTTGATGGGCCGGTGGATTATATAGGCCTGATGATGGGCCGTTGATCGTAGTATTTATTCTTTGGGCCGTCTCATCACCCTTCTCCTTGGATGTAAAGGGCCCGACGTTCCTTCATTTCATGAATTTGCGTTGCCTCTCTTCACCGACAACAGATACGACTTGCCATGGATTCTAAACCATGGCATGTACTCAAGACGCACGCTAACTCGGGAACTACGATCGGTTCCGGTTAGGTAAAAAGTCATACCGGTTCTCCCACTTCTCGATATGTTCGACCAAAATATTGGCCAATCCGTGTCGCCGCCAGTAAGTCCACTTGTGCTCATCATCGAGCACCTCAGAGCCACGGAATCGGTTGTCGACATCAAATTGCCGCAGAACCCGATCTGGTGGTGCATCTCCACGGTCGCGTAGGTGATTAGCGGGACCTTAACGTGCTAACTGTTCGGATTTTGGAGGAACTCCTCCGAATTCTTGCCCAATTTCGGATCCTCATACGGTGTCCATTGAAACTATATTAACATTACCAAAATATTAGTTATATACATAAATACTAAATTATAATAACGAAATTCGACACTTACTTGTGATTCCGACCGTTGTTCCAATAGGAGCCGTATATCCTCAAGCGAGTCAGGTATTCCAACATGACTTCTCGGATGGTTCCACCTAATTAAATAAACTCTTAGCATGCAATTATACTATAAATCTACGACATAATTGAAAAATATAATATTAAATTTACCTCGTTATCAATGGGAATGAATATGGCTGGTCGAGTCGAGGACGTAAAAATGGAAATCGAAACCATGCCCATGACTGCAGTAGTGATAGACAACCTCCGATTTTTGCTTTATCCGGCACCGTCGCCCCGCACATCTCCCGATACAACCTCGATAGCACGGCAGACCCCCAACTGAATTCACCGGCTGCTCTGAAATCAACAAGTTTGAGGAGCCATCTCGTGGACGAGGTTTCTAGAGACGTCCCGCATCGGATAGCCTCCAATTATCGAAGTATGTATGCCGTGCATACAGTATTCTTTCATCTTGATCGAATCTTCATTCGGTGCGGAATGTCTCGTAACCAAACCATATCGATCCGACCTCCTTGCAATTTATCCGGAATGGCACCCAGGAGCTCGTAGCATACGGCCATCCAATCGTGAGATATTACGGTCCGGTGACTACCGACCCGCCCACCCAGTAATCCCAATCTATCGCACATCTTCTAAGGTGATGCTACACTCTCGCATGGCGATGGAAAGTGTCGTCTCGGGTCTCCACCTCTCTATCAACGCTTATCAAAACCGGGTCCAACTTGAACCCCGACCTATCGTGGCCACGTGCAAAAACCCGCTTCCATAAGTAATTCTCGATCAATGGTGATGGGGACCGGGCATGTTGCGAATATAACATTGCAACACCGATCTATGGTATTTAAAAATAATAAAATTCAAAATTAATGAAAAATTGCATAATTAAAAAATTTAATAATATTGAAAAATTAAAATTCAAACTTACCATTCTCAATTCTTTGGGCGCCAATGTGAGTCTTTGTCTAGGCGATGTAAATCTCGACCATTGTACTCGATAAAGATTTTTAATTTTCCCAAAAATAAATATACTAAAAAAATTATAAAGGGCTTTTTCAGTAAATGGTAGAAGACTATTTGAAATTTAAGAGTAAATTTCAAGGGCTTTGAGAGAAACTTGAGAGAAAATTGAGAGCAAATTGAGAGAAAATTGAGAGAAAAATGAGAAAGGATTGAAGTGTGAAAAAATGAAGGGTTGGGGGGTATTTATAGTTTTTTTTTACCCGTTGGTTTTTGACGTTGGGGTCCAACGGTCACTTTTTTTTTGACCGTTCTTGGCCTAAAGCGTCACGTAGGGCGCTTTAGGCCCACGTCAACAAAAGCGCCCACGGGCGCCGCTTTAGTTGATATGGCCTAAAGCGCTCCTACATGGACGCTTTTCTTTTTTCCCTAAAAAGCGCTGGCGTGTGACGCTTTTTGGGAAATTGCCCTTCCGGTCAATATTTTTGAAACACTGTCCTTTCCGTAATTTTGTATTTTTTGGTATTTTTGGGATATTTGCCCCAATTTATTTATACTTTTTTACTTAGCTACTGTTCAAGCTAAATTGGGTTTGCACATTACTCTTGAAGTTCAAATTTATACTGCACCAAAATAATATACATCGCCAAAACACCAAAAATAATAAATATCACCAAAACAATAAAAATGATAAACATCACGAAAACCCCAAAAACACGTCATGAAAAGTGATTTATAGCTTTCATGACATTTTTGACTTAAAAGTAAGAAAATTTAATGAATAATTAAAAGTCTTGGGTGCCTAAAAATTGTAATAGAAATATATTTTTACATCGATAAGATAGAGAAATTAAATTAGTTTGAAAATTTAATAAATGATAAGTATTTTTATATCGATAAATTTATTTATTTAATTATTAAAATATAAATGGTAAAGATTTTAAAGTTGAACAGTAGCACCAATAATTCAGGCCCCAGTAGTGATCTTTGAATGGTTCAATGCTCCATACTTTTAATTTGCAAGATAGTAATGCCGTCTTAAAAACTTCTTTGCTTTTACAAATTAAAGGTCATAGTTTCTGGCAAAGCAAATATATTTTAGTCTTAAGTCACTTCCGCGTTAACTTGTTAAGTGCGTCAATGTGAATAATTATTATTTGTGACTCAATATTAGTATACTTTTATTTTTGTTTAATTCGGTAATAAACTAATTACAGTACACATTATCTCATATGTTTAATAATTAATTTATTTTTAAACTATAATTAAAATGCTAATTTGATACTTTTAACTTCGTCTTTTAACTCTAAACCCAAAATAAACCCACAAGTTTAAAAATATCGAATAAATTCTTAAAATTTTGAAAAAATCATATTTCTTTCTAAAAATATAAAATATTTTTAAAATTTATATTTATACAAAAATTCTTGAAAAATAAAATATTCATAAAATTCTATAAAATTAAAATGCCGCCTAAAATTCCAAAAATATAAAAAAAAATTGATATTTTTCTATTAATTGCTCAATTTACTCCACAAATTATTCCTGCCTGGGAATTGTTTGTAAACATCAGTTTACAAGTCTAAACTACACTTCGCATTATTAATTTAGCAAAATATATATTTCATGCTTAAAATCTCATATGTGAGAAGTTCATAATATCATAACTAAGATTACTAACATTTAAAACAAAATCATAAAATTCTTAAAAGTTTTTTTTTTTTTGAAAATGCCTAAAATCTCATCGTTAGGCGGGACGAATTTTATTATATGGTCCTTCTTTTCACTCGAGAATGAAGAAAGTAAATTCAAGCTCTTCTTTTCCGACATGAATGGCCACCTTTTCCAACAAGTAATTTTAAACTTTGGCACATTCAAACAAAGCAAGGCTAACTTTTCACAATATAGAGTTCTTTTAAGGCTGTATGTCTAGAACATTATTCCCATTGAATATATAAAAAAAAGAAAGGTTGTAGAAGTAAATGTGCAAGAAATTATTAACTGTCAATTCTTGTAAAAGGATCACAACTCACCCTAACAACTTTTTTTGTATTACCAAAGCAATATTGAAATGGAATTTGCATTATTGGCAAAGCATATTTTCTTTAGTTCTACCTAAACCCTGCTTCTCTCAACACTGCCTTTTCAGTGAGCCAATTAAGTTTCTTTGCTTTTGTGCTCCATGCCTCAATAGCAAGACAGCTATTTTTTTTTAAGAGAAATTTATTAATTCATTCAATGAATAAGGCTATACAATTCAGAAAAAAATAACAAACATCCGTTAGCTGCTTAAAGAATAAGTTTTATCAACACAACAAAAGTTTCAACCAGATTATTAATAAAATATTATGGCAAGGCTGTCACAACTCAAGCACAACATATCGGGAGCGATTGCAAGCACTTAATACAATAAGGAAATAATCCGGATGGTCCAAAGCGGTGGGCATAAATCAACAAAAGAACTGAACATTCACCAAACTAGAGGGGACAGTAACAAAACCAACCCTAAAATTACTCGCAAAAGCAATACTAAAAAGTGTGCTACAAGAGTAGACAAAACTTCTAATAGTGAAGACTTATTAAATAATGTAAAAACAAACAAAAAACATATTAAACTTAATATAAAGCGAGTCCAAATCGACTCATGAAATCATTTATTATTTTGAAACTCTCAAAATAGAAATAAATTAAGAAGTCAATGAAGAGCTACCCACTTTTTAAAAGAAACTATCGGTGATCAACGGTGTTTCAACAATGATAGGCATAAATCATTTGTCCATCAAAACTTGTGAATATAACAAAGATACTCACAAAATATATCTCAGAAGCGAAAAGAGAGAAGCGCATGGAGTGAATGAGAATAAGAAAGAAAAAGAAGGTTGATGGGCGGGAGAAAAAGGCCGGCGGTAGCTAACCTGGAGGTAACACCGCCGCCATTAGACAAAAACAAAAAAAAAAAGAAAATGATTTGGAGAAAAAAATTAATTATTTCTAATAGTGAAGTATTTAAATGTTAAGTTATTTGTCATCTTATACTCAAGTAAATAATTATTATGACTTTACCGCATGGTAAATTCCTTCAGTTTGATGTATATAATAAGTTTGTTATAATAATGTTATTTCAAAACAACTAAATAAATTTATAGTTACTTATGATATGTTGGTTTTAATTAGAAATGCAAAATTTATTGTAATAACCAATTTTAGCCGGGCCCATCAATCAAGAGCCCAAGACAAGAAGTCCAAACCCAAATAGCCTAATACCTAAAGCAGAAAAACAAAAGAAAAACCCTAATGCAAGTGGCGCCTGCACTAGCCCCTACTTGCCCCGCCTTTCCCGACCACCCACTTGCCTCGACCACCGCCACCGCCCATCGTCAAGACCGCCCAAGAGCAAAACAAACAAAAAAAACAAAGGTTTCAATATTAAAATAGAAATTTCGATTACAAATACGCAAAGAGATTAATACAAGCATACAATAGGCAATCGAAGAGAAAAAGAAACAAAGTTTTAAGGTTTTATTCTATTTTTTTTTTCCAAACTAGATTTATAAACCTATTTTCGTTATTTTCTTCTAAAATAGTTTATATATATAATATCAAAATATTAGAAAAAAGGAAAAATACAATTTTACCTTTTTCGACCACCATGCACGATGGACGTGGCAAGAGACGGATAACAATATGCATGACGACGGGTTGGCCGGCGGACTCACGGAGTTTTTTCCCCGCATAGAAAAAAGAAAGGAGATTAGTTTTTTAAGAGCAGATGAAATGAAAATTTTTTAGGAAAATTTTGCCTTTTATAGGCGCACGAAATGGCGCCGTTTTGGCCGGCATCCTTAAGCCCCAAAACGACGTCGTTTCACCCCTATAACCCACGCGTTGACTCGACCCGCCAGGAGGATCCGCGTGTTTTTGTTTTTGGGTCTAATTGAGCAAATGGCACTTCCGTTTTTTTATCCTTTTTTAGTTAAGTTTTTTTAATTTTTCAACTTTGACCCCACAATTTACTCCGGTTCGCAATCCGGTCCCTCATTCTGTGCGTTTTGGCCGGAGGGGTTTATTACATCTTTGGTTCCCCCACTTCTTTAGCGCATTACAATAAGGTTCTCCCTCTTTATTTATTTCACATCCGCCTTTAACACTTTGTTTTTAATCCAATTTTCGTCCTTTTTGGTTATTTTTACTTATTTATTATAAGATCAAATATTTTTTATCATTTCTTTATATTTAGTATTATATTTATTATTGTTATTATTATTATTATTTTATTTCACTACTAGTATTATTTTCATTTGTATTAACACTATTATTTATTTACATTTTTACTATTATGAACTCCCATTATCATTATTTCATTTTATCACCGCTATTATTATTAATATTATTATTACAGGTCACTATTATTTAGTTATCTTTTACTATTTATTATTATTATTATATTTATTATTATTATGATTTAGTATTTTTATCATTATATTATTATTATTATTTTATTAGCATATTATTATTATTTTCTTTTCATTGTAATTATCCTTCCCAACATATTTTTACTTTTGTTATGTTTATTAGTATTATTATTTTATTATCTTATTATTACTTCCGTTATTATGTTATTATTTCTTTTCTATTATTATTGCTATTATTTTTATTATTACTATTATAATTACATTTTCTTTTCGTATTTGTACTCATTTTTTATCTATCATTCTCACTTTTATTTTTCATTATCTTCATTTTGGCTCGTTTATTTTATTCTATTTCATTTTTCGTCTTTTATGTTTTCATTCATACTAACGCATTTATTTCCATTTTTCTACGCACATCCGTATTGTCATTTGTTTTTTTTTTTGCATTGTATTATAAACTTATGTTACATTAACCTTTATTCGATATATCAAGCTTTTAAAATGATCGATATTCTGCATTTAGAAGTTCGAGGAATAGTGCCCAATCGTGCTGGGTTTCGATTTCCCATTCGTCTAAATGACTAAATATCTTTCTAAGAGTTTGACCGTGTTTTTTTTTAAATAAAGGCAATATTTTGTATTTGGACATTCAAGGAATCGTGCCCAATCGTGCTGGGTTTCGTTTTTTATTTGGCCAAATAGTGGAATACCCTTATTAAAATCGCAATGCATGTATATTGGAAATCATGAAATGATCTTGGTGTCGAGGTTGAAACATCGTGTCCTATCGCAAGGTGATATGATATTTCATCTTTTCGAACCGGAGAATTTCGATATCCAATTCAATTATCAAACATTTTCTAAAAGGGTTTGTGTTTTAAAATCTTCTCAATTTTCGACATTAGGACATTAATAATCAATTCGGTACCAATTTTGGGCGACGAGGGTGCTAACCCTTCCTCATACAATCAACTCCGAACCCATTTTCTAAGTTTCGTAGACCAAAATCGTTGTTTTGATAAATCAAACTATTTATTAAAAATAATCGTTTTACGAGGTGACCCGATCACACCTCAACAAAAAGGATTGGTGGCGACTCCATTTTATTTTTGTTTTTTCAAAACCCAAGTCGACCCGTTTTCCAAAAATGGTTACGACAGCTTGGCGACTCCACTGGGGATGAATAAGAGAGTCAGGCCGTAAAGTTGATTATTCTTTATCCTTTTGTCAAAAATTTGGAAAATTGTTTTGAGAAATCATGTTTCTTTTGATGCATTTGAGGGTACTATGATTGCAATAATGTTGAGTCTCATAGGACGTTTCTGCATTCATATTTGCATGACCGTTGTGGTCACACCCCTTACGTGGGAGCGAGAAGCTATGCCTTCGTGAGGTTTTTACCTCCGCATGGGCTAGGGGACTACTTTTGGAATACATCCGTACCTATGGTTCCGTGAGGTTTTCACCTCCGCATGGCCATAGGGAAATGTATTCCCCTGAATTGAACTCGATTCGTATGAGCCTATAATGGGTGAGGATCGAGGAATCTGCTGGTTCGGGTACCTCAAACTATAGAACCAAAATGACATATAGTGAACCCTAAGAGCCTACCTTAGGCAGAACTATGTCAAACCTTAGTGGTCACCCCGATGGAGATTCATTTATTTTACTTGCTTCTTATATGTTATGTCATGATACTAACTCATTATGTTTTATTTTATGCATATCATGTCATCTCTTAAGAAGTATCGATTCACAAGTTAGTTTCTAAATTAGAAAGCTGGTTATGGAGAACGAATTCCTTGATAAAGTAGAAGACAATGCAGCCGTTCGCGTATGGTCAGAATAAAGCCAATTGGAGAAAGGGGACAGCTTAGTCGACGGGTATGTATCAGAACTGTGGGATCTTACTCGTATTAGCATCACACAAAATGAGCTTTGCGAGTTGAAGAAGATATGGAACCAATGGGACAATGAGGCAAAATAGTTGTTCTGTTATAGTTATGGCGATTACACTACCTGCTTGACATTAAGGTCGATAAACATTTATTACGGGCTATGACTCAGTTCTGGAATGCTGCTTATAGTTGGTTCACTTTCAGGAAAATAGATTTAGCACCCACAATGGAGGAATATACAACCTTACTGCGCTGTTCAAGGATCCAAACTGACAAAGCGTATTTTAGGGGTGCCAATGCCCCTACTTTTGTGAAGAAGTTGACGAATATCACAGGGATTAGCAAACAATGGGTCTCGACCAAAATTCAGAGAAAAGGCGAGGGTAAATGCATACATTGAGAGAGTTTGAAGGACTTGATCCTGTCACATCATGATATAAAAAAGAAGATTGACGTCTTTACCCTATGTATTTACGGCTTGGTAATATTTCCTGAGGCTCTCAGATATGTAGATGAAGCAGTTACGAATTTATTCGACTGACTAGACAAAGGGGTTACGCCGGTGTTCGCAATTTTAGTCGAGACGCTCGGATCCTTGAATGCATATCGGAGAAACGGTGAAGCGCAGTTCATCAATTGCATGCGATTATTGATGACTTGGTTTCATAGTCATTTCTAGAAAGTGGAAAAAGTGTCTTACCGGGTCCTCTCTGAGACTTACTCTCCATTGAAAGAGATAGTCACCACGCCAAGGAGAGAAGACATATCCGAGGAAGGCTGGATAGCGCTCCTTCAAAATCTCCAAGAAGAAGACATCGAGTGGAGGGCTCCTTAGATGATCCCCAATGGAATCCTTTATCGATGTGGAGATGTCGATTGGGTTCCCTTACTCAGAATTTGGGGGGCCATTGGGTATGCCCCTTTACTCGTCCTGAGGCAGTATGGTTCAAGACAGTTTGTACCAACTACATTTGGGTTAGCTCAATGTGAGTTTTCATATAGAGGGGAAAGCTATAAGAAGAGGGTTAAAGAGATTGCTGGCGCTTGAAATCAGATTCATAGAATGAAAAGGTTATTCGCAGGCCCAGTGATGACTCTAGAGTACAGCGGATAGAGGATTAGAAGGATTAATGATAATGTCCCTGAGCCAAATCCAGAGGGCGCCCGATCGAGAGAGGAATGCTTGCAGTGGTCCCATCGTAATTAGAGATTGTGAAACAAGATTTTGAGCGGATGAGTTCATAGCTTGGAAAAAGGATAGAAAAGCTGGAAGCAGAAAAGATGCTCCTCAGATTAGAGGTGGATGGTTAAAAATTGGAGGCCAAAAAAACTTAAAAAGGAAAAATAGAAGGTAGAGGAAGACCGAGATAGCTTGAAAACAAAATACAAGAAGATACGTCTGATGATAAAAAATACTGGATTAGGAAAAACTTCGGAGCAGTGGCGACAAGAGATCCGAGAGGAAAGAGCCAGAGTTAGCAATTGGGAGAAAAAGTTTCAAGAAATGCAAACACAAAACGAGGCCTTAGAGAAGAGCATGGCAGAAAGCCAAAAGGAGAAAAAGGGACTAAAAGCTAGAGTGGCTGAGCTCGGGCGATCTCTGCACCACTATCGAAGTCAAGACTCAGAAAGCAAACTGAAATCAAGTTTGAACAGAATCAAGGAAATGAAGGGTAAGGTTGAAGAGCTAGAATCGGCATTACACAATGGTGAGCTCCAGATTGAGCTTCTGGAAACAAGAGAAAGGTGTTGGGAGGAGGAGCTTCGCCATTCTTGTGAGCAAGTTAGAAGTCGGAATTACCTCATGGGTGAAGCGATAATCCAGATTCGAGAGGTAGGTGATCACCTATAGACTTTGGCTGTAGAGGCTGACATATTAAGCGTGAGATATGAGCTACAGTCGGGTTGTAATCAAGAGCTAATCTCTTTGCTTGGGAAAATCAAAACCTTAGGCCTTATGGCGAAAGCATATTTGTAGTCTATTTTATGTAAAGGATTTTGTTTTCTAATAAAGTTTTCTAAAATGAAGTTGAATCTGAATCGATGCCTTATTTTTGCATCATGCATTTGCATTGCGTCATATCATATGCATTTAAGTCTATAAAAAGAGCCTAATTAGTTGAAGTTATCAAAGAAAAAGAGAGGGAGAAAAAGAGAAATCTGGAAACTAAACACCCTTATAGTACACGTGCTAAGTCAAAGAAAATCGATCAAAGGTTTGAACAATTTCAGAAGGACTTGCAGGACCAGATGCAAGAACAAATGACAAAACTCCAACAAGAAATGAGGGACCAAATGTTAGAGGCTCAATGAAATATGATGGCCCAAATGACCTTGATGATGAATAGGATAACGGACAAAGGAAAAGCCCCTACAGCTACTATCGGAGAAGAGAGTGAAGGCCATCCCCCAGGATTCACTCCACCTCAAGTCCGTACAATGCAAAAAGGATATTCTGAAGGGGAACCTGCAGGCCTGAAGCAACGACCCGCACCACCTGCTCATCTAGGGCAAGGTATATTCGCATCGAACCCCGGAGCTAATCCTGCTGATCCAATTGTTCCAGATTTGGATGATCCAATAGAAATAGCCAGGTTGAAAATGGATGATCATAATAAGTATAGGAGATTGGAAGAAAGGCTCAAGGAAATAGAAGGTACTGAAGTCTTCTCTGCACTGAGTGCCAAAGAGCTTAGTTTGGTGCCCGATCTGGTTCTGCCTCTGAAATTTAAAGTACTAGATTTCAATAAATATGATGGAACGAGATGTCCAAAGGCGCATCTCATCATGTTTTGTCGGAAGATGACTGGTTTTGTGAATGAAGACAAATTGCTAATACACTATTTTCAAGATAGCTTGGTCAGATCGGCCCTTCGATGGTATAATCAACTCAGCAGAGAAAGGATCCGATCATAGAAGGACCTAGCATCAGCATTTTGTGAACAATACAAGCATGTCTCTAACATGGTGCCGATCGACTAACACCGCAGATGATGGAAAAGAAGTTTAGGAGACTTTTAGACAACATGCGTAAAGATGGAGGGATATCTCGGCCCAAGTAGAACCCCCTTTAACTAAAACTGAGATAACGGTCCTCTTTATCAACACTTTGAAAGCACCATTTTATGATAAGTTGGTAGGAAACGTCACAAAAGACTTCGCCGATATCGTAATATCTGGGGAACTTATAGAAAATACCATCGAGAGCGGAAGGATAGAAGGCCCCGAGAGTTCGAAAAGGGCAGTACTGATAAAGAAAAAAGAGGCAGAAACCCATATGGTAGGGACTGAGAGCCACTATTCTTCTAATCCGTACCCAACCCAATCATGACCTCAATACCGCCCACCTCCAAACTTCTATTTTCCTCCTCAAAGCCCTTACTATCAAGCACCTCCTCCTTACCCCGTCTACGCCACAAATAACCAAAGACCATTTACTATATTTCCACCAAATACTATGTCTGCTCAAAGCCAACCCAAAAACGAACAAAGACCAACAAAACCCATCTCGAAAAACCTTAATTCACCCCTATTCATGTGTCGTATGGAGAGTGTGCAGAAATTACTAGAAAAATAATTAATATCCCCACATTATATGGCACCCCGAAACCTCCATACCCAAAATGGTACGATCCTAATGCTAGTTGCATGTACCATGCTGAAAACTAGGGGCATTCTACAGAAAATTGTCTAGCCTTTAAAATAAGGGTTCAAGGTCTTAGCAGGCATTTTACGATTTGATGGTGTTAGTAATATGGCTGGAAATTCACTCCCTAACCATACTGAAGGGAACGTGAGTGTGGTGACGAAGGAGGACAGGTGGCGAGCCAAAAGTTGTGTTGCTGAAATAAAGACACCTTTGTAGAAGGTATGGGAAATAATGACTGAGAAGGGTTTGTTCTTTCCACTCAACAGAAGTTTCATGGAAGAAAGTACAAAAGGTCAAAGTTTTTTTGTCTTTCATGGTATAGAAGGGAATTACATCCAGTCTTGTGAGGAATTCAAAAAATTACTTCAAGACATGATGGACAATAAGGAGGTCGAGATCTTCAACAGAGTAGAAGAGGCCGATGAAGGAGAAATATGCCTCTGATAATCAACCATCAGCTATCCCTTATAGTGCCGATCAGCCTCTGGTGATTTATTATGAGTCCAAGAAGAAGGAAGTCAAACCAAAGGTGGTGATTGAAGTGCCATCTCCTTTCCCTTACAAGGACAACAAGGCAGTACCATGGAAATATGATGTCAACATTATCATACCCGAAGGTGAAAAATCCAAAGCTATGACTGGAAGTGTTATCAAAGCAGGACACTTTACCTGCAGTGGGAGATGTTATTCTCCTGAGGTGGTTGAACCAAAGAAGAAAGCCGCTGACTTAATCGAAAGGAAAAGCACCAATGCATGATCTTCGAGGTTGATGTTGAAATCTGATCGAGCAAAAATTAAAAGACACGTGAATAAGGATGAAGCACATGAATTCTTAAAGTTCATCAAGCACAGTGAATATAATGTCATGGAGCAGTTGAACAAGTAACCGGCATGAATCTCAGATACCCTACTGTTGAATTGTAACCACATCTGAATGCTTTCTTTGAAAGTGTTAAATCAAGCGTATGTGGCAAGCAACATATCCGTTGAAAAGCTCGATAGGTGGGTGAAAAACTTGAATGAGATAATTTCATCTCTTTCGGTGATGACGAAATACCACCAAGCAGTAGGGCTCAGAAAAGCATTGCACATCACAACCGATTGCAAAGGCTATATAATCAAGAATGTGCTTATTGACAGCGGTGCGCACTTAATGTCATGACTTTGGCCAAACTTTTCAGGATGCAGTTGATATGTCTTATCTAAGGCCTTGTCATTCCACAAGAAGGGTATTTGATGGGACACGACGAGAGGTCATGAGAAAGATTGAAATTCCTCTAGAAGTGGGCCCATGTACATATGATATCGAGTTCTAGGTCATGGACATCACGCCCTCGTATAATTGCCTTTTGGGGAGGCCTTGGATCCATTTTGCCGGGGCAGTTCCTTTATCTCTCCATCAAAAATTAAAGTTTATCATGAATAGCCGCTTGATCACATTAGCTGGTGAAGAAGACATTGTTGCATCTATCTCTACTGACGCACCCTACATCGAAGTAAACAAAGATGCAGTAGAATGCTCCTTTTGTTCCTTCAAATTTATCAATGCTACATTTATTCCCGAAGGAAATAGCATTCCGACACCCAAGCTGTCAAGGAATACCAAGATGGGATTTAAGCTGACTGTAGGAAAGGGAGCCCGATCGAAGAAAGGTTTGGGAAGAAATCAGTAAGGGATAGTTAGAGCACTAAAACTAGTACATCACAAGGCTCGATACGGCTTAGGATTGAAGTCGGATATGCAAAAAAGAAGAAAACAGTTGTAGAGAGATCAAGAAAGGAGGATTGCAAGAGCCTTAGGTCAGGATTTGGAATGGGAGCCCATAGCGTATCCTCCTTTGTCAAAAACATTTACGTCTGCAGGAATGATGTACCCAGGGTGAGATAATCCACAAAGCACGATGTTATGGATTGAAAGAGGTCTTCAGAACATCAATATAAATGTTGTTGACAAAGGGGATGATGCAATTAAAGATGTTTCAATGATACGCCCTTGTCCTCCTGGATTCATTTTGAACAATTGGACTGCTGTGGATCTTCTTGTAGTTTTTAAGTCCTCTCCAAAGTAATGCTCAATGTTAACTCTCTTTTTTTCCCCAAGTAATAGTGGGATTCTTTTGTAAGAGCTTATGTTTGCTCTTTATCATTTAAATGAACATTAATGGAGATGCATTTTATCATAGTCTTTTCATTCTTGTTAATTTCATAATTATTCCCTCTTCTCACAGCCTGTCCTTACATGTACCTCATATCATGCCATAACATTATGTTTGTTTGGTTCCAATACTTTGATGCTCCTCTATAGTTTTCTTTTCCATTCACCTTTCAGGTGCTCAGATACCAACGACATGAACAATCCCGTTACAAGTTCTGAAATCGATTTAGAGAAAGTTATTTGTTTAGGAGAATTTAAAGATGAGGAAAATGCTGAAGATTATGTCTTGTCTCTTGACTTACTAAGAATGATAGAACAAGAAGATAAATAGATTCTACCCCATCAAGAATCTGCTGAGACAGTGAACTTGAGAAATGAAGAAAAGAGGCAGGAAGTGAAGATTGGGACCTCCATTTCAGAGAAGACCAAACATGATTTGATCGCCTTGCTTCGTGAGTACAAAGATGTATTTGCATGGTTGTATCAGGATATGCCAGGGTTGAACGAGGATGTAGTGGTCCATAGACTCCCACTGAAACCAGAATGGAAACCCATTCAACAGAAGCTAAGACGAATGAGACCTGAAATGCTGTTAAAGATAAAAGAAGAAGTCAAGAAACAATTTGATGCTGGCTTCCTACAAGTCTCCAAATACCCAGAATGGGTAGCTAATATAGTCCCAATACCGAAGAAAGACGGCAAGGTACGAATGTGCGTGGATTATCGCGATTTGAATCAAGCAAGCCCTAAAGATAATTTTCCCTTGCCACACATTGATACGTTGGTGGATAACACAGCGAGACATTCATTGTTTTCTTTTATGGATGGATTCTCGGGTTATAATCAAATAAAGATGGCTCCCAAAGATATGGAGAAAACTACATTCGTGACAATGTGGGGAACATTTTGCTACAAGGTGATGCCATTCAGATTAAAGAATACTGGGGCAACATATCAGAGGGCTATGGTGATGTTGTTCCATGACATGATGCATAAAGAAATAGAAGTCTACATCGATGATATGATTGCCAAATCTTGGGGGGAAAGAGCATGTCGAGAACCTCAGGAAGTTGTTTGAAAGACTAAGAAAGTTTCAGCTAAAGCTTAATCCAGCCAAGTGTACGTTTAGGGCTACCTCAGGAAAATTACTAGGCTTTATCGTCAGTGAGAGAGGTATTGAGGTTGATCCAAATAAGATAAAAGCCATACAAGAGCTACCACCTTCGCTCACACAAAAAGAAGACAGAGGATTTTTAGAGAGGTTGAACTACATCGCTTGATTCATTGCTCAACTTACCAACCAGTGTGACCTAATTTTTTGACTCCTTCGAAAACACAATCCTGGAGAATGGAACGAGAAGTGCCAAGTGGCTTTTGATAAAATAAAACAGTATTTGTCTAGCCCCCCGGTGCTAGTACCACCAACTCCCTAGAAACCGTTAATATTGTATCTGACTGTGTTCAAAAACTCAATGGGTTGCGTACTGGGGCAACATAATGAGTCAGGGAAAAGAGAAAGGGCAATTTACTACCTCAGCAAGAAGTTCACGGAGTATGAAGCAAAGTACCCGTCAATTGAAAAATTCTGTTGTGCTTTAGCCTGGGTAGTTCGAAGGCTCAGATAATATATGTAGTATCATACGACGTGGTAAATTTCAAAGCTGGATCCAATAAAATACATGATGGAATCACCTACACTCTTAGGAAGAATGGCACGATGGCAGATCCTACTATCAGAGTACGACATCATATATGTGAGTCAAAAGTTGATAAAGGGGAGCACGATAGATGACTTCTTAGCAACTCGAACAACAGAGGAATACAAGCCATTAAGATTTGATTTCCCAGACGAAGACTTGATGTGTATTACAGAAAAAGAGTGTGAGTCATCAAAAGAGAAATCATGGAAGATGAGCTTCGACGGTGCATCAAATGAATTGGGGCATGAGATTGGAGCAGTCCTAGTGTCACCAGAGGGGAACCAT
Organism: Gossypium rotundifolium; assembly: GCA_025506655.1. Lineage (NCBI taxonomy): Eukaryota > Viridiplantae > Streptophyta > Magnoliopsida > Malvales > Malvaceae > Gossypium > Gossypium rotundifolium. The sequence goes on along the minus strand of CP106732.1, from coordinate 7,549,112 downwards.
TATCCGCTCACTTTCAGATTAAATTTCTTCTGTACCAATAATGTTGTGGAATATGAGGCTTGCATCATAGTACTTCGTGCAGCCATTAAACGAAACATCAAAATTTGGAATGTGTACGGGGACTCAGCGTTGGTGATTTACCAAATCCGTGGAGATTGGGAAGTGAGAGATTCGAAGTTGGTCAAATATCACGATCTTGTTGCGGAGTTGGTCAAAGAGTTCAAAGAAGTGACTTTTAATTACTTGCCACGAGAAGAAAACTAATTAGCTGATGCCCTAGCCACTTTGGCCTCAATGTTCTAAGTAAACAGAGAAACGGAAATAATGCCTCTCCAAATGAGCATATATGAGGTCCCTGCACATTGTTTTAGCATTGAAAAAGAGGCAGATGGACAGCCATGGTTCCATGATATCTTAGAATATGTCAAGAATCAAAGATATCCCGAGCAAGCAAATGAGAACGACAAAAGAACAATCAAAAGAATGGCGGTGGGATTTGTTCTTGATGGGGACATCCTATACAAAAGAGGAAAAGATCAAGTGCTCTGAGATGCGCAGATGCTGTTGAAGCTAGAAAAATACTTAAAGATGTCCATGAAGGAGTTTGTGGAACGCATGCCAACGGTTTCACTATGGCCAGGCAGATTATGAGACTCAGTTATTACTAGCTGACAATGGAAAGTGACTGCACTAGTTATGCACGAAGGTGCCACAAATGTCAAATTCTGACGATAAAATTCATACAGCCCCTTCGCCCCTTCATGTCATGTCTTCTCTGTGGCCTTTTTCTATGTAGGGCATGGATGTTATAGGGCCAATTTCCCCAAAAGCTTCTAATGGACACCGATTCATTTTTGTGGTCATAGATTACTTCACAAAATGGATAGAAGCCACTTTATTTGCTAGTGTGACGAAGACCGCAGCTTGTAGGTTCTTAAAAATGAGATCATATGTCGTCTGATTTGCTCGAGAGAATTATTTGGATAATGCTTTGAATCTAAACAACAAGATGATGAAGGAAGTGTGAGCAATTTCAAATAAAGCATCATAATTCCTCACTCTATCGCTTAAAGATGAATGGAGCGATGAGAAGTCGCTAACAAAAATATTAAGAAGATTATTGGGAAAATGATCAAGACGATAAAGACTGGCACGAGAAGTTACCATTCGCTTTGTACGCATATCGCACATCTGTGCGTACATCTACGGGAGTAACTTCTTTCCCTCTGGTCTATGGAATGGAAGCTATGTTCCCCATCGAAGTTGAGATCCCCTCTCTACGAGTCTTAATAGAGTCGAAACTAGAAGAATCAAAATGGGTTCGAGCTCGATATGGCCAACTAAATCTTATCGAAGAAAAATGTTTGAAGGCGATCTGCCACGGACAAATTTACCAGAAGAGAATGATCACGGCCCATGACAAGAAGGTGCGGCCAAGAGAATTTCGCGAGGGAGAACTTGTACTGAGAAAGATTGTCCCAATACAAAAAGATTTTCGAGGAAAATGGGCACCAAATTGGGAAGGGCTATACGTCGTAAAAAAGGCTTTCTCGGTGGAGCTTTGATTCTCACCGAGATGGATGGGAAGGAGTTACCTAATCCAATGAACCCGATGCCGTGAAAAGTACTATGCCTAAAAAAAGAAAAAAGATCAAGATGAAAACCGAAAAGGCGTCTTGGTAAAAAAAAAGATCAAGATGAAAACCCGAAAGGGCATTTTGATAAACAAAAAGATTAGGATGAATACCTGAAAGGGCATCCTAATAAAGGGGGTTCAGACATAAAGAGCAAGACGATTTGAACAGAGAGTCAAATACCGAGATTATAATATTTGAAGTAGACTCGGAAGCTCAAAATCTTCTACACAAGAAGCTTTGCTCGAAAAGATCCAGGATGAAGAAACGTGGAGAAGTTCATGTGTTGGATATCTAGAGCATTTGCGACAATTAAACCTGCTTTCCTTTTTTATAACGTTTTTTTTATTGAAATATTCCTTGTCATTTTTCTTTACTTGTTGATTTTGAAATAAATATGAGTGTGAGGTATCCCTTTCATGCCTACTTTGCCATTTTCATGCATCTCATGTTTGGTTCATTTAAATGATAAATAGTGAAATTACATACTCTAAACAAAAGGAATGTTGAGCATTACCTGGATGAGAATTTGGTAAGTGCAAGAGCCTTAAAGCAAGGACAAAGTTCAACAGAGGGTAAAAAGGTGATATATGAGAAACGCAGATTACTCGTAAAGCTTGCGGACGGGTACAAAACCCGAAAGGAAAGTCAAGAATGGAAGTAATGAATGCAAGTCATCATGAAAATCATAACGAAAAGGGATATATGACAAACAAGCCCAATGCGCATGGCATAATCATGTAGGCAGGAAAGCATTTAAGACAAACACGTGCATATCATGATAACATCATGCATGACATATACAGGTACTCCAATAGAGCAAGAGGCTTTGATGATAGTTGTACTGAATCAAGGAAAAAGAAGACATCCGAGTTCTACCAAATGATACATTTTGAAATTCTGATATTTAAAAATATATATATTTCTTTTCTTTTCCAAAAAAATCAACTCATAATGCGAGAGGTGAGTTGAGCCTCGGGTCACTGCCGAGGTATTTTTCAATTCTTTTTGAAAAAATCAACTCATAATGCAAGAGGTGAGTTGAGCCTCGTGTCACACGCCGAGGTATTTTTCAATTTCTTTTTCAAAAAATCAACTCATAATGCGAGAGGTGAGTCGAGTCACGCCGAGAGTATTTTTCAATTGCTTTTCAAAAAATCAACTCATAATGCGAGAGGTGAGTTGAGCCTCGGGTCATCTGCCGAGGTATTTTTCAATTGCTTTTTCAAAAATCAACTCATAATGCGAGAGGTGAGTTGAGCCTCGTCACTGTTGAGGTACTTTTCAATTTCTTTTCAAAAAATCAACTCATAATGCGAGAGGTGAGTTGAGCCTCGGGTCACACACCGAGGTATTTTTCAATTTCTTTTTCAAAAAATCAACTCATAATGCGAGAGGTGAGTTGAGCCTCAGGTCACGTGTCGGGTATTTTTAATTTTGTTTGTTCAAAAAATCAACTCATATTATGAGAGGTGAGTTGAGCCTCAGTCACGTTCGAGGTATTTTCAATTTCTATTTTCAATTGCTTTTCAAAAAATCAACTCATAATGCGAGAGGTGAGTTGAGTCTCGGGTTACATGCCGAGGTATTTTCAAATTCTGTTCTTCAATTTCTATTTTTCTTTTTAAAAAAAAAATCAACTCATAATGCGAGAGGTGAGTTGAGTCTCGAGTCACGCTACCGACGTATTTTTCAATTTCTATTTTCAAAAAAATCAACTCATATGCGAGAGGTGAGTTGAGTCTCGGTCACACGCCGAGGTATTTTTAATTTCTATTTTCAAAAAATCAACTCATATTGCGAGAGGTGAGTTGAGCCTCAGTCACCTGCCGAGGTATTTTCAATATCTGCTTTTCAAAAATCAACTCATAATGCGAGAGGTGAGTTGAGCCTCAGTCACCGCCGAGGTATTTTTCAATATTTGTTTTTAAAAAATTAACTCATAATGCGAGAGGTGAGTTGAGCTTCAGTCACACTGGCGAGGTATTTTCAATATCATTTTCAAAAAATCAACTCATATTGCGAGGCGAGTTGAGCCTCGGGTCGCACTGTTGAGTTATTTTCGATCTTCTTGAAGATAGTAAGGAAGCAAATTGAAGAGTTGATTTTGTTCAAGTAGAAAGGACGAAGAAGCGGTGGAGATTGAAATCTTCTGAAGGAAGCAAATTGAAAAGTTCGGATAAGGTTCCCAGAGAACTATGTAGTAAGGTTGAAGACTATTCTATTACCATCGACCGGTGGAATAGGTTGAAGATTGTCCTATTTCTGTGACGGTGGTGAAATAGGTCGAAGATCATCCTGTTACCTTGACCAAAGAAGTGAATAGGCTAAAGATTGCAAATATTATCCCTTTGAAAATACAACTAACGGTGAAGCGGCTTGAAGCTCAGGCCTATCTCGAAAATAGCGGTGAAGTGGATCAAAGCAACGAGTTCTGATGGAGTTTGAAGTCGTTTGAAAATACGAGGACCAAAAGTCAAGACTTGGCCAAGGCCAGGGCAAAATTGGTTCTTCTATTGTCTTTGCTCTATTCTCATTTCACGACAATGAGCAAAGAGAGGCAATTATAATAACCAATTTTAGCAGGCACATCAATCAAGAGCCCAAGACAAGAAGTCCAAACCCAAATAGCCTAATACCTAATGTAGACGGCCCAAATTGCCCGGGCCCAACAAACAAAACAAAACAAAATAAAAATCCAAATTTTACAACCCAAAATAACCCTAGCCCAACTACCCCAGCCCATTAAACAAATCAGAAAACAAAAAAAAAATAAAAAAAACCTAGCCCTTTGCCTGCCCTCTGACTTTTGACTCTGCCCCCCCCACCTGCCCTCTGCGCCGCACGTTTGACACCAGCCATCCGTCGTCTCCTCCACCACGCTCCCACCATCTGCAAACACGCAAAAAAGAGAGGGACATCAATATCAACAGAAACAAGGGCACTGTTTCTTTTGTTTTTTTTCTTCCATATCGGTTATAAAAACCGAATCAAATAATGTAAAGAGGGGGATTTTTTTCGGAGAAAAAAAAACAACAGAGATTTAGAATACAAAAATTATTGCAAATCGAAAGCAAAAGCAGTAGAAGGTTATTTTTTTAACACTTAGTTTTCATTTTATAATAAAGCATTACTTTTATTTCCTTTTTTTTATCTATTTATTGTTTTTTTTTTTACTTTTTTACAAATAATAATAGTAAAGAGAAGGAAAAACTTACGAACCCCGGTAGCGTGTCAAGTCTCCTCTCCGTCGTCAAGCCAAATCGAGAGCAAAATGGGGGTTTTTCTCTTGGGTTTTCAAAACAAAAGGAAATAGATCGACAAACATAAAAAAAAGAGAAGGAAAAATATGACCTTTCAATTTCCTACCATCAGTGTACGGTGGTCATGACTTCAAGGCGTCGCTGACGTCCGACTACCAGATTTTACCGATCGCACCCCACTGCAGAGAAAAAGAAAACAAAAGTTAGTTTTTTTAAAATGATGAAAAAATGAAATTTTTGGTGGAAAAGAGGCTTATATAGCCAAGTTAAACGACAGCCAGTTTTGGTAGCGTCAAAAGCCCCAAAACAACGTCGTTTCACCTTGGACCGACCCGATCCGATCCGACCCGCCTAGGATCCCGTGTTTTTAATCGATGGGTTATTTATGAGTTGGCCCTTCCGTATTTTTAAATTTTTAATAAAGTTTCGATATTATTTCAATTTGGCCGAACATTAAGCTTGGTTTTCAATATGGTCCCCATTGCGCTGCTTTTGGCCAAAAGGGATTATTTTACATTACTGGTCCCTCTGTTTCCTCGGCGTTTAAATTGATCCTTTTGTGATTTTATTTCAGTTGCCCCTAAAATTTCATTTTATTTTCAATCCAATCCTTATTTAGTTGGAATCGCATTTTTCATATATTATTACTATTATCACTATATTATTATATTAGTATCACTATTACTATATTATTATTATTATTTACATTTAGTTCCAATATTTTATTATCATTTCTTACCATTATTATTATTATTATTATTATTATTATTATTATTATTATTATTATTATTGTTAATACTATTATTATTATTTATTTTACCAAGATATCTATTACTTATTGCTATTATTATTATTATATTAGTATTGTTATTACCATTATTATATTTTATATACATATTTTTTTTATTAACGTATTTCACTAACTTCATTATTATTATTATTATTATTATTATTATTATTATTATTATTATTATTATCATCATCATCCTAAGACTAGTTTTAAGTTGTTTTGTATATTATCAACTCTATCTCCTATAAATCTTGCTATGCATATCACGTATATATGTTATAATACTATTATTGCTATTGTATCATATAATGTATATGCTTATTCACCATTACATTTATTGTTGTTATTATAATATGTTTACCATCATTACATCTTATATATTATATTATTATAGTCTTTATATTATCCTTTTTATATAATGTGTATATTGTTATTATTACTGTATCCCTTGCATGTACATCGTCTCATTATTCATTCGTTAAATACTATTATTCAGTATTCTCTTTGCTTATTATCTTTTGTTCTCGCATCTTGTGTTGTTAATATTATTGCCATCGTACTTTCTACCATCGTTTGCTCCTCACTAATTTTTCTCGATGCTTCAATTTTATAACAATCGATATTCCGTATTAATGTTTGAGAAAATCGAGCTCTAACTTACTGGGTTTCAGTTTTTCTCGTTTTAATTAAACAACGGGATATCTCTTTCAAAATCACAAATTCCAATTTTAAATTGACATTCCGTATTAACAATTCGGATGAATCGAGCCCTAACTTACTGGGTTCGGTTTCTTCTCGTTCAAAGCTAAACAAACGGGATATCTCTTTTGAAATTGTAATTTAAAAACAAAATACTTAATCTCGGAAATTCGAAATGTCGCGCCCTAACTTACTGGACTCGACATCTAGATACTTCGAGATAAGCTTCTTTTTTCTAAAAATAGAGGCAATCTTCCGTATTTGAAATTTTGAGGAATCGAGCCCTAACTTCTTCGGGTCCCGATTTCTCATTTGACTAACAACGGAGATCCTCTTCAAAACGAAAATCAAGTTTTAAAAGGCAAGCTTAGTTTTGGGAATCTAAAGTATCGCGCCCTAACTTACTAGACATGATGCTTTATCTCTTCGAAAATAAGAGAGCCTTAATGTCCCTTTCAATTCCTTGAATTTTGAAAAAAAGCATTGTATTTTGAACCCTTTCAAAGTTTTCAACAAAAGGACATCAATCGATCGGTTTGGTACCAATTTGGGCGTGTCGAGGGTGCTAATCCTTCCTCGCACTTAATCGACTTCCGAACCCGTTTTGTCAAAGTTCGTAGGCCAAAAAACACTGTTTTAGTGAATTAAATGATTTATTAAAATAAAGGTGATCCGATCACACCAAATAAAGATCGGTGGCGACTCCCTTCCTTTTTTTTTTCCCAAAAATCGAGTCAACCGCGTCGTTTCTTTGTTTCACCAAAAAAATGGTTCTGACTTGGCGACTCCTTTGGGGACTTGAGGTCAAGCCATAGATTGATTGATTTTGTCCTTTTGATTAAAATGGCTTCAACAAAATCACGTTTCTTTTAATGCACCTTCAATATTAGCCTCGTAAATACTTTGGCATTGCATTGCGTGACCGTTATGGTCACACCTTTAAGTGGGGCGAAGCTATGCCTTCATGAGGTTTTCACCTCGCATGGGCTAGTGGATCTTTGAATACATCCGTACCTATTTCTTCGTGAAGTTTTCACTTCCACATGGCCATAGGGAAATGTATTCCCCAGAACCAAACTCGTCCGTATGAGCCTATAATGGGTGAGGATCGAGAATCTGTTGGTTGGTACCTCGAACTTTAGAACTAAGCCGCATATAGAAACCCTAAGAGCCCACCTTAGGTAGAGCCATGGCAAACCTTAGTGGTCACCCAGGATAGGCGTTTGCTTATTTTACTTGCTTTATATTCCATGGTACTAACTTTTGTGTTTCTTTCTTTTGTGCATATCATTTCATATTTTAAAGAGACATCGATTCACGGTCAGTTTACGAGTTGGGAATTTGGTTATGGAAAGCGAATTCCTTGATAAAGTAGAAGACAACGCGTCAGTCGCATATGGTCGAGCAATGCCAAATAGAAAAAAAGGAGATAGCTTAGTCGAAGGGTATGTGTCTGAGCTACGGAACTTCACCAATATCGGTGTCGCATGAGCGAGCTCCGGAGTTGAAAGAAATTTAGACTCGATTGGGATGATGAAGCGAAGCGATTGTTCTATGGTACTTACTACGACCGCCTTACCCGCTTGAGGTCAAAATAGACAAGCACTGTTAGAGCAATGACCCAGTTACGGAATGTCGCTTATAATTGCTTTCTCCTTCGGAAAGTGGATCTGGTTCCCACAAGAGAAGAGTATCGACCTTGCTACATTGCCCTAGAATTCAAGTTGACAAAGCTTATTACAAAGGCGGTTAATGGCCCAACCTTGAAGAAGTTGATGAATATCATAGGAATGAGCTAACAGTGGGTCTCAAACTAGAATGCAAAAGAAGGCGAGGTAAATGCATACCACGGATATGTTTGAGAGACACGATCCTGGCGCATCCCGATATGAAGAAAAAGATAGATATCTTGGCCTTGTGTATTTACGGCCTGGTAATCTTCCCGAAAGCTTTAAGGCACATTGATGAAGTAGTTATTGATCTATTCAGCCAATTGGACAAAGGGGTCACACCTGTTCACGCCATCTTAGCCAAACATTCGGATCCTTGACCGCATGTCGAGAGAAGAGGTGAAAGCGGGGTTTATTGGATGTCTTGTGACTATTATTGGCTTAGTTCCACATCACTTTTGGAAAATAGAGAATGTGTCTTGCGGTTCATGTCAAAAAAGTACTCCCCGCTAGAAGAGATAGCAACTACGCCTAGAAGAGAGGATGTGTCCGAAGAAAATTGGATCGTACTCTTTCAAAACCTTCAAGAGGACGACATCGAGTGGAAGGCTCCCTGGATGATTCCGCGACAGGATCCTTTATCGTTGCGGAAGCTTTGACCGGGTTCCCTATTAGAATTTGGGGTGCCATCGCTTATGCCCCTTTGCTGGTCCTAAGACGGTATAGTTCAACACGTTTGTACCAACGACATACGGGCTAGCTCAATGCGAGTTCTCATATGAAGGGAAGCTATAAGAAAAGGGTTAAAGAGATTTCTAGTGCTCGAATCGATTCACAGAATGAGAAGATTATCTACGGGCAGAGGGCGACCACAGGATACATTGAATGGAGGGCTAGGAGAGTCAATGATAACATTCTGAGCCAAATCCGTAAGCGCCCGTCGAGAGAAGAATGCATCGAGTGGTCTCGTCGAAATTAGAGATTGTGAAGCAAGATTTTAAGCGGATGAGTTCGAACTCGGGAAAAGGATAGAAAGATTGGAAGAAGAAAAATGCTCCTCCGGTTAGAAGTGAATGATTGAATCGTGAGGTGAGAAACTCGTAAAAGAAAAATAGAGGTAGAAGAAGACAAGAGATAACTTGAAGGCGAGTACAAGAAGATGTGTTTGACGATAAAGAATGCGGATTAGGGAAAACTTTGAGCAGTGGCAACAAGAGGTCGAGAGGAAAGAGCCAAAGTTAGCAGTTGGGAGAAAAGTTTCATGAAATCGAAAGCGCAAAAGGAAGGCTTAGAAGGCGGAGACGGAAGACCAAAAAGAGAAAAAGGGATTAGAAGCTAGAATAGCTGAGCTTGGGCGATCTCTACACCACTATCGAAGTCGAGACTCGGAAAGCCAACTAAAGTCAAGCCTGAACAGAATAGAGGAAATGAAAGGTAGGGTTGAAGAGTTAGAATCGGCATTACATAGTAGCGAGCTCCGGATTGAGCTTCTAGAAACAAGAGAAAGATGTTGGGAAGAGGAGCTTCGCCATTCTTACGAGCAAGTTGAGCGGGACTACCTCATGGGAGAAGCAATAATCCAGATTCGAGAAGAATGATCACCCATGACTTTGGTGAGGAGGCGACATATTGGGCATGAGATATGGGCTACCACCGGTCGTGATGAAGAGCTAATCTCTCCGCTTGGAAAAATCAAAACCTTAAGTATTAGAGGCGAGAACATATTTGTAATCTACTTTATGTAAAGGATTTTGCCTTCTAATAAAGTTTTCTAAAATGAAGTTGATCGAATCGATGTCTTCTTCCTCTGCATTCATGCATCGCATTACATCATATTACATGCATTAAAGTTTATAAAAGAAGCCTAATTGGTTAAGATTAATGAGAAACAAGAGAGAAGAAAGAGAAATGGGAGCTGACATTACTATGGGACTCGTGCTAAGACAAAGAAAATGGATCAAAGATTTAAACAATTTCGAAGGAGATGCAAGAAGATCATGAGGAGCAAATGATGAAACTCCGACCAAGATATGATAGAACGAATGCAAGAGTCCCAAAACAACATGATAAGCCGGTGGTAGAACTATTGGCCAATGAACGAGGAAAATGCCCACCGCTAGTTCGGGGAATAATGACGACCACAACACCCTCAAGATTTACCGCCAAATACCCAAGCACCACAGAAATAGGTCCCCAAAGGGCGCCTTTTGTTATCGAGCCACAGTGCGAGTTGAGGACAAGTAATACCGGCGCACTTCCCGTGGTTCAGCACTAATCCGGGAGAAGGTCCGGCTAACCTATAGTCCCCGATTTTGATGAAATGGTGAAATGGATAAGGCAAAACAAACCTTCCTGGACAACTCGAGGATCGTTGCAAATGGTTAGAAGAAAAGTTTAAGGAAATAGAGGCTGCGACCATCGCTCTGTGGTGGATGCTAAAGACTTGAGCCTAGTCCGGACCTCATACTTCCTCCAAAGTTCAAGACCCCAGATTTTGAAAAATACAATGGGACCAATTGCCTCAAGCGCACATCACGATGTTACGCCGACGGATGGCGGGATATGTTAACAACGATCAACCGCTTATTCATTGTTTCCAGGATAGTTTGGTAGGGGCATGCCAAATGGTACAATTAGCTCAGCCGTACCCAGATCAAGTCATGGAAGGACCTAGCACAGGCCTTCCTGAAACAATACGGGCATGTAGCCGATATATCTCCTGATTGAATCACGCTCCAAAATATAGAGAAAAAGCCAAACGAAAGTTTGAGCAATATGCCCAATGGTGGAGGAAGTAGCCACACAAGTTCGACCACCGCCCTAGAAAAGAGACAACCATCTTTGTTTGTCAATCGTTGAAAGCTCCCTTCATTAATCACATGCTTGGAAGTGCCACTAAAAGTTTTTACGATATTGTCTTTGTCGGGAAATGATTGAGAATGCAATCGAAGCGGTAAAATAGATTTGGAGAAAGTACTAGAAGAGCGGTCCAGAAGAAGAGGAGAGTGATATAAACAACATAGGTAAAAGTTATTCAAAACCTATTACTGTGAGCCAGCCAAGGACTGTGACCCCGATCATCAGAGCCCCTTTAGATAGGAGTCCAACACAAGGCAAAATACGGAGAAAATCCAATTCACGCTTATCCCAGTCCCATACAAGGAAATGTATCAGAAATTATTTGACGACACACTGCCTCTCCCCATTACTTAAAACCCTTGCAACCCCGTAGCCTAAGTGGTATGATCACGAGCATACGGTCACGAATACCATGCGAGAATCGTGGGGCATTCTATAAAGCTTCGTCTTGCTTTTAAAAACTAGTGGAAAGACTCATCCGGATGGGAGTTATAGAAGTCGATGACACCTCTTGCAAAGGGCACCGCTACTAATCACGGGTCAACATGATAGGCGAAGATGCGAGAAGAAGAGTAAAGAGGATATTTTCGATGTGAAAACCCGATTGAAACAGTGCGGAAGGAAATGATAAAAAGGGATTGGTTGTGACATGTCAAGGGAGAACATGAAGAAACACGAAAGAGTACATGTGAATTTCATAACTTCGAAAGACACGAAATCCAAAGTTACACCGAGCTCAAAATCTTTGTACAGTAGCTAATGGACAATAAAGAGTTAGAATTCTTTGAAAGCAATGAAGAAATTTGGAAAGAGGGTAACATCTGACGTTGGAGGATGAGTTAGCGGCAAAAGCCTCGGGAGGCGAGCTATCTTTAGTCACCATCTCACGATCCAAAGACAGCGGAGTAAAAGTAAATTCAAAAATCGTGATTCAAAGCCTACTACTTTTTCATCGAAGACAACCAAAAGACTCCGGGGTTATAATTGCAGCGTGGCGATTCACGAAAGGGGTCCATCCACAAAAGAGAGCAGGGAATATCCTAAGATCGTGATCGAAAACCTCTGACCTTTTCATATAAGGATGACAAGAAGGTCCCCTGGAACTATAACTGCAATGTGAGGATTCCTGAGAAGGGAGGTTCACCCAACACTACAAAAGAAAACCAAGAGGAAGGCTCCTACACGCGTAGTGGAAAGCGCTATGACACATCAAACATAAGAGCTAGAGCACTCAAAAGGAAAAACTTGATGGGTGAACAAAAGAAAGAAAAAGGGACCAAGCAAGAGACACATATAAGCGAGCCGGTGAAGGAGGAAGAAGCTAGGAATTCTTAAAGTTTTTGAAGCATAGTGAATACAGTGTCGTAGAGCAGCTACATAAACAGCCGGCTCGTATATCGATGCTAGATTTACTATTAAGTTCTGAAACACACCGTAACGCGCTGATGAAGGTATTGAATGAAACTTATGTTGCAAATGATATAACAGTTAACAAAATTTGGATCGCCTGGTTAGCAACATAAGTCTTGATAACTTTATTTTCTTTAACGATGATGAGATCCTCGGAGGTGCGGGTTCCATCAAGGCTCTCCACATTACCACGCGGTGCAAAGGATACACATTACCGGGGTACTAGTCGATAATGGATCGGTGCTCAATGTTCTACCACTATCGACCTTTGAATCGATTACAGTTGATAGTTCTTACATGAAGGCTGTCACAATGTAGTAAGGGCATTCGATGGGCCGAGAGGAAAGCCATGGGAAGGATCAAGTACCTCTTAATCGGACCGAGCACATATGAGGTGGACTTTATTGTGATGGATATTGGTAGTATTATAAGCGCTTCTTTGGGGAGACCTTGGATACACTCGGCGGGGCGGTGCCCTCATCGTTGCACCAAAAGTTAAAATTAATCTCGAGAGGGCCGTCTAGTGACCATAAATCTTTGAAGAGGACATCATCATAATTGTAACAAGCAGTGCACCCTATTTAGAAGCCAGCGATGAAGCAGCTGAGTGTTCCTTCGGTTCTTTGGAATTTGTCAACGCAACATTCATCGCTGAGGGAAACAAGATCCCAGTGCCTTAATTATCCAAAGCCATAAGAATGGGTTTACAATTAATGGTAAAAAACGGGGTCGTAGCAGGGAAGGGACTAGGAAGGTATCTCCAAGGAGGAATCGAAGTCCCGAGATTGAAAGACAAAAGAGACTTCTTTGGCTTAGTATTCAAACAGAATGCCAAGCAAAAAAAGAAAGAGTTAGAAAAGAAGCAAGAAAGGAGGAAAGCGCGTTTGAGTGGAAATGAGATTAAATGGGAGCAGATGATAATTCCTCATATTCGTGAGACCTTTGTATTAGGAGGGTTATCCATCAAGGACGAGAAAGCATAAAATAGAGAAATCGTGCATGTCAACGCTATATCTGAGGGGGAAATTGAGGAAGAAAATCGGAATGGCATCCGCCCCTATGAGCTGGGCAGCGTTCTAAACAACTGGACTGCGGAGGAGATTCCTATAGCCTTTAGAACTCATTCAGAGTAATACTCGGAACACACTTATTGCTTTAAGTCTAGGAGCAATAAGAACCCCTTTTGTAAAACATGGTTTTGTATAAGACATCGTTATGTTCAATAAAATACATCTCCGCTATCTTTTGAGCAAATTTTCTTTTATGTTCATTTCATTCATTCATTATTCTTTCTTTAAATATTCTTCTAAACATTTCTATTCTTCATTTATCATACCAATAAACATGCCAAGATTCTATGATTCTATGAGCCTTTATTCATTTCCATAACAGTCTCAGGATATCAATGATTTGAGTAACGCTACCAATGACTCGAGAATGTCCTTTTGAGCAAGATATGGGTGCGGAAGATTTTGAGATTTTGGAGATGACCAAGGCGGTGCTCTGAGCTGTTAAGGATGGTAGAACAAGAGGAGAAACAAATCGTACCTCACAAAGAATCAGTGGAAATAGTGAATCTGGGAAATAGACAAGAAAAGAAAAAAGTGAAGATTGGAGCTAGTATCACCGCAGAGACAAAGCAAGACCTCGTTGAGTTACTCCAAGAATTCAAGGATGTCTTCGCATGGTCATATCAAGACATGCCGTGTTAAGCACTAATATCGTGGTACACCGTTTGCCCATAAAAAGAAGAATACAAGCAGTCCAACGAAACTTGGAGAATGAGGTAGGATGTTTCTTGAAAATAAAAGAAGAGGTCGAGAAGCAATTGACGCAGGTTCTTGCAAGTGGTTAAGTACTCGGAATGGGTAGCCAATATCGCCCCGTCCCTAAGAAAGATGGAAAAATACGAATGTGTGTAGACTATAGGGATCTAAACAAGGCTAGCTGAAGGATAATCTTCCGTTACCTCATATCGACACCTTGGTGGATGTCTGGCAGGATATTCATTGTTCTCATTCATGGATGGCTTCTCGGATACAACCGGATAAAGATGCTTCCTAAGGACATGAATAAAACTACATTCATAACTATGTGGGAACCTTTTTCTATAAGGTAATGCCATTTGGGTTGAAGAATCAGGGAGCAACATATCGAGAGCCATGGTGACCTATTCCATGACATGATGCACAAGGAAATTGAGGTTTCGTCGGCGATATGATTGCCAAGTCTCGGACGAAAAGGAGCATATCCAAGTCTTAAGGAAATTATTTTTGAGGTTGAGGAAAGTCCAGCTGAAGCTTAACTTGAACAAAGTGTACCTTTGGAGCGGTCGAGAAGCTGCTAGGATTTATAGTCGGTGAAAAGGGATTGAGGTTGACCTGGACAAAGTCAAGGCTATACAAGAATTGCCTCGCCTAAATGCGCAAAAAGAAGTTCGAGGTTTCTTAGGAAGATTAAATTACATTGCTCGGTTCATTTCTGGCCGACCGAGAAATGTGATCCCATATTTCTTCTTAAAAACATAACCTGTGTGTGGGACGAGGAATGTCGAAGACCTTCGACAAAGTAAAACGAGACTGTCCAATCCTCTAGTATTGACCTTGCTTAATCCGAGAAGCCTTTAATCCTCTAGTTGGCGGTACTTGATAATTCAATGGGATGTGTGCTCGGCCAGACATGATGAGTCGGGAAAGAAAGAAAAAGCAATATATTACCTTAGCAAAAAGTTCACTGAGTGTGAAACAAGGTACTCACCGATTGAGAAAATATGTTGTGCCTTGGTCTGGACAACTCGGAGACTGAGGCAGTACATGTTGTATCATACGACCTGGCTCATCTCGAAGCTAAACCCACTGAAATATCTAATGGAGTCAACTACTCTGAATGGACGGATGGCCCGATGGCAAATTTTACTTTCTGAGTTTGACATAGTTTATGTAAACCAGAAAGCGATAAAAGGGAGTGCAATAGCAGATTTTCTGGCTAGTAGAGCTCTGGCAGATTATGAGCCTCTGGACTTTGATTTCCCTAATGAAGACCTAATGTATGTAGCAACCACTGATGAAGGTACCCCGGGAGGTTGTCCTTGGAAACTAAACTTCGACGGGGCATCGAACGCTATGGGCAATGGAATTAGGGTAGTTCTGGTGTCCCCAAACGGAGATCATTACCCATTTACACTAAATTGGATTTTGATTGCACAAACAATATGGCGAGTATGAAGCTTGCATCATGGGTATCCGTCTTGCTATTGAGCGTAAAATTAAGGTCTTTGGAAGTATCGGAGACTCTGCATTGGTAATTTATCAACAAGGAGAATGGGAGACGAAGGATCCCAAATTGGTTGAATACAAAAGATTGGTCCAAGAACCGATCAAAGAGTTCGAGGACATCACTTTCGATTATCTACCAAGAGACGAAAATCGGATGGTCGATGCTCAGCCACATTGGCTTTATGGTGCGAGCAAACAACAAGGAGGATATGAGGCCTATACAAATGAGCATTTATGAGGTCCGGCCCATTGCTACAACGTGAAAGAAGAGGAGCAAAATAATCACCCATGGTATCACGATATACTATAATCGTGAAAGATCATAAATACCCGATCGAGCAAACCGAAAATGACAAAAGGGCGTTGAGAAGACTAGCTTGCGACTATGTCTTAGACGGAGAGATCTATACAAAAAAAGAAAGGATCAAGTGCTATTGAGATGTGTGGATGGCGTCGAGGCTAAGAGATCTAGAAGAAGTCCATGAGGGTGTCATGGAACACATGCCAATGGGTTTGCAATGGCAAGACAAATCATGAGATTGGGTATTATTGGTCTACCATGGAAAGAGATTGCATTGATTATGCTAAGAAATGTCATAAGAGCCAAATTTATGGGGACAAGATTCATGTACCACCCTCACCTTTACATGTTATGACCTCCCATGGCCGTTTTCTATGTGGGGCATGGGCGTCATTGGACCAATCTCACCAAAAGCTTCCAATGGACATGGTTCATCTTAGTGGTAATTGATTACTTCACTAAATGGGTGGAGGCCACTTCATATGCCAATGTAACAAAATCGTGATCAAGAAGTTCCTAAAAAAAAAATCATATGTCGATATGGAATGCACGAGAGGATCATATCGATAATCGTTAAACTTGAATAATGACATGATCACGAGAAGTGCGTAGGCAATTCAAGATCGAGACATCACAATTAAATCACCGTATCGCCTAAAGATGAGCAGTGCGATTGAAGCGACTAATAAGAACATCAAGAGGATAATAGGAAAGATGGTGAGACTTATAAAGATTGGCACGAAGTTACCATTTGCCCTTTTCGCCTATCGAGCGTCAATTAGAACCTCCACCGGGCAACTCCTTTCTCATTGATTTACGGAATAGGCGGTTTTACCCATCGAAGTTGAAATTACATCCCTTCAAGTATTATGCGAATTGAAATTGGATGAAGTAGAATAGATCCAAGCTCGATATGATCAATTGAATCGATCAAGAAAAGAGGTGAAAGCTATCATCATGGTCGGATGTACCAAAAGTGAATGATCTTGCGTACAATAAGAAAGTCCCAAGAGAATTCCACGAGGGAGACTTAGTTTTGAAAATATTCTCCCATACAAAAGGATTTCAGAGGAAATGGATGCCAAATTGGAAAGGACCTTATGTGGTGAAAAGGCATTCTCCGGAGGGCACTAATCTTGGCTGAGATGGATGGGAAAAATCTACCCAATCCCATAAATTCAGATTCAGTTAAGAAGTATTACGCTTGAAGAAGGGAAAGGCTAAAGTAAAAACCCGCAAAGGGCGCTTTACGGCAAAAAAAAACGGAGAGGCCAAAGCGAAAACCCGTAAAGGGCGCTTTGAGACCAAAGGGGCCTTGAGTTGAAAACCCGATAAGGGCGACTCAAATTAGCACGAAAAGGAGGTATGTGACAATCTTTTTCCCCAGAATTAGCAAAAGGATGAATGTTACACCTCAGAACATCTACAAAGCACTGCAGATCTCCCAACGTCTATTCAGCTCAAATGATCTTCGGAAGGATCCGGTGGTGAAGCCCAGGCTGCGATATCTGGGGCACCTACTTTTTCTTTTTACCCATTTTTTGTACTCCAATAATGTTTACTTTTGTTGATTTAATCCAATTCCATAAATTCCATTATTATTTTAAATCTTTGAGTTGTTTGCAATCGAAATAACGACCCATTGACCCATAATGCTTCCATAAAAGGAGTCCTGCCTATTACTCTGGAAGCCTCTAAATAGTGTAGGAAACTGAAACAAGACTGTTGTTTAGTAACCACCACAATTAGGGGTTGGAAACGTTCGAGGAAGAGGAGTCTAAAATTATGACCATTTCTTCCGATTCACGGTCATAGGTATCAAACAAGATGTTGCGTCGTGCTGCGTGACCTTGATGACGGCAGAAATTACGACCCTAAGCACGTAAAAGAGATCATTCCCATGACATCCCGCAATATCATTTAGCTAGGAGCATTTGATTTATTACAATCATTGCATCTTAATGGAAAATCATCATTTTCATGACATTACGTATCCATGCAAATGTCATCCATATCACACGTAGTTAGGAGCATTTGAGTCATGCGAGCCATAGCATCCGCATCATTTGGCATAAACACAAGCATATAAAAATCGAGTCTAGGATATGTCCCGAGGAGGACGGTGCAAAGACTATTGAAGAGCGTCCTATTGCCATCGACCGGCGGTGGAATAGGTTGAACACCTCCTATTGCCACCGACCGGCGGTGGAATAGGTCAAAATTGTAGATCTTGTCGACCTAACCGGTGGAGGGGCAAGATCGAAGGCGAATCTTGGCTCCACAACCGGTGGGGAACATGATTTAGGCCACCCTCCTATTTCCACGAACCAAAGATGGAATAGGTCAAAATTATAGATCTTGTTGCCCCAACCAAGAGTGGGGCAAGATCGAGGCGAATCTTGGCTCCCAACCACGTTAGGGAACACGATTTAGGCCACCCTCCTATTGCCTTGACCAGCGGTGGAATAGGCCAAAATTGTAGATCTTGTCACCCTAACCAAGGTGGTGGGGCAAGATCGGCGAATCTTGGCTCTCAACGAGAGAGAACATGATTTTGGCCACCCTCCTATTGCCACTGACCAGCAGTGGAATAGGTCAAAAATTGTAGATCTTGTCGCTCTAATCAGTAGTGGGGCAAGATCGAAGGCAAATCATGGCTCCACAAACCGGTAGGGAACATGATTTGAGCCATTATCTATGTCACGACCGGTGATGGAATAAGTCAAAAATTGTAATTCTGTCCCTAACCAAGAGGGAGCATGGTTAAGCTTTAGTCTTATTGCCTTAACTAGAAGTGGGATAGGTGAAGACCAAAGACCTCATCTCTACGGAGATGCGTGAGCAATCTAAAATAAAACAAGTCACATCCCATTGGAGTCGCAGAAGAGCAAATTGAAGCCACATAGCGGTGGAGTAGATTGAAGTAACAAGATGCGGTGAGGCTGGAATGAGGCTACATGAAGAAAGAAGCACCAAAAAGTTAGGACTCAACAAAACCAAGGCAAATTTGGTCCCTCTTTATGTCTTTGCTCTATTAGGTTGCACGACAATGAGCAAAGAGGGCATTGTAGAGCGGCCCAAATTGCGGGCCCAACAAACAAAACAAAACAAAATAAAATCCAAATTTTACAACCCAAAATAACCCTAGCCCAACTACCGACCCATTAAACAAATCGAAAAGCGAGAAAAAACAAAAAACCCTAGCCCTTTGCGCCCTCGACTTGACTCGACCCCCACACGCCTTCTGCACAGGCCAGACGTCGACACCGACCATCCGTCGCCTCCTCCACCACGCTCCCACCACCTGCAAACACGCAAAAAAGAGAGGGATAGCAATATCAGCAGAAACAAGGGCACTGTTTCTTTTGTTTTTTTTCTTCCATATCGGTTATAAAAACCGAATCAAATAATGTAAAGAGGGGATTTTTAGGAGAAAAAACAACAGAGATTTAGAATACAAAAATTGTTGGAAATCGAAAGCAAAAGCAGTAGAAGGTTGTTTTTTTAACACTTCCGTTTTTATTTTTATAATAAACTGTTACTTTTATTTCCCTTTTTTTTTATCTGTTTATTGTTTCTTTTTTTTTTACTTTTTTTTTACAAATAATAATAGTAAAAGAGAAGGCAAAACTTACACGAACCCCGGCGTCGTCGAGTCTCTCTCCGTCGTCGGCTCAAATCGGAGAAAAATGGGGGGTTTTCTTCTCTTGGGTTTTCAAAAACAAAAAGGAAATAGATCAGCAAACATAAAAAAAAAAAGAGAAGGAAAAAATAGATCAGCCTAATACCTAAAGCGGAAAAACTAAAGAAAAAACCCTAGCATGAAAGTGGCAGCATAGCCCCACACTGCCCTACCTTCCGACCACCCCACTTGCCTCGACCACCGCCACCGCCACTGCCAAGACCGCCAAGAGCACTGCAGGCATTAAAACGGAGGTGACAAAAGTTGTAAAGAATCGGCTATAAATGCCAACCAAAAACCATTGTAAGGGACCCTTTTTTATTCAATACAAAAGCAGAGAAATTCAAAAAAAAACAAAAGGTTATCAATACGAAAATAGAAATTTCAGTTACAAATACCTGCAAACAGAGATTAATACAAGCATACAATAGGCAATCGAAGAGAAAAAGAAACAAAGTTTTAAGGTTTTATTCTATTTTTCTTTTTTCGAAACTAGATTTATAAACCTATTTTCTTTATTTTCTTCTAAAAATAGTTTATATATATAATATCAAAATATTAGAAAAAAAGGGAAAAAAATACAATTTTACCTTTTTCGACCACCGTGTGCGATAATCGGTGATAGGCGCAAGAATCTGAGGTGCGACTGACAATGAAATTTGGCCGTGCGGACTCACTGAGTTTTTTCCCTGCAGAGAGAAAAAAAGAAAGGAGATTAGTTTTTTTAAGAAACAGATGAAATGAAAATTTTTTAGGAAAATTTTGCCTTTTATAGGCGATTAAGCAAATGTGCTTTTGGTAAGCATCCTTAAGCCCTAAAAGCGATGTTGTTTCACCCCTATAACCCACGCGTTGACCCGACCCGCCAAGAGGATCTACGTGTTTTTGTTTTTGGGTCTAATTGTGCATATGGCACTTCCTTTTTTTTTTCCTTTTTTAGTTAAGTTTTTTTATGTAACATCCTAGATTAGGGGTTATGCATTTGTGCATAATTCATGAGTAGTAGGTTTTGGCAGTGTTTGGAAGTGAATTAAGGGTTTTTAAAATCCTAGGATGAAAGAGAAAGCTTTGGACAATTATTGATTTTTAAGTTAAAAATAAGAAGTGATGTGGAAAAGTGGCAAGGGACGCCACCTAAGGTGCAAGGGTTATGGCAACAAGTGAAGGAAGAGATTCGAATCCCATTGTGTGCATTTTTGCTTAATAGCATGTTTCTTTGTGATATGGATGTGTGGTGTGCATTTTAGAACCTTGGAAATGTAAGAAATGTATGGAAATGCATGGAAATGTATGGAAATGTATGGAAATGTATGGAAATGAATGGAAATGTAAGGAAATAAAAGGAAATGTAAGGAAATGTAAGGAAATGAAAGGAAATGTAAGGAAATGTAAGGAAATATAAGGAAATGATTCAAAAGAGGAAAGTAAACATTTGGAAACTTGGAAATGTATGGAAATGTTACATTAAAAATAGGAAAGTAAACATTTTAGGAAACCTAAGAAATGTCAAGTTTACAAAGCGAGCGAAAATTTTGGAAACCTAGAAATGACTTAGAAATGTCGAGTTTAAAGTTTAAAAGAGGTAATTAAGGCAAGGAGGCCTTAAAAGAAAAAGTACGTGAAATTTGACACACAAACAGGCTTGGAAAAGTGGCCTGAAGATGCCACTTAAAGCCCAAGGAGTGACGCCACTTAGGTGGATAAATTGGGCCTCGTATGGCCACAAGGAGTCCAATAAGAACAAGTTTAAATTCGGCTCATCAAGGGAAGGGGGTGGACGGCAATAGGGACTCTTAAGAGAAGAGTTTTATTCCCTTTAGAATTTCGGCTAAATAGGTGGATAAATGAAGAATTATTCTTTAATTAGGAGAATGAGGAAGAGTGATAGCCAAGTAAAGGATTCTTGGCCTATTAATTTCGGCTATAAAAGGATGAGACTAGGGCTATTCATTATTCATTCTCCCTCTCTTTTCTTTTGCCAAATATTCTTTCTCCTCTCCCTCTGCCGAAATTCTTCTTGAGCATCCATTCTTTTTCCTCTTCTCTTTTAGCATCCTAGCCGATTCCTTCTAAGCCTATTATTCCTCTCTTCTTTCATCTTTGAAATCGAATACATAAAGGGATCATAGCCGATTGTTCATCAAGTCTCTAAGCCGAATCTCTGAAGTGGTGTCAGGAGGGATCTATCGATTTCAATATAAAGGGTAAGGATCTATAGTTATAATTGTATTCCTTTCTTTTAAGCCGAAAGTTAGTCTAATCCCTCCTATATCTTATTGATCGAAATATGGAAGGTGAATTTGAGATTTCGGATCTAAGGTATTTTGGCATCTCCATTAATCAAGAAGAGTTTTAGGATTTAAAAGATTTAAGGTAAGATATATGTATATTGACCAAAGGCCATGTTTATGTTTTAATGTTAGACTAAATATAACATATGGTTATAGGAATTTCGACATCCTTAAAGAAAGCAAGAGATCAATTTCGGGATTTGAATAATAGGAAACAAGCAACAAGGTAAGTCTTAGTGTACTAATCCTACTAGGATTTGGATTTATGGTAGAATGGCTTTTATTAAAGTAATAAATGATAAAACAAATGTAGGGATTAAGGATCTAAGCATTAGATCAAGCTTTTCGGGATCTCAAGGAAGCTGTTAAGCAAATCGGTGTGTACCTACACTAAATCTTGATAGATTCTGACTTTAATTCATCATATGTGTTAATATGAAAGTGTAAGAATACTGACTAAGGTACAGTGTGTACCCCACACTAATCTTAATAGATTTATGGCTTAAATATGATATATATGTTAATATGAAAGTGTAAGAATGTGGCTAAAGTACCATATTATGGTACAAAGTACTCAGTCGTTTTCTTACTCCTACTAGGATTTCAAAATATGTTATATTTAACATGTGAAAAGTGATGTGAAAGTGAAATTAAATATGATATGCATGTTATGTATAATTTGGGGCATTCGGGTTATTTGAGAAAGGGGAAGTAAATGTGATGACTTCGGCCTCACTAAGTGAAATGTGATGACTTTGGTCTCACTAAAGAATATGTGACGACTTCGGTCTCACTAAGAATATGTGACGACTTCGGTCTCACTAAGAATATGTGACGACTTCGGTCTCACTAAGAATATGTGACGACTTCGGTCTCACTAAGAATATATGATGACTTTGGCCTCACTAAGTGAATATGGTAACTTCGGTTACATTATCTAAATGTGGTGTCTCATGACACAAATATCAGGTGGCTATGCCACAATATCTTAAGTGGGCGATGAGCACGTCAACTGCAGCGACTACCTTCGATGGTGTATAGCGGATGGAGGGTTGACTTAGTAGTCCCCACGGTGTGTAGGTTGAATACGGTGGAGTGTAGCGGATGGCATATAGGTTTGGGTTGGGTTTGCATCATTCTCTTGAATTTTTATATGAATATGATATGTATGGTGTGTCTATTTCTATTATGTTTTAGTGTTGGTTACACATTGAGTCTATCGACTCACCTGTTGTGGGAACATATTTGGTGATGGCGATTATGGATCGGACGGAGAACTTGTGGTGGCCATGTTCACTTGAAGTTTAATTTAATTTGAATCTTTATTTTATTTTAAGTCTTGTACAATTTTATTTTGGGTTTCGTTTTATGTAATAAGGCCATCGTGGCGATTCTTATTTACGCTTTAAATTACTATGTTATGAATTTAGGGCTTTATAAAGATTAAGCCCATTTAATTTAAAATAAGTTTAAACATTTTGTCACTTGAAACAAATGGGTTTTAATATAAAATAAATTTGTTTTCAACTCGAGCCCAATGCACTACAAACTATCTTCCAAAACACACAGTTTTCAAAGTATTGAATGAATTTGAACCGAAGTTACTTTGAGGAACATACCAGATCCGGTCCATTCTCGTGGTAGGGTGTGAAATGTTCGATTTAGTATCGAGCCGATTTTAAACTCTACTTTGTGGCCTAAGGCCCAAAACGTTTTCAAATTGAGCCCGAATGAGTTTTATGAAAATATTTACGAAAGTAGCAGGTTTGATGGCATGGCACCTAAGTCACCAACCATGATCCACCGGTAAGTACCTCTAACTATCTGTGATTATGTGAATTATAGAAGGGTAGAAAAGGAATGGAGCGAGAATAGCATGATAGGAACTTGAACCCTAGGACTAGTATACCCCAATAAAACATAAGACTTAAATATCTAATTAAACAAACACGTGGTTAAGTCATTTGAGTTAGGGTGTGGCAACCATGGTATGCATGTCAGGATTGGTTTGATTGGGAGCTTGGTATTTAAGCGGTCAGGTGTGACTTACCTCCTCTCCACTCGAATCCTACACGGTGCTTAGCTACGGTTCACTCTAACCAAGAGGACTTATACAGGCTAAACCCTAACTAAAACCCGAAAGGGACTAGCCAGATATTTTATGGAAACCCTAGTTTTAAAATTTCTAAATGACCACGATTTTCAAAATTTTTGCAACATCACCGATTTGGAAAAACAAATTCTCAAAAAGAACCCTCAAGTTTTGCAAATTTTGAAATACCCTTGATTTATTGAGATTTATAAATTTACCCTGGTTTATTACTGAAATACCCCTGTAATTTTAAAATTTCTGAAATACCCCCGGGATTTCAAAAATTACCAAAATACCCTTATTGACAAAATCACCAAGGAACCATATTTTGACAAATTACGAAAATACCCCTGTAGGACAAATTACGAAAATACCCCTAGGTAGTGGAAAAACAACAACAATGAAAACTACAACATTTCTCGAATGAGCGAAAGTTCATAATTGATTGATGGATGTATGAATGTAAAGGCGTGTGCATGTATGAATCTGAAAGAACCACTTCAAAATTCTTTCCATAAAACTTCTTCGCTGTTAATCGGTGAAACAAATTTTTTTATACATAAAACTTCTTAATCGATTAAATCGCAGCGTTAGAAATGAGTTCTAAGGGACGTGAACTTAGAGATTATGCCTAGAAAGTATGATGGTTCTATTAAGATCGAGTCTTGCAACGTAAGCATAGTCTTGTGAGAAGGATTATCGATTGTTAGTAAGTAATTTCGAGGACGAAATTATTTTAAGGAGGGTAGAACTGTAACATCCTAGATTAGGGGTTATGCGTTTGTGCATAATTCATGAGTAGTAGGTTTTGGCAGTGTTTGGAAGTGAATTAAGGGTTTTTAAAATCCTAGGATGAAAGAGAAAGCTTTGGATAATTATTGGTTTTTAAGTTAAAAACAAGAAGTGATGTGGAAAAGTGGCAAGGGACGCCACCTAAGGTGCAAGGGTTATGGCAACAAGTGAAGGAAGAGATTCGAATCCCATTGTGTGCATTTTTGCTTAATAGCATGTTTGCTGTGATATGGATGTGTGGTGTGCATTTTTAGAACCTTGGAAATGTAAGGAAATGTATGGAAATGCATGGAAATGTATGGAAATGTATGGAAATGAATGGAAATGAATGGAAATGTAAGGAAATAAAAGGAAATGTAAGGAAATGTAAGGAAATGAAAGGAAATGAAAGGAAATGAAAGGAAATGAAAGGAAATGAAAGGAAATGTAAGGAAATGTAAGGAAATATAAGGAAATGATTTAGAAATGATTCAAAAGAGGAAAGTAAACATTTCGGGAAACTTGGAAATGTATGGAAATGTTACATTAAAAATAGGAAAGTAAACATTTTAGGAAACCTAAGAAATGTCAAGTTTACAAAGCCGAACGAAAATTTTTGGAAACCTAGAAATGACT
Source organism: Gossypium rotundifolium (assembly GCA_025506655.1). NCBI lineage: Eukaryota > Viridiplantae > Streptophyta > Magnoliopsida > Malvales > Malvaceae > Gossypium > Gossypium rotundifolium. Next base: position 7,523,739 of record CP106732.1, on the reverse strand, counting down.
TAGAAATGTCGAGTTTTAAAGTTTAAAAGAGGTAATTAAGGCAAGGAGGCCTTAAAAGAAAAAGTACGTGAAATTTGACACACAAACAGGCTTGGAAAAGTGGCCTGAAGATGCCACTTAAAGCCCAAGGAGTGACGCCACTTAGGTGGATAAATTGGGCCTCGTATGGCCACAAGGAGTCCAATAAGAACAAGTTTAAATTCGGCTCATCAAGGGAAGGGGGTGGATGGCAATAGGGACTCTTAAGAGAAGAGTTTTATTCCCTTTAGAATTTCGGCTAAATAGGTGGATAAATGAAGAATTATTCTTTAATTAGGAGAATGAGGGAAGAGTGATGGCCAAGTAAAGGATTCTTGGCCTATTAATTTCGGCTATAAAAGGATGAGACTAGGGCTATTCATTATTCATTCTCCCTCTCTTTTCTTTTGCCAAATATTCTTTCTCCTCTCCCTCTGCCGAAATTCTTCTTGAGCATCCATTCTTTTTCCTCTTCTCTTTTAGCATCCTAGCCGATTCCTTCTAAGCCTATTATTCCTCTCTTCTTTCATCTTTGAAATCGAATACATAAAGGGATCATAGCCGATTGTTCATCAAGTCTCTAAGCCGAATCTCTGAAGTGGTGTCAGGAAGGATCTATCGATTTCAATATAAAGGGTAAGGATCTATAGTTATAATTGTATTCCTTTCTTTTAAGCCGAAAGTTAGTCTAATCCCTCCTATATCTTATTGATCGAAATATGGAAGGTGAATTTCGGGATTTTAGATCTAAGGTATTTTGGCATCTCCATTAATCAAGAAGAGAGTTTCGAGATTTAAAAGATTTAAGGTAAGATATATGTATATTCGGCCAAAGGCCATGTTTATGTTCTAATGTTAGACTAAATCTAACATATGGTTATAGGAATTTCGACACTTAAAGAAAGCAAGAGATCAATTTCGGGATTTGAATAATAGGGAAACCGGCAACAAGGTAAATCTTAGTGTACTAATCCTACTAGGATTTGGATTTATGGCCAAATGGCTTTTTATTAAAGTAATAAATGATAAAACAAATGTAGGGATTAAGGATCTAAGCATTAGATCAAGCTTTTCAGGATCTCAAGGAAATTGTTAAGCAAATCAGGTGTGTACCCTACACTAAATCTTGATAGATTTACGGCTTTAATTCATTATATGTGTTAATATGAAAGTGTAAGAATACGGCTAAGGTACCGTGTGTACCCAACACTAATCTTAATAGATTTATGGCTTAAATATGATATATATGTTAATATGAAAGTGTAAGAATGTGGCTAAAGTACCATATTATGGTACAAAGTACTCAGGTACGTTTTCCTACTCCTACTAGGATTTTCAAATATGTTATATTTAACATGTGAAAAGTGATGTGAAAGTGAAATTAAATATGATATGCATGTTATGTATAATTTGGGGCATTCGGGTTATTTGAGAAAGGGAAGCGAATGTGATGACTTGGTCTCACTAAGTGAAAGCGTGATGACTTGGTCTCACTAAAGAATATGTGACGACTTGGTCTCATCGAGAATATGTGACGACTTGGTCTCACTAAGAATATGTGACGACTTTGGTCTCACTAAGAATATGTGACGACTTGGTCTCACTAAGAATATGTGTTGACTTGGTCTCACTAAGTGAATGTGGTAACCGGTTACATTATCTAAATGTGGTGTCTCATGACACAAATATCAGTGGCTATGCCACAATATCTTAAGTGGGCGATGAGCACGTCATTGCAATGACGCCTTCGATGGTGTGTAGCGGATTGAGGTTGACTTAGTAGTCCCCACGGTGTGCGAGGTTGGTGCGGTGGAGTGTAGCGGATGGCATATAGGTTTGGGTTCGAGTTTGCATCATTATCTTGAATTTTATATGAATATGATATGTATGGTGTGCCTATTTCTATTATGTTTTAGTATTGCTTACACATTGAGTCTATCGACTCACCCGTTGTGGGAACATGTTTGGTGATGGCGATAATGGGCCAAGGACTACAGAGAACTTGTGGTGGCCATGTTAAATTTTGAAGTTTAATTTAATTTGAATCTTTATTTTATTTTAAGTCTTGTACAATTTTATTTTGGGTTTCGTTTTATGTAATAAGGCCATCGTGGCGATTCTTATTTACGCTTTAAATTACTATGTTATGAATTTAGGGCTTTATAAAGATTAAGCCCATTTAATTTAAAATAAGTTTAAACATTTTGTCACTTGAAACAAATGGGTTTTTAATATAAAATAAATTTATTTTCAACTCAAGCCCAACCCACTACAAACTATCTTCCAAAACACATAGTTTTCAAAGTATTCGAATGAATTTGAACCGGGTTACTTTGAGGAACATACCAGATCCGGTCCATTCTCGTGGGTTGGGTGTGGGGTGTTTCAGTTTGGTATCAGAGCTCAGTTTTAAACTCTCGGCCTGTGGCCTAAGGCCCAAAACGTTTTCAAATTGAGCCCAAATGAGTTTTATGAAAATATTTCTGAAAGTAGACAGGTTTGATGGCATGGCACCTAAGTCTCCGACCCGCAGTCCACTAGGTAAGTACCTCTATCTATCTGTGTGATTATGTGAATTATAGAAGGGTAGAAAAGGAATGGAACATAGAATAGCATGATAGGAACTTGAACCCTAGGACTAGTATACCCCAACAAAAACATAAGACTTAAATATCTAATTAAACAAACTGTGGTTAAGTCATTTGAGTTAGGGTATGGCAACCATGGACGCATGTCTAGGATTGGTTTGATGGGAGCTTGGTATTTAAGCAGTCCGTGTGACTCACCTCCTCTCCACTCGAATCTTTGGTCCCCCACTTCTTTAGCGCATTACAATAAGGTTCTCCCCTCTTTTATTTATTTCACATCCCCCCAACACTTTGTTTTTAATCCAATTTTCATCCTTTTTGGTTATTTTTACTTATTTATTATAAGATCAAATATTTTTATCATTTCTTTATATTTAGTATTATATTTATTATTATTATTTTATTTCACTACTAGTATTATTTTCATTTCTATTAACACTATTATTTATTTACATTTTTACTATTGTGAACTCCCATTATCATTATTTCATTTTTATCACTACTATTATTATTAATATTATTATTACAGTCACTATTATTTATTTATCTTTTACTATTTATTATTATTATGATTTAGTATTTTATCATTATATTATTATTTTATTAGCATATTATTATTATTTTCTTTTCATTGTAATTATCCTTCCCAACATATTTTTACTTTTGTTATGTTTATTAGTATTATTATTTCTATTATCTTATTATTACTTCCGTTATTATGTTATTATTTCTTTTCTATTATTATTGCTATTATTTTTATTATTACTATTATAATTACATTTTCTTTTCATATTTGTACTCATTTTTTATCTATCATTCTCACTTTTATTTTCATTATCTTCATTTTGGCTCGTTTATTTTATTCTATTTCATTTTCGTCTTTTATGTTTTCATTCATACTAACGCATTTATTTCCATTTTGCTAGCACATCCGTATTGTCATTTGTTTTTTTTTTTGCATTGTATTATAAACTTATGTTACATTAACCTTTATTCGATATATCAAGCTTTTAAAATGATCGATATTACGTATTTAGAAGTTTGAGGAATCGTGCCCAATCGTCTTTGGGTTTCGATTTCCGTTAAATCTAAATGACTAAATATCTTTCTAAGATTTTATTTGTTTTTTTTAAATAAAGGAAATATTTTGTATTTGGACATTCAAGGAATCGTGCCCAATCGTCTTTGGGTTTCATTTTTATTTGGCCAAATAGTGGAATACCCTTTTAAAATCATAACGCATGAATATTGGAAATCATGAAATGATCTTGGTGTGAGAGTTGAAACATCATGTCCTATCGTGCAGGATATGATATTTCATCTTTCGAACCAGAGAATTTCGATATCAATTCAATTATCAAACATTTTCTAAAAGGGTTTGTGTTTTAAAATCTTTTCCAATTTTGACATTAGGACATTAATAATCAATTCGGTACCAATTTTGGGCGTATCGAGGGTGCTAACCCTTCCTCATACGTAATTGACTCCCGAACCCATTTTCTAAGTTTCGTAGACCAAAATCGTTGTTTTGATAAATCAAACTGTTTATTAAAAATAACCATTTTACGAGGTGACCCGATCACACCTCAACAAAAAGGATTGGTGGCGACTCCCATTTTATTTTTGTTTTTTCAAAACCCAAGTCGACCCGTTTTCCAAAAATGGTTCTGACGACTTGGCGACTCCACTGGGGATGAATAAGAGAGTCAGGCCGTAAAGTTGATTATTCTTTATCCTTTTGTCAAAAATTTGGAAAATTGTTTTGAGAAATCATGTTTCTTTTGATGCATTTGAGGGTACTATGATTGCAATAATGTTGAGTTTCATAGGACGTTTCTGCATTCATATTTGCATGAACGTTGTGGTCACACCCCTTAAGTGAGAGCGAGAAGCTATGCCTTCGTAAGGTTTTCACCTCCACATGGGCTAGGGGATTGCTTCCGGAATACATCAGTACCTATGGTTCCGTGAGGTTTTCACCTCCGCATGGCCGTAAGGAAATGTATTCCCCTGAATTGAACTCGATCCGTATGAGCCTATAATGGGTGAGGATCGAGGAATCACTGGTTGGTACCTCAAACTATAGAACCAAAACCACATATAGTGAACCCTAAGAGCCTATCTTAGGCGAACTATATCAAACCTTAGTGGTCACCCGATTGAGATTCGTTTATTTTACTTGCTTCTTATATGTTATCTTTGCGATACTAACTCGTTATGTTTTATTTTTATGCATATCATGTCATCTCTTAAGAAATATCGATTCACGGTCGGTTTCTAAATTAGAAAGTGGTTATGGAGAGCGAATTCACGATAAAGTAGAAGATAATCATTGGTCACAGTATGGTCGAACAAAGCCAATTGGAGAAAGGGGACGACTTAGTCGACGGGTATGTATCAGAACTGTAGGATTTTACTCGTATTAGCATCACACAAAATGAGCTTTGTGAGTTGAAGAAGATATGGAACCAATGGGACAATGAGGCAAAACAGTTGTTCTGTTATAGTTATGCCGATATACACTACCTACTCGACATTAAGGTCAATAAACATTTATTTCGGGCTATGACTCAGTTCTGGAATGCTGCTTATAGTTGCTTCACTTTCGGGAAAATAGATTTAGCACCCACCATGGAGGAATATACAACCTTACTGCGCTGTTCAAGGATCCAAATCGACAAAGCATATTTTAGGGCTGCCAATGCCCCTACTTTTGTAAAGAAGTTGACGAATATCACAGGGATGAGTGAACAATGGGTCTCGGCCAAAATTTAGAGAAAAGGCGAGGGTAAGTGCATACATTGAGAGAGTTTGAAGGACCTGATCCTGTCACATCCTGATATAAAAAAGAAGATTGACGTCTTTGCCCTATGTATTTACGGCTTGGTAATATTTCCTAAGGCTCTCAGATATGTAGATTAAGCAGTTACGGATTTATTCGACTGACTAGACAAAGGGGTTACGCCGGTGCCTACAATTTTAGCCGAGACGTTCAGATCCTTGAATGCATGTCGGAGAACAGGTGAAGGCAGGTTCATCGATTGCGCACAGTTATTGATGACTTCGTTTCATAGTCATTTCTGGAAAGTGGAAAAAGTGTCTTACCGGGTCCTCTCTGAGACTTACTCTCCGTTGAAAGAGATAGTCACCACGCCAAGGAGAGAAGACATATCCGAGGAAGGCTGGATAGCGCTCTTTCAAAATCTCCAAGAAGAAGACATCGAGTGGAGGGCTCCTTGGATGATCCCCAATGAAATACTTTATCGATGTGGAGATGTCAACTGGGTTCCCTTACTCAGAATTTGGGGGGCCATTGGGTATGCCCCTTTACTCGTCCTGAGGAGTATGGTTCAAGACAGTTTGTACCAACCACATATGGGTTAGCTCAATGCGAGTTTTCATATAGAGGGGAAAGCTATAAGAAGAGGGTTAAAGAGATTGCTGGTGCTTGGAATCAGATTCATAGAATGAAAAGGTTATTCGCAGGCCCGATGACGACTCTAGAGTACAACGGGTAGAGGATTAGAAGGATTAATGATAATGTCCCTGAGCCAAATCCAGAGGGCGCCCGATCGAGAGAGGAATACTTGCGAGTGGTCCCATCAGAATTAGAGATTGTGAAACAAGATTTTGAACGGATGAGTTCATAGCTTGGAAAAAGGATAGAAAAGCTGGAAGAAGAAAAGATGCTCCTCAAATTAGAGGTGGATGGTCAAAAATTGGAGGCCGAGAAACTTAAAAAGGAAAAATGAAAGGTAGAGGAAGACCGAGATAGCTTGAAAACAAAATACAAGAAGATGTGTCTGACGATAAAAAATGCTGGATTAGGAAAAACTTCGGAGCAATGGCGACAAGAGATCCAAGAGAAAAGAGCCAGAGTTAGCAATTGGGAGAAAAAGTTTCAAGAAATGCAAACACAAAACGAGGCCTTAGAGAAGGGCATGGCAGAAAGCCAAAAGGAGAAAAAGGGACTAAAAGCTAGAGTGGCTGAGCTCGGGCGATCTCTGCACCACTATCGAAGTCAAGACTCAGTAAGCAAACTGAAATCAAGTCTAAACAGAATCAAGGAAATGAAGGGTAAGGTTGAAGAGCTAGAATCGGCATTACACAATGGTGAGCTCTGGATTGAGCTTCTGGAAACAAGAGAAAGGTGTTGGGAGGAGGAGCTTCACCATTCTTGTGAGCAAGTTAGAAGCCGAAATTACCTCATGGGTGAAGCGATAATCCAGATTTGAGAGGTAAGTGATCACCTACAGACTTTGGCTATAGAGGCTGACATATTGAGCGTGAGATATGAGCTACAGTAGGGTTGTAATCAAGAGCTAATCTCTTTGCTTGGGAAAATCAAAACCTTAGACGTTATGGCGAAAGCATATTTGTAGTTTGTTTTATGTAAAGGATTTTGTTTTCTAATAAAGTTTTCTAAAATGAAGTTGAATCTGAATCATGCCTTCTTTTTGCATTCATGCATTTGCATTGCATCATATCATATGCATTTAAGTCTATAAAAAGAGCCTAATTAGTTGAAGTTATCAGAGAAAAAGAGAGGGAGAAAAAGAGAAATCTGGAAACTAAACACCCTTATAGTACATGTGCTAAGTCAAAGAAAATGGATCAAAGGTTTGAACAATTTCAGAAGGACTTGCAGGACCAGATGCAAGAACAAATGACAAAACTCCAACAAGAAATGAGGGACCAAATGTTAGAGGCTCAATGAAATATGATGGCCCAAATGACCTTGATGATGAATGGGATAACGGACAAAGGAAAAGGCCCTACAGCTAGTACCGGAGAAGAGAGTGAAGGCCATCCCCCAGGATTCACTCCACCTCAAGTTCGTACAATGCAAAGAGGATATTCTGAAGGGGAACCTGCAGGCCTGGAGCAACGACCCGCACCACCTGCTTATCTAGGGCAAGGAATATTCGCATCGAACCCCGGAGCTAATCCTGTTGATCCAATTGTTCCAGATTGGATGATCAGGAGAAATAGCCAGGTTGAAAATAGATGATCATAATAAGTATAGGAGCTTGGAAGAAAGGCTCCGTGCAATAGAAAATCTTGAAGTCTTCTACCTTTGAGTGCCAAAGAGTTTAGTTTGGTGCCGATCCGGTTCGCCTCCAAAATTTAAAGTACCAGATTTCAAAAAATATGATGGAACGAGATGTCCAAAGGCGCATCTCATCATGTTTTGTCGGAAGATGACTGGTTATGTGAATGAAGACAAATTGCTAATACACTATTTTCAAGATAGCTTGGTCGGATCGGCCCTTCGATGGTATAATCAACTCAGCAGAGAAAGGATCCGATCATGGAAGGACCTAGCATCAGCATTTTGTAAACAATACAAGCATGTCTCTGACATGGTGCCTGATCGAATAACACTGCAGATGATGGAAAAGAAGCCAACGGAGACTTTTAGACAACATGCGTAAAGATGGAGGGATATCTCAGCCCAAGTAGAACCCCCATTAACTAAAACTGAGATAACGGTCCTCTTTATCAACACTTTAAAAGCACCGTTTTATGATAAGTTGGTAGGAAAAGTCACAAAAGACTTCGTCGATATCGTAATATCTGGGGGACTTATAGAAAATACCATCAAGAGCGGAAGGATGGAAGGCCCCGAGAGTTCAAAAAGGGCAGTACCGATAAAGAAAAAAGAGACAGAAACCCATATGGTGGGGACTGAGAGCCACTATGCTTCTAATTCGTACCCAACCCAATCATGACCTCAATACCGCCCACCTCCAAACTTCTATTTTCCTCCTCAAAGCCCTTACTATGAAGCACCTCCTCCTTACCCCGTCTACGCCACAAATAACCAAAGACCATTCACTATATTTCCACCAAATACTATGTCTGCCCAAAGCCAACCCAAAAACGAACAAAGACCGAAAAAACCCAATCCTAAAAAACCTCAATTCACCCCTATTCCTGTGTCGTATGGAGAGCTGTGCCCGAAATTACTAGAAAAATAATTAATATCCCCACATTATATGGCACCCCTAAAATCTCCATACCCAAAATGGTACGATCCTAATGCTAGTCGCATGTACCATGCTGGAAACTAGGGGCATTCTACAAAAAATTATCTAGCCTTTAAAACAAGGGTTCAAGGTCTTAGCAGGCATTTTACGATTTGATGGTGTTAGTAATATGGCTGGAAATCCATCCCTAACCATCTTGAAGGAGCGTGAGTGTGGTGACGAAGGAGGGCAGGTGGCGAGCCAAAAGTTGTGTTCTTTGAAATAAAGACAACTTTGTGGAAGGTATGGGAAATAATGATGAGAAGGGTTTGTTCTGTCCACTCAACAGAAGTTTCAAGGAAGAAAGTACAAAAGGTCAAAGTTATTATGTCTTCCATGGTATAGAAGGGCATTACATCCAGTCTTGTGAGGAATTCAAAAAATTACTTCAAGACCTGATGGACAATAAGGAGGTCGAGATCTTCAACAGAGTAGAAGAGGCCGATGAAGGAGAAATATGCCTCTGATAATCAACCATCAGCTATCCCTTATAGTGCCGATCAACCTTTGGTGATTTATTATGAGGCCAAGAAGAAGGAAGTCAAACCAAAGGTGGTGATTGAAGTGCCATCTCCTTTCCCTTACAAGGACAACAAGACAGTACCATGGAAATATGATGTCAACATTATCATACCCGAAGGTGAAAAATCCAAAGCTTATTTGGAAGTGTTAGCGAAGTAGGACACTTTACTGCAGTGGGAGATGTTATTCTCCTGAGGTGGTTGAACCAAAGAAGAAAGCCGTTGACTCGAATCAGAAAGGAAAGGCACCAATGCATGATGCTGAGGTTGATGTTGAAATACAGTCTGAGCAAAAAATTAAAAGACCTGTGAATAAGGATGAAGCACATGAATTCTTAAAGTTCATCAAGTACAGTGAATATAACGTCATGGAGCAGTTGAACAAGCAATTGGCGTGAATCTCGGTATTATCCCTACTGTTGAATTCAGAACCACATCGGAATGCTTTGCTAAAAGTGTTAAATCAAGCGTATGTGGCGAGCAACGTATCTGTTAAAAAGCTTGATAGGTGGGTGAACAACTTGAATGCGGATAATTTCATCTCTTTCAGTGATGACGAAATACCACCAAATGGTAGGGGTTCTGTAAAAGCATTGCACATCACAACCAGTTGCAAAGGCTATATAATACCGAATGTCCTTATTGACAACGGGTCTGCACTCAATGTCATGCCTTTGGCGACACTTTCCAGGATGCCAGTTGATATGTCTTATCTAAGGCCTTGTCATTCCACAGTAAGGGTATTTGATGAGACACAACGAGAGGTCATGAGAAAGATTGAAATTCCTCTAGAAATGGGCCCATGTACATATGATATCGAGTTCCAGGTCATAGACATCACGCCCTCGTATAATTGCCTTTTAGGGAGGCCTTGGATCCATTCTATTGGAGTAGTTTGATCACGGTCGCTGGTGAAGAAGACATTGTTGCATCTATCTCTACTGGCGCACCCTACATCGAAGTAAACAAAGATGCAGTAAAATGTTCCTTCCGTTCCTTCAAATTTATCAATGCTACATTTATTCCCGAAGGAAATAGCATTCCGACACCCAAGCTGTCAAGGAATACCAAGATGGGAATTAAGCTGACTGTGGGAAAGGGAGCCAGAGCGAAGAAAGGTTTGGGAAGAAATCAATAAGGGATAGTTAGAGCACTAAAACTAGTACATCACAAGGCTCGATACGGCTTAAGATTCAAGCCGGATATGCGAAAAAGAAGAAAACAGTTGTAGAAAGATCAAGAAAGGAGGATTGCAAGAGCCTTAGGTTAGGATTTGGAATAGGAGCCCAAGCGTATCCTCCTTTGTCAAAAACATTTACGTCTGCAGGAATGATGTACCCAGGGTGAGATAATCCACAAAGCACGATGTTATGGATTGAAAGGTGTCTTTAGAATGTTAATATAAATGTTGTTGACAAAGGGGATGATGCAATTGAAGATGTTTCAATGATACGCCCTCGTCCTCCTGGATTCATTTTGAACAATTGGACTGCTGTGGATCTTTTTGTAGTTTCTAAGTCCTCTCCAAAGTAATGCTCAATGTTAACTCTCTTTTTGCCCCCAAGTAATAGTGGGATTCTTTTGTAAGAGCTTGTGTTTGCTCTTTATCATTTAAATGAACATTAATGGAGATGCATTTTATCATAGTCTTTTCATTCTTGTTAATTTCATAATTATTCCCTCTTCTCATAGTCTGTCCTTACATGTACCTCATATCATGCCATAACATTTTATTTGTTTGGTTCCAATACTTTGATGCTCCTCTATAGTTTTCTTTTCCATTCACCTTTCAGGTGCTCAGATACCAACGACATGAACAATCCCGTTACAAGTCCTAAAATCGATTTAGAGAAAGCTATTTGTTTAGGAGAATTCAAAACTGAGGAAAATGCTGAAGATTATGTCTCATCTCTTGACTTACTAAGAATGATAGAACAAGAAGATAAACAAATTCTACCCCATCAAGAATCTGCTGAGACAGTGAACTTGGGAAATGAAGAAAATAGGTAGGAAGTGAAGATTGGGACCTCCATTTCAGAGAAGGCCAAACATGATTTGATCGCCTTGCTTTGTGAGTACAAAGATGTATTTGCATGGTCGTATTAGGATATGCTAGGGTTGAACGAGGATGTAGTGGTCCATAGACTCCCACTGAAACCAGAATGCAAACCCATTCAATGAAACTAAGACGAATGAGACACGAAATCTTGTTAAAGATAAAGAAGAAGTCAAGAAACAATTTGATGCTGGCTTCCTACAAGTCTCCAAATACCCAGAATGGGTAGCTAATATAGTCCCAGTACCGAAGAAAGACGGCAAGGTATGAATGTGCGTGGATTATCGCGATCTGAATCGAGCAAGCCCTAAAGATAATTTTCCCTTTCCACACATTGATATGTTAGTGGATAACACAGCAAGACATTCATTGTTTTCTTTCATGGATGGATTCTCGGGTTATAATCAAATAAATATGGCTCCCGAAGATATGGAGAAAACTACATTCGTGACGATGTGGGGAACATTCTGCTACAAGGTGATGCCATTCGGATTAAAGAATGCTAGGGCAACATATCAGAGGGCTATGGTAATGTTGTTCCATGACATGATGCATAAAGAAGTAGAAGTCTACATCGATGATATGATTGCCAAATCTCAGGGGGAAAGAGCATGTCGAGAACCTTAGGAAGTTGTTCGAAAGACTAAGAAAGTTCCTGTAACACCCCTAACCCATATCCATCACTGAATTAGGGTTACGAGGTATTACCAGTCATATAATAGTTCATATAGATATTCATTACATTTCACAACTCAAAATTTAATCACATCAATGCTCGTACCTTAATCAAATATCGAGTCTTAAAACCATAGCATTCTTAACATTTCATAATTAAAACATAATCCGCATCTATTAAAACATATCATATCGAATATCAAACCTATTATTATTTATATCTTTTGTACATATAAAATATAAACATCAACCGAACCATACTTTAGTACTATTTTTTTTTCATTTATACGGCAATGGTGATATAAAAACATAACCAATCATACTTTAGTTACTATTATACCATGCATTTTCACTAATGTCAAAGGCATATCTAAGCAAAATTTACGAATCAATATTAACTTATGCGATTAATTAATTCATGACTATACCAATTCACATGTTATGCACATTAATCTAAGTTAAAATAACCACACAAACATACTAGCCATACATACACATATACTCATTTAAATAATTATCATTTCAAGACCAAATATACTTCTTCTCTTGACAAAAGTTCATGCGCATATGACCATATTGATTTTAACCATTTTGTGCACAAATAACATTAAAAGTACCCTCAATTCGCATTTTTTTTGAAATACATACACATAATCAATCACTTAACTACATATTCGGTCATCCAAGATAACTTCAATACATAACATAAACTATACCACATACTCAATAATAAGAGTCTAATACTTTGCCGAATCATAAATCCAAACATTATCAATGTATATACCATATATTAAGCTCATCAACATGAACCAATTAATAAGTCTTTCTTATCATAATCTAACATGCACAAATAATAATACCACTCTCACACATGATTAAACCATAATCAAGCATAAATAATAGTTCATGGCATGAGCAAACAATATCATCAAAACACGAAACAAGTTATTCCAAAATAGATAGCCATTTTCGCATGGCTAGCATATTTACACTATTACAAAACATTAGTTATATGGTTCAATCTAGCCTATACATGCCCTTTTTAAATAACAAACTAAGTTTTCAATACCAAAAGAAAGTCGATAGTGTGGTTGACTTCACGGATGATCCTTGAGCCCGTAGTTGAATGAAAATCTATAAAAGAGATTAACAAAGACACACACACAAAGAAGCTTACTAGCTTAGTAAGTCTCAAGCAAATATAGATATAATGAGCATATAGCATAAAACATAATTATTTCATTATGTAAAATATAGATCGTTGAATAATAGTAATACTCTTTACTTAAATATCATTGCTATAACATTGAAAACCAATCTAGGCATCGATCTTCTATTTCTACTTATTCACGAGAACAAGCGCTTTTGTCACACTCATCAACGATCTTTAACTATACATTAAGAATATTTGTTCACTTCATTCCTTACTAAAATGGTAGGTTAGTTTTACCGAACTTTTACCACATAACACTATATAAACATCTCACCTTGTTTGATGTTTAGAACCTCCACTTATAGCATATCAAGCAGATAAAGCTGCTGAGCATTTAAAGCTGAAATAAATCACCGGCACTAAGCACGCTAGGCACTAAGCCCGAATATATCATCGGCACGAAGCACGTTGGGCACTAAGCCGAATATATCATCCGCACGAAGCACTGCTAGGCACTAAGCCCAAATATATCACCAAGACGAAGCTCTGCTAGGCACTAAGCAGAATATATCACCAAGACGAAGCTCGCTAGGCACTAAGCCGAATATATCAATGTGATCAATCATTCCACACATTTCATATCTATATTACATATCCATTTCAACTAAACTTATTCACCTTAAACAAATAAATCATTACTTCATCGTACAATCCCACAATTCGCATTGATACACTTATTCATATCACATTATCAATTTATGAAATCAATCCAATACACATATATACATTCGGCTATAACATGATTATATACTAAAATTTATCCAACATTATCATTTAATAAGTTCATGAATAATTCTTTAACAAATTTCACTTGAGGACTTACCTCGATTGTCGATAAGTAGTGCTTGAATCAATTTATTCGAGAACCTTCGTCTTTCCAGATCTAACTCAGTTTTTCTTTGCTCTTGATCTAAAACACATTAAATTTAGCTTATTCAAGCACAATTCATCTCAATTTAGTCCCTAAGCACATAAATGGGCAAATTACTATTTTACCCTAGTATTTCACAACTTTGTAATTTAGTCCTATTTGCATAAAACTCAAAATACATCAAATTTCCCCATACTCCTTAAGGGCCGAATATATATGAGGACTATACAAGTCCATATCTTTCATTTATTTTGCAATTAAGCCCTCTAAATTTTTATTTTTACAATTTGGCCCTAAAACACAAATTCACCAAAACTTCCAACACATAATATACTAATTTTAACCTATCTATCATCTAACATCATCAAGCATCATAAACCTCAAGAATTCATCAATGGCCGATTCATACATACACAATAATCTTAGAAATTCTAGCATGGGTCGAGATGCGTTTGAGCAACGATCTCAAAAACGTAAAAATAATCAAAAACCGAACTCAATTACATACCTAATCAAGCTTGCAAAGACCGAATATTTGAGAGCTTTGGTTTCTCTCTTCTTTTCTTTTGTTTCGGCAATTACAATGAAAAATAAAGATGAACATTCCACTTTCTTTTCTTTTATGTTTCCTTTATAATATGTTTATAATATAATAATATATTATAATATAACATATAATATAAACATATATTTACTTCATAAAATTTGTATGTTGCCATCCACTATCTCTAAAAAAATGAGTTATTTACCCTTTTAATGCTTCATATTAAGAAGCCATGCTCAAATAGGCACTTTACACTCTAGTATGCCACTTTTACCTTTTACGCGATTAAGTCCTTTTTGTCAAATTCGATGTTCAAACGATAAAATTTTTCTACGAAACTTTCACACACATAAATTCATATATAATAAACTCAAAATATAAATATTAAATATTTATCGGACTCAGATTCGTGGTCCTGAAACCACCTTTCCGATTAGGGTCAGATTCGGTCTGTTACAGTTCCAGGTGAAGCTTAATCCAGCCAAGTGTATGTTTGGGGCTACCTCAGGAAAATTACTAGGCTTCATCGTCAGTGAGAGAGGTATTGAGGTTGATCCAGATAAGATAAAATCCATACAAGAGCTACCACCTTCGCGCACACAAAAAGAAGACAGAGGATTTTTAGGGAGGTTGAACTACATCGCTCGATTCATTGCTCAACTTACTAACCAGTGTGACCTAATTTTTTGACTCCTTTGAAAACACAATCCTGGAGAATGGAACGATGACTACCAAGTGGCTTTTGATAAAATAAAACGGTATTTTTCAGCCCCCCGGTGCTAGTACCACTAACTCCCGAGAGACCGTTAGTATTGTATATGATTGTGTTCAAAAACTCAATGGGTTGCGTACCGGGGCAACATAATGAGTCAGGAAAAAGAGAAAGGGCAATTTACTACCTCAGAAGAAGTTCACGGAGTATGAAGCAAAGTGCCGTCAATTGAAAAATTTCGTTGTACTTTGTCCAGGTAGTTCAAGGCTCGAGACAATATATGTTGTATCATACGACGTGGTAAATTTCAAAGCTGGATCCAATAAAATACATGATGGAATCACCTGCACTCTTAGTAAGAATGGCACGATGGCAGATCCTACTATCGAGTCTGACGTCATATATGTGAGTCAAAAGTCGATAAAGGGAGCACGATAGTGACTTCTTAGCAACTCGAACAACAGAGGAATACGAGCCATTGAGATTTGATTTCCGATGAAGACTTGATGTGCATTACAGAAAAAAGAGTGTGAGTCGTCAAAAGAGAAATCATGGAAGATGAGCTTCGACGGTGCATCAAATGCATTGGGCCATGGGATTGGAGCAGTCCTAGTGTCACTAGAGGGGAACCATTATCCATTCACTTCCAGATTAAATTTCTCCTGTACCAATAATGTTGTGACATATGAGGCTTGCATCATGGGACTTCGTGCAGCCATTCAATGAAACATCAAAATCTAGAAGGTGTACGGGGACTCAGCGTTGGTGATTTACCAAATCCGTGGAGATTAAGAAGTGAGAGATTCGAAGTTGGTCAAATATCGCGATCTTGTTGCGGAGTTAGTCAAAGAGTTCAAAGAAGTGACTTTTAATTACTTCCCACGAGAAGAAAACCAATTAGCTGATGCCCTGGCCACTTTGGCCTCAATGTTCAAAGTAAACAGAGAAACGAAAATAATGCCTCTCCAAATGAGCATATATGAGGTCCCTGCACATTGTTTTAACATTGAAAAAGAGGCAGATGGATAGCCATGGTTCCATGATATCTTAGAATATGTCAAGAATCAAAGATATCCCGAGCAAGAAAATGAGAACGACAAAAGAACAATCAAAAGAATGGCGGTGGGATTTTTTCTTGATGGGGACATCCTATACAAAATAGGAAAAGATCAAGTACTCTTGAGATGCACAGATGCTGTTGAAGCCAGAAAAATACTTTGTGGAACGCATGTCAATGGTTTCACTATGGCCAGGCAGATTATGAGACTCGGTTATTCTTGGTGACAATGGAAAGTGATCGCATTATTACGCATGCGAAAGTGCCACAAATGTCAAATTCAATGATAAAATTCATCTGCCCCCTTCGCCCTTCATGTCATGTATTCTCGTGGCCTTTTTCTATGTAGGGCATGGATGTTATAGGCCAATTTCCCAAAAGCTTCTAATGGACACTGATTCATTTTTGTGGTCATAGATTACTTCACAAAATAGATAGAAGCCGCTTCATTTGCTAGTGTGACGAAGACTGCGGTTTGCAGGTTCTTAAAAAATGAGATCATATGTCGATACGGTTTGCCTGAGAGAATTATTTCGGATAATGCTTTGAATCTAAACAACAAGATGATGAAGGAAGTGTGTGAGTAATTTCAAATAAAGCATCATAATTCCTCACCCTATCGCCCAAAGATGAATGGAGTAGTAGAAGCTGCTAACAAAAATATTAAGAAGATTATTGGGAAAATGATCAAGACGTATAAAGACTGGCACGAGAAGTTACCATTCGCTTTGTACGCATATCGCACATCTGTGCGTACATCTACGGGAGCAACTCCTTTCTCTCTGGTCTATGGAATGGAAGCTGTGCTGCCCATCGAAGTTGAGATCCCCTCTCTACGAGTCTTAATAGAGTCGAAACTAGAAGAATCAAAATGGGTTTGAGCTCGATATGACCAACTAAATCTTATCGAAGAAAAACACTTGAAGGCAATCTGGCATGGACAAATGTACCAGAAGAGAATGATCACGGCCCATGACAAGAAGGTGCGGCCAAGAGAATTTCACGAGGAGAACTTGTACTGAGAAAGATTCTCCCAATACAAAAAGATTTTCGAGGAAAATGGGCACCAAAATGGGAAGGGCCATACGTCGTAAAGAAGGCTTTCTCAGGTGGAGCTTTGATTCTCACTGAGATGGATGGGAAGGAGTTACCTAATCCAATGAACCCAGATGCCGTGAAAAAGTACTATGCCTAAAAAAAAAGAAAAAAGATCAAGATGAAAACCCGAAAAGGGCGTCTTGGTAAAAAAAAGATCAAGATGAAAACCCAAAAGGGCATTTTGATAAACAAAAAGATTAGGATGAAAACCTGAAAGGGCATCCTAATAAAGGGGGTTCAGACATAAAGAGCAAGACGATTTGAATAGAGAGTCAAATGCCGAGATTATAATATTTGAAGTAGACTCGGAAGCTCAAAATCTTCTACACAAGAAGCTTTGCTCGAAAAGATCCAGGATGAAAAAACGTGGAGAAGTTCATGCGTTGGATAACTAGAGCATTTGCGACAATTAAACCTACTTTCCTTTTTTATAACGTTTTCTTTATTGAAATATTCCTTGTCAATTTTCTTTACTTGTTGATTTTGAAATAAATATGAGTGTAAGGTATCCCTTTCATGCCTACTTTGCCATTTTCATGCATCTCATGTTCGGTTCATTTAAATGATAAATAGTGAAATTACATACTCTAAACCAAAAAAAATGTTGAGCATTACTTGGATGAGAATTTGGTAAGTGCAAGAGCCTCAAAGCAAGGACAAAGTTCAACAGAGGGCAAAAGGGTGATATACGAGAAACACAGATTACTCGTAAAGCTTAAAGACGGGTACAAAACCTGAAAGGAAAGTCAAGAATCGAAGTAATGAATGCAGGTCATCATGAAAATCATAACGAAAAGGGATATATGACAAACAAGCCCAATGCGCATGGCATAATCATGTAGGCAGGAAAGCATTTAAGACAAACACGTGCATATCATGATAACATCACGCATGACATATACAGGTACTCCAGTAGAGCAAGAGGCTTTGATGATAGTTATCTTGAATCAAGGAAAAGAAGACATCCGAAGTTCTACCGGATGATACATTTTGAAATTCGATATTTAAAATATATATATTTCTTTTCTTTTCCAAAAAATCAACTCATAATGCGAGAGGTGAGTTGAGCCTCGGGTTACACGCCGAGGTATTTTTCAATTTCTTTTTCGAAAAAAATCAACTCATAATGCGAGAGGTGAGTTGAGCCTTGGGTCACACGCCGAGGTATTTTTCAATATCTTTTTCGAAAAAAATCAACTCGTAATGCGAGAGGTGAGTTGAGCCTCGGGTCACACACCGAGGTATTTTTCAATTTCTTTTTCAAAAAAATCAACTCATAATGCGAGAGGTGAGTTGAGCCTCGAGTCATACGCCGAGGTATTTTTCAATTGCTTTTTCAAAAAAAAATCAACTCATAATGCGAGAGGTGAGTTGAGCCTCGGGTCATATGCTGAGGTATTTTTCAATTGCTTTTTCAAAAAAATCAACTCATAATGCGAGAGGTGAGTTGAGTCTCGGGTTACATGCCGAGGTATTTTCAAATTCTGTTCTTCAAATTCTATTTTTCTTTTTCAAAAAATTAACTCATAATGCGAGAGGTGAGTTGAGCCTCGGGTCACACGCCGAGGTATTTTTCAATTTCTATTTTTCAAAAAAATCAACTCATATTGCGAGAGGTGAGTTGAGCCTCGGGTCACACGCCGAGGTATTTTTCAATTTCTGTTTTTCAAAAAATCAACTCATATTGCGAGAGGTGAGTTGAGCCTCAGGTCACACGCTGAGGTATTTTTCAATTTCTATTTTTCAAAAAATCAACTCATAATGCGAGAGGTGAATTGAGCCTCAGGTCACACACTGAGGTATTTTTCAATATTTGTTTTTCAAAAAAATCAACTCATAATACGAGAGGTGAGTTGAGCTTCAGGTTACACGCTGAGGTATTTTTCAATATCTATTTTTCAAAAAAATCAACTCATATTGCGAGAGGCAAGTTGAGCCTCGGGTCGCACGCTGAGTTATTTTCAGTCTTCTTGAAGATAGTAAGGAAGCAAATTGAAGAGTTCATATTTTGTTCCCTAGAAAGGACAGTGGAGCAGACTGAAGATTGAAATCTTCCTGAAGGAAGCAAATTGAAAAGTTCAGATAAGGTTCCCAGAGAACTATGTAGTAAGGTTGAAGATTATTCTATTACCATCGACCAGCGGTGGAATAGGTTGAAGATTGTCTTATTACCGCTGACCAGTGGTGAAATAGGTCGAAGATCGTCCTGTTGCCACTGACCAGCAGTGGAATAGGCTAAAGATTGCAAATATTATCCCTTTGAAGATACAACGGAACAGTGAAGCGGTTTGAAGCTACAGGCCCTATCTCTCAGAAACAGCAGTGGAGTGGATCAAAGCAACGAGTTACAGTGGAGTTTGAAGCTATTTGAAAAATACGAAGACCAAAAAGTCAAGACTTGGCCAAGACCGGGCAAAAATTGGTTCTTTTATTGTCTTTGCTCTATTCTCGTTTCACGACAATGAGCAAAGAGAGGCAGCTGTAATAACCAATTTTAGCCTGGGCCTGTCAATCAAGAGCCCAAGATAAGAAGTCCAAACCCAAATAGCCTAATACCTAAAACAGAAAAACAAAAAGAAAAAACCCTAATGCAAGTGGCGCCGCAGCCTAGCCCCCACTTGCCCTACCTTCTGACCCTGCCCACTTGCCTCTGACCACTGCCACCGCCACTGTCAGCACCGCCCAAGAGCACCTGCAGGCATTAAAACGGAGGTGACAAAAGTTGTAAAGAATCGGCTATAAATGCCGAACTAAAAACCACTGTAAGGGGACCCTTTTTTTTATTCAATACAAAAGAAACAGAGAAATTCAAAAAAAAAAAATAAAGGTTATCAATACGAAAATAGAAATTTCAGTTACAAATACCTGCAAATAGAGATTAATACAAGCATACAACAGGCAATCGAAGAGAAAAGAAACAAAGTTTTAAGGTTTTATTCTATTTTTCTTTTTTGAAACTAGATTTATAAACCTATTTTCTTTATTTTCTTCTAAAACAGTTTATATATATAATATCAAAATATTAGAAAAAAGGGAAAAATATAATTTTACCTTTTTCACCGTCTTGTGATGGTCGGCGACAATCTGCGACAACGGAGGTGTGGCGGTGGCTGGGCAGACTCACGGAGTTCCTTCCCTAGAGAGAAAAAAGAAAGGAGATTAGTTTTTTTTTTTTTTAAGAAAACAGATGAAATGAAAATTTTTTAGGAAAATTTTGCCTTTTATAAGCACACGAAAAGGCGCCGTTTTGGCCGGCGTCCTTAAGCCCCAAAACGACGTCGTTTCACCCTTATAACCCACGCGTTGACCCAACCCGCTAGGAGGATCCGCGTGTTTTTGTTTTTGGGTCTAATGCAAATGGCCCTTTCGTTTTTTGATCCTTTTTTAGTTAAGTTTTTTTTTTATTTTTTCAACTTTGACCCCACAATTTATATTATTAAATTAAATTTCATATTTTATATTATTTATATTATTTATATTATTGAATTGTTTAGTCATATTAAATATTTATATTAAAATTAAATTATTAATTATGCCATAAAATATTAGTGTTAAAATTTTTTATTGGTATCAATTTCACATTTTATCTTTAAAATAGCTTTTATTAAAAAATCATATTTTTACATTTGATATATTTTTAATTCCAAAATACATAGTGAGAAGAATCAAGATAATTGAAACAACTAAACAAGCAAAGAAGCTAACCCGTATATAAAAATTAATAAATAAATTATTTGGTGATGAAAATTAATAAAAATTGGTTAAGGTGGACATATTTTATTACAATGGGTGACAATGGTTACAAAGACCGAATTTATTTTTAAAATTTAACTCGAACAAATATATTCATTCAATTTCATCTCACTCGATTTGATTCGAGATCGTCAACTCGATTAACTCGAAATTTTTATTCGATTCGATCGAACGCTCACCCTAATCATATCTAAGATTGCATACCATATCTTCTAGGATTGCATATCATATCTAAGATTTGCATATCCTGAAGATTGTATTTCCATATCGTCGTTTTGTAGATTGACCTTCAATCTTTTCAAGTAATGGGCCATTCCGATCGACCAAATGATATATTTTGGATTGGACTTGGACTTTGTTTTATTATTTTAGGTTTATTATTTTGTATGGGCCGGGCTAAATTGGCGCGACAGAAGCTTCTAAATTTTTTCAGAAAAAGAAAAAAATCTCAAATTTAACAAAGTCTTGAATTCTATTACAATGTAGTAGAATAATTTCTTACATAGGTTAAAATTTTAAGTTGTTTGTGATGTATATACACTCCAGTAAATAATTATTATCACCTTTGGTTTCACGTAATTAATAAGTTTGTTATAATAATGTGATTTCGAATCAATTAAATAAATTTATAATTACTTGTGCTTTTATATTCAAATTGAATCGTTTTATTAATTTTAAATTAAAAAGGTGAAAATTTATCGAGGGTGGTTTTTACATATAAAACATGAACTATTCTTTTATAAAAACACATTATATGGTGTGAAAAGACAAAGTTTTCTAACAATAAATTATAAAAGTGAGTCTTTTATAATTCATAGTAATGCATTGATTAATGTCAACAAGGAATCTTTAATCCTAACTTTCAATCTTTGTCATCCTCTCATTTCCTTCTGATGTGATGGATTACACTGTAGAATAACTAATAATTACACCAATTTATTTATACTTTTTTTACTTAGCTACTGTTCAAGCTAAATTGGGTTTGCACATTACTCTTGAAGTTCAAATTTATACTGCACCAAAAATAATATACATCGCCAAAACACCAAAAATAATAAATATCACCAAAACAATAAAAAATGATAAACATCACGAAAACCCCAAAAACACGTCATGAAAAGTGATTTATAGCTTTCATGACATTTTTGACGAAAAGTAAGAAAATTTAATGAATAATTAAAAGTCTTGGGTGCCTAAAAATTGTAATAGAAATATATTTTTACATCGATAAGATAGAGAAATTAAATTAGTTTGAAAATTTAATAAATGATAAGTATTTTTATATCGATAAATTTATTTATTTAATTATTAAAATATAAATGGTAAAGATTTTTAAAGTTGAACAGTAGCACCAATAATTCAGGCCCCAGTAGTGATCTTTGAATGGTTCAATGCTCCATACTTTTAATTTGCAAGATAGTAATGCCGTCTTAAAAACTTCTTTGCTTTTACAAATTAAAGGTCATAGTTTCTGGCAAAGCAAATATATTTTAGTCTTAAGTCACTTCCGCGTTAACTTGTTAAGTGCGTCAATGTGAATAATTATTATTTGTGACTCAATATTAGTATACTTTTATTTTTGTTTAATTCGGTAATAAACTAATTACAGTACACATTATCTCATATGTTTAATAATTAATTTATTTTTAAACTATAATTAAAATGCTAATTTGATACTTTTAACTTCGTCTTTTTAACTCTAAACCCAAAATAAACCCACAAGTTTAAAAATATCGAATAAATTCTTAAAATTTTGAAAAAATCATATTTCTTTCTAAAAATATAAAAATATTTTTAAAATTTATATTTATACAAAAATTCTTGAAAAATAAAATATTCATAAAATTCTATAAAAATTAAAATGCCGCCTAAAATTCCAAAAATATAAAAAAAATTGATATTTTTCTATTAATTGCTCCAATTTACTCCACAAATTATTCCTGCCTGGGAATTGTTTGTAAACATCAGTTTACAAGTCTAAACTACACTTCGCATTATTAATTTAGCAAAAATATATATTTCATGCTTAAAATCTCATATGTGAGAAGTTCATAATATCATAACTAAGATTACTAACATTTAAAACAAAAATCATAAAATTCTTAAAAGTTTTTTTTTTTTTTTGAAAAATGCCTAAAATCTCATCGTTAGGCGGGACGAATTTTTATTATATGGTCCTTCTTTTCACTCGAGAATGAAGAAAGTAAATTCAAGCTCTTCTTTTCCGACATGAATGGCCACCTTTTCCAACAAGTAATTTTAAACTTTGGCACATTCAAACAAAGCAAGGCTAACTTTTCACAATATAGAGTTCTTTTAAGGCTGTATGTCTAGAACATTATTCCCATTGAATATATAAAAAAAAGAAAGGTTGTAGAAGTAAATGTGCAAGAAATTATTAACTGTCAATTCTTGTAAAAGGATCACAACTCACCCTAACAACTTTTTTTGTATTACCAAAGCAATATTGAAATGGAATTTGCATTATTGGCAAAGCATATTTTCTTTAGTTCTACCTAAACCCTGCTTCTCTCAACACTGCCTTTTCAGTGAGCCAATTAAGTTTCTTTGCTTTTGTGCTCCATGCCTCAATAGCAAGACAGCTATTTTTTTTTAAGAGAAATTTATTAATTCATTCAATGAATAAGGCTATACAATTCAGAAAAAAAAATAACAAACATCCGTTGTACGCGCTAAAGAATAAGTTTTATCAACACAACAAAAGTTTCAGCTTCAGTATTAATAAAATATTATGGCAAGGCTCTGTCACAACTCAAGCACAACATATCAGGAGCGATTGCAAGCACTTAATACAATAAGGAAATAATCCCCGGATGGTCCAAAGCGGTGGGCATAAATCAACAAAAGAACTGAACATTCACCAAACTAGAGGGGACAGTAACAAAACCAACCCTAAAATTACTCGCAAAAGCAATACTAAAAAGTGTGCTACAAGAGTAGACAAAAACTTCTAATAGTGAAGACTTATTAAATAATGTAAAAACAAACAAAAAAACATATTAAACTTAATATAAAACGAGTCCAAATCGACTCATGAAATCATTTATTATTTTGAAACTCTCAAAATAGAAATAAATTAAGAAGTCAATGAAGAGCTACCCACTTTTTAAAAGAAACTATCAGTGATCAACGGTGTTTCAACAATGATAGGCACCGTCATTTGTCCATCAAAACTTGTGAATATAACAAAGATACTCACAAAATATATCTGTAAACTGAAAAGAGAGAAGACGCATGGAGTGAATGAGAATAAGAAAGAAAAAGAAGGTTGATGGGCGGGAGAAAAAGGCGGGCGGTAGCTAACCTGGAGGTAACACAGCCGCCATTAGACAAAAACAAAAAAAGCAAATGATTTGGAGAAAAAAATTAATTATTTCTAATAGTGAAGTCTTTAAATGTTAAGTTATTTGTCATCTTATACTCAAGTAAATAATTATTATGACTTTACTGCATGGTAAATTCCTTTAGTTTGATGTATATAATAAGTTTGTTATAATAATGTTATTTCAAAACAACTAAATAAATTTATAGTTACTTATGATATGTTGGTTTTAATTAGAAATGCAAAAATTTATTGTAATAACCAATTTTAGCTCGGGCTCGTCAATCAAGAGCCCAAGACAAGAAGTCCAAACCCAAATAGCCTAATACCTAAAACAGAAAAACAAAAAGAAAAAACCCTAATGCAAGTGGCTGCACTTAGCCCCACTTGTCCCGCCTTCGACCGCCCACTTGCCTCGACCCATCATCGCCTTCGCCAGACTGCCCAAGAGCACCTGCAGGCATTAAAACGGAGGTGACAAAAGTTGTAAAGAATCGGCTACAAATGCCGAACTAAAAACCACTGTAAGGGGACCCTTTTTTTTTGATTCAATACAAAAGAAACAGAGAAATTCAAAAAAAAAAAAAAAACAAAGGTTATCAATGCGAAAATAGAAATTTTAGTTACAAATACCTACAAACAGAGATTAATACAAGCATACAATAGGCAATCGAAGAGAAAAAGAAACAAAGTTTTAAGGTTTTATTCTATTTTTCTTTTTTCCGAAACTAGATTTATAAACCTATTTTCTTTATTTTCTTCTAAAAGCAGTTTATATATATAATATCAAAATATTAGAAAAGAGGAAAAAATACAATTTTACCTTTTTCGACCACTGTGCTGTGATGGCCGTGATAGCAAAGCAAGAATCGAGAATCTTGCGACGACGGGTTGGCCGGCGGACTCACTGGAGTTTTTTCCCCTACAGAGAGAAAAAAAGAAAGGAGATTAGTTTTTTTTTTAAGAAACAGATGAAATGAAATTTTTTTAGGAAAATTTTGCCTTTTATAGGCGCACGAAACGGCGCCGTTTTGGCCGGCATCCTTAAGCCCCAAAACGACGTCGTTTCACCCCTATAACCCACGCGTTGACCCGACCCGCCAGGAGGATCCGCGTGTTTTTGTTTTTGGGTCTAATTGCGCAAATGGCACTTACATTTTTTTATCCTTTTTTAGTTAAGTTTTTTTTATTTTTTCAACTTTGACCCCACAATTTACTCCGGTTCGCAATCCGGTCCCCTCGCTGCTGCGCGTTTTGGCCGGAGGGGTTTATTACATCTTTGGTCCCCCACTTCTTTAGCGCATGCATTACAATAAGGTTCTCCCCTCTTTTATTTATTTCACATCCGCCCCAACACTTTGTTTTTAATCCAATTTTCATCCTTTTTTGGTTATTTTTACTTATTTATTATAAGATCAAATATTTTTTTTATCATTTCTTTATATTTAGTATTATATTTATTATTATTATTTTATTTCACTACTAGTATTGTTTTCATTTCTATTAACACTATTATTTATTTACATTTTTACTATTATGAACTCCCATTATCATTATTTCATTTTATCACTCCTATTGTTATTAATATTATTATTACAGTCACTATTATTTAGTTATCTTTTACTATTTATTATTATTATTATATTTATTATTATTATGATTTAGTATATTTATCATTATATTATTATTATTTTATTAGCATATTATTATTATTTTTCTTTTCATTGTAATTATCCTTCCCAACATATTTTTACTTTTGTTATGTTTATTAGTATTATTATTTTATTATCTTATTATTACTTCCGTTATTATGTTATTATTTCTTTTCTATTATTATTGCTATTTTTTTATTATTACTATTATAATTACATTTTCTTTTCGTATTTGTACTCATTTTTTATTTATCATTCTCACTTTTATTTTTCATTATCTTCATTTTGGCTCGTTGATTTTATTCTATTTCATTTTTCGTCTTTTATGTTTTCATTCACACTAACGCATTTATTTCCATTTTTGCTAGCACATCCGTATTGTCATTTGTTTTTTTTTTTTTTGCATTGTATTATAAACTTATGTTACATTAACCTTTATTCGATACATCAAGCTTTTAAAATGATCGATATTCTGTATTTAGAAGTTCGAGGAATCGTGCCCAATCGTGCTGGGTTTCGATTTCCCGTTCGTCTAAATGACTAAATATCTTTCTAAGATTTTGACCGTGTTTTTTTTAAATAAAGGCAATATTTCGTATTTGGACATTCAAGGAATCGTGCCCAATCATGCTAGGTTTTATTTTTTTTTTATTTGGCCAAATAGTGGAATACCCTTTTTAAAATCGCAACGCATGAATATTGGAAATCATGAAATGATTTTGGTGTCGAGGGTTGAAACATCGTGTCCTATCGTGCAGGATATGATATTTCATCTTTTCAGAACCAGAGAATTTCGGTATCCAATTCGAATTATCCAAATATTTTCTAAAAGGGTTTGTGTTTTAAAATCTTTTCCAATTTTTGACATTAGGACATTAATAATCAATTCGGTATCAATTTTGGGCGTATCGAGGGTGCTAACCCTTCCTCATACGTAACCGACTCCCGAACCCATTTTCTAAGTTTCGTAGACCAAAATCATTGTTTTGATAAATCAAACTGTTTATTAAAAACAACCGTTTTACTAGGTGACCCGATCACACCTCAACAAAAAATATTGGTGGCGACTCCCGTTTTATTTTCGCTTTTTCAAAACCCAAGTCGACCCGTTTTCCAAAAATGGTTACGACATTTATATAGAATCACCCTTGCAAATAAAAGATAGCAACAGACTATTCTTTGATAAAAAAAAAAGAGTTTTCTTAATGTATAGACTTGTTTGTATTCACTCACTTCTGTGAGGCGAAAAGGGGATGACGTGTGTAAAGCAATGTCTTTGCAATAAGATAGCAACAAGGAATCTTCAGCCCTCTCTTTTTCTATCTCTATCTTCCTATCATTTGCTTAGGTGTGACATTTTATTTCGCTACAACCACAATACATGGTGGAAAAGAGAAGCCGAAAAAGTAAATAGTAGCACGAATAATTGAGGACCCAGCTGAATTGGGGAAAAGTTTGTTTTCATTGAAAAGCAAATAGTTAAATACAGAAATAATTGATGTCGCTATTAGCATTGACGCCAAAGCCCAGGAGTCTTTGTTTGCATGCTAGCTATACAAATACACTAAGGGAACAAGGCAACCTCATTGTGTTCCCAAGTTAGTGAGTGCACTGAAAAAATAAATGTATTTCTATTTTCCATTTCTTTTTGCCCTTAAATTTAGTTTGTAAAATCACCCTAAAATGCATAAAAAAGGAAAAGTTAACTAATGTTAAATTTCCTAACTTGGTAATTCACATGCATGCCATGTCAATATATATAAATTATTAAAATTTTAAAAAGAATATATAAAATATAAAAAATGGTAAAAACGTAAAAATATTATTATTGTTATGAATATTTTATTTAGTGGATGTCCATCAAGATCAAGTCCATCAAGATCAAGATAAGTTTTGATGTACTTTAAATTCTAATAGTCAATAGAATTAAATCTCTACTTCATTTATGCTTCTTATGCCTATAAATATATATTTCGAAGAAGCATTGTAAAATTCTAATTTGGTCAATAAAATACGCTCTCTCTTATGCTCTTCTATTTTCTTTGTTCTTTACTTTCTGTCTTTTTATTTGATCAAGACGATTCTCTTTTTTTTATAATGTGGTTACTCCCAATCTGCTTGTTCCAATTGCCTTCTAGATCTATTGAATTTGGTCTTCAATTAAGGTCATGCACTATAGGTAATCATTAGAGCCTTTAACCACTCGGATCTTCAAGTATATTTTACTATAATTTATTTTATCATGTTTATTACAATTGGAGACTAATAATGATAACATGAATAAATGGATTTTGATTTGAAATCCACACATGTTTTGCGATGGTGATTATGAAATAAAGAATCTATTATGACGTTTATAAGTTCGTCTCTAGTAAATTTATTAGTTCTCCAAGTGAACGCAAGCATAAAAGAAAATAAAAACAAATATTATTCCAATATTTGACAGTATAAAATTAGTTGAAATCTCTAGAATAGCTAATATGTTAATATCTTGTGATGGTTAATCCATTGGTAATGGATCTCATATTGAGATAGTTAATGAGGAAAATATTATATTTCATATTAATCACTATTGTTATAAATATCTATTTTGAAAGGATAAAAAAGTTGATGATTGGATTATTAATATATATTTATTACTCTTGTTATTAAATTGAATTGATTATGATTATCTTTGTGATCTTCTTTTGTCATCGTCTACATTATGGGGTTGAAAGCAAAATATTTGACTGTAAAAAGATTATATATGAGCAATAGAATATAGTAATTCTATCTAAAGCTCATTATGATTGGATGCAGCTAAAGTTGTAAGTTTTTTTTTAACTTTGAGTATAACTCTATAGTATTCAAATAAGTTCTCAATTAAAATTATGTGGAAAAATATTACTGATGAGAACTTGTAAGAGAGAACTTATGCACGAAAAGTTATTTGTTATGTACCTGTTGTGCACTTAGAAAATAAGATCCACTCTCAAAGTTTGCTATTAATAGATTTTGATTGGATTCAAAGTTTACTACTTGAGTTTAATTTGCTTACTTCTTGATAAAATCGTCAAGACTCAACACACACACACACACACACACACACACACACACAAAAAAAGATTTTGGCATATTCTCGAATCAAATATTGCATAAAAGTTTGGAATTTATATTTATTTTGTTGACTTAGTAACATTATAGACTTCACATAGATTTAGACATTTCCATTAGTAAATGTCATAGTAGTACTCATATGTGGATACAAAGTAAAATGAATGACATTAAAATTATCAATTTGTCAAAATTTATATTGACATTATTAGTATAATTGAAATGCATGTTAAAGTAAACTTGAAGTTTCTTGATACAAATGCATTTACTACTTGATGTGACCAGTTAGACCATCTTGGATCATATATGATGCGAAAATTAATTGATATTTCATATGGGCATTCATTAAAGAACCAAACGATTCTTTCATTTAAAGAATTCTCATTTGTTGCTTGTTCTCAATGAAAATTGCTTATTAGAAACTCACTAGACAAAGTTGAGATTTAATGATGTAACTCCCCAAAAATCTTATCTTTGCTTTTGTAAAATTTGACACAAATGTCTGTCTGCTTCAGTGGTTATTTGTTCTAGATGTGTCTGAGAGGTCTTGGGTTCAAGCTTTACCTTTGGTAAATTTTGGTATTTTTCTGACTTAAGCCCAAACCTTGCTCAATGGGCTTTTATCAAATTATTTGTAAAACCATGTCAGAATGAGCTTGTTGGTTCAAGTGGTAATGAAGTCTATGTGTTGGTGTGTTGTAGGTCTTGAATTTGAATCCCTGAGCGAGCATAGGTGATATTTTTGCTCGGATTAGTGTCGTGTTTTTTGGAACTAAAATCTTTGAGTAGTGGGTTGTTAGTGGGTTAGTGGAGAAGATTTTGAGGAGATAGGGGTAGGGAGTTATTAGAATTTCTATCTTGATTTTTCTTTTCCAAATTTTCGGTTTTCTCTCTTGCTAACAAATATTTTGACGTTGTTTTTTCCCCCTCTGCCGAAATTCTGACTCTTCCTCACCTTTTCTTTTCATTTTCTTTTTCAAATTCGTCTCTTTTGTGTGCAATATTTGGCTGCCTTCGATCAGTATGTGTAGTTTTACTAAGTTTTATCTTTTTTTGGCTAAGTGATTAATGAAGGGATTCATTTCTGTTACTCTCATTTTAGGTGAGGAACAAGGATTGGCTGAGGTTCCTCTAGCAAATCAAGTGTTGGGGTTTTCATTCGACATTGGTAAGTTCCACATGTATTAACAAATGGTACAAGGTTTCCAGTGTGAATCATTTTCGTGTTGAGTTCATAATCACCTACTGTATTTAGGCATTTAATTGTCAACTTTTAGGTTTCGTGAGGCTCGAGAGTGGTTTCGCTGCGAAACAGTACCAGGTGTGTACCTAAAACGTAGAAAAATGAGATTCGATGAAAGCTAAAATTACAATCTGTCGATACCACACTAGCGTGTGGTCACCCGTGTGGTAGGCCGTGTGTGACAACATGGCCATGTGGTCAATGAAGGCATGGCCGTGCATAGCACACGGCGTGTGGTGGCTGGAGTATGGCCATGTGGGCCACACGGGCTACACCAAACTAGGTGTGTGGGCCAAAGCGGGCATGTGGGCCTATATAAGTGTGTCACACAGCCATGTGAACTTTTGGGCCAAGCCGTGTGATCCACACGGGCAAGGCCAATATGGGCATGTGGGCCTACACGAGCATGTAGGCCCATTTATCTGAAATTTTCCCTAGGGTTGCACGGTAGTCCCGAACATCGCAGCTCATTGTAGGGTCGATAAGGGCAAAATAAACCCTATTCGTATGATATGATAACTTGATAGATCGATACTCAGATCTTGAGCATGATAGTACATCCATGTCTAATTTCGCTCAGTATGCCTATATGTGATCCGATTAATAGTCCATCGAGCATGTTAAATTGCATAATCGTTCTGCTTCTATTACATCATTGGGGTGGGATGATGTATATTGGAGAAAGTGTTCTGGAAGGCAATTTACGCCTAATATCTAGCAGCATGGCTGCATTATATATGTTATGTGCCGCATTGATACAACATGGTGTATAGGGTTGGGTGGGTGTTTTAAACCCCACACGGTATGTAGGGATGGTTGGAGATGGAGTGTAGAGGATGGAGTGTAGGATATCTGATTTTTGATTTCTGATTCTGATTGCACATCTGTATCTGTATCTAAAACGGGCTTAGGCCCAAATTTGCATATGTATTTAGGCCTGAATCTGTATTTGTCTGATTTTGATTTTCTAATTATGTGCATGATTAATTTTGTGGGGTTACACACTGAGTTTACGCAAACTCACTCCTTTTTTTTGTTTTGATTAAGTAATCCAAAGTCTTAGGCGGATTGCTGTAGCGGAGGACTCGATAGTGACCACTCGGTCGTACTATTTTATTTTAGCCTTTCATGCTCAATTAAGGTTTTGGAATTTCTTGTGAGAGGGTTGTAATAATTTGAAATTTTGGACTGACTGGTTTAATTTTGGGTTTTGGTTTGGATTAATTATACATTTGCGACGGTTTTACAAAAAAAAATGGTTTTCTTAAACAAAGGTTTTCTACAAATCAAACTATTTTTATTTTAAAACTATGATTTTTGAAAGCTTGCGCAACATAACACGTGTAATGCCCCAAAATTTTTAATTTTTGTTTTTGTGAATGTGTGACACAATTGTCTGTCTGCTTCTATGGTTATGTGTTCTAGGTGTGTGAGAGGTCTCAAGTTCAAGCCATGACTTTGGCAAATTTTGGTATTTTTATGAATAAAGCCCTATCTCTGGTTAGTAGGCTTTTAATTTAAAGTTTGTAAGTAATTAACGGAATGGGCCTACTGGTCAGATGGATAAGTGGAGTGTTAGTGTCATGGAGGTCCTGTGTTCGAATCTTTGCATGAGCATTATTTTTGCTTGTTTGTCCAGAAGAGTTTGTATTGAACTAAAAATCTGAGTAGTAGGTGGTTGAGATAGGGTAGTAGATTTGAGTGAATCAATTTTCCTAAAAATCTTTCCACAAAAAAAAAAAAAAGAAACTAACGATTTTCCCTCCTCTTGTTTCTTTTTCAATTCCTTCTCCGTTGTTATTTGGTGTGCAATGATGATTTTGTTCATTCGGTAAGTTTTGTGAGTATATTTTTGTGATAGATTGTTGAATCTTTGCTAATAGAGGTTTTTTTGTGTTTAAGGGTGAATTAAGAAGTCTAGGGTCTTCAATCGGTGTTGTGGAATAGTGAATTCACCATTATTCATTCAACGGTAAGGGTTGTCGGGATTGTCTATTCGTAATAGGTTATTTTGATTTTAGGTTCAGTAGCTGAAATGGAAGTTTTTCTTAATCAATTATAGGTGCTGGATTGTTCGGGATTGCTTTTGCTGTGAAAATGATACAGGTGTATACCCAAAAATGTAGAAAATGAGGTTCCAATGAAAGTTAAAAACCTCACTATCTACTCCACACAGACGTGTGGTCACCTGTGTGGTAGGCCATGTGCCCTGACACAGCCGTGGGATCGATGAGGCCAAGCCATGCGCGCAAGACACGACCGTGTAATGGTTACGTAGGCCGTGTGTGACACGCGGGCTAGACTAATTTAGGTTGTGTAGGCCACATGGGCGTGTTGGTCCACATAGGTAGCCCATTTAACTGAAATGTTTTCTAAGGTTGCATGGGTCGCCCAAGTCGATTGTGAACCTCTTGTAGGTCGCCAAGTCATTGTGAACCTCAATAGGGTCGTTAAGCACTACTTAGACCCTTAAATATGTGAACTGGTTGTATAATTTATGTACTAAGTTTGTTAATATTATGCATGTATACTGATCTAAATATATGTATTGATAACCACGTAATATCATGCCATTTATTGTATGTTGCGTTGCATTGGGTTGGGATATTGATATTTGAAGGAAGTGTACTGAAAGGCTCTTAAGCTTAATTTCTGGTAGCTCAGCTGCGATTCACTGATTATGCACTGCATTCAGTACTATTTGGAGTGTAGGGATGGATGGGTGTTTCAAGCCCTACATGGAGTGTAGGGAAGGACGTAGATGGTGTGTAGAGGTTGGCTAGGTAGGACTCTGTTTATTGATTATTGATTATATGACTGTTACTGTGATGGGCTATGGCCATAATGCGTATCTGATACTGAAACTGAAATGAGCTAAGGCCCAAACTACTCCTAATACCGATTGGGTCTTAGGCTCAGATTGCGTTTGACTGTGCACTGTGATTTACTATTTTTGTTTTCTGTGGGGATTACATACAGAATTTACGTAAACTCACCCCTTATGTTTAATGTGCATAGGTAATCCCCAAACCTAGACAGATCGGTGCGGCTGAGGATTCAACAGTGACCACGGTTTTTGGACTTTTAAGATTCAAGATTTATGATTTATGATTTATGATTTATGGTTATAATTTTTATTGGGTTATTTTTTATGTAATTTGCACTTATGGACTTTTGTTTTGATTTGGTTTTTTTTTTTATTTTCTTTGCTTTATAGATTTATAACTGCAAGTCGTAGGAAAACTCAGTTTTTAAAAAACAAAAGTTTCTCTAAACAATCGGTTAAATGAGTAAACGAATTTTGGAACTAATAAGAGATAAAGAAAAGTAATTAAATGGAAATGGTTTTTATCGCGACAACTTAGTTTTCCAACACCCTATCATGTGACATCGCTAGATTCGGCCATCACGTCTAGGCTGGTTAGGGTGTTACAACACATCTTAAGGCAAAGAGATTAGTTGAATAAGCATTTTTTAATGAATAAAAGCAAATAAGTGCCGAAATAACTAGTTTGGCTTTAACTCAACGTTATCGTTTTCAAAATCTCTTTCATGTGACATCGTATGATTCGGGCATAACGTCTAGGCCAGGTTTGGGGTGTTACAAATGACTTGTATTTTTTAAATGAATATGGGTCCATTTATCCACCATGTGGATGATTTTGATATTATATGATCCTCGGTAGATGCATATACAAAATAATCATATGTGTTATCAACTTGCAACATGTCGTTTGCAAGATTACTTGTTTAAATAATTAATTTGATTATGCAATTCAAACAATTCATATTGATAAAGCTAATGAGTTTATATATCAATCTTTTATTAATTGAGTTTGAAAACTTTTGTAAAAGCTTGTTATTTATGCACATAATAGTCTAGAGAAATTATTGATTGAATGTCTCGATTAATATCTAAACCATTACTTATAAGAACTAAACTTCTTATTTCAACATGAGATTATATTAATTTACGTGTTGTATGCATCAAATCAATAAGTCATAAATACTCCCCATTATAATTGGTTTTTGGTAAAGAGCTAAATATTTCTCATCTTTGAATTTTTGTATCTGTGTATATGTTTTAATTGCTCGACCACAACGCACAAAGATGAGTGAGTCCTCAAAGAAAGTTGAGAATATATATTAATTATGAGTCTCATTGTATTATTAGATGTTTTGAATGCATTGGAGATTTAGTTATGTCATGATTTGTGATTACAATTTCGATAGTTTTTTTCTAAATTAGGGGGAGAGAAATAATAACTTGCAATGAGTTAGGGGGAATAATGTGAACCAGAAGTTCAACAAGGATAACTCATTACAACTTCCAAATATGAAAATTCTCATTAAAAAAAAATAAATTTAGATAGTCATATAGTGAAGGTGGGTGCTCTAGAAGAGACCCAAGACATATCAAATAACTAAAACTCCGGAAGAGATTTAGGTCCACGAGGCTGGATATTAAAATAGTGAGAATAAGAGATCTCAATAAGTTATGTCAATTCAAGAAAATGTCGAATCGATAATAAACCGGTCGACAATGGTTTTGTATGCAATATTATTGTTAACACAATGATATAAAAGGAGGATCTGAATAAATTTATTGAAAAATATAGATATGGAATAAATTGGTCAAAATAGAGAGACGCAGCTTAAGTACAATTAAATTCGTGGAGTTTTTTTTTTCAGTAATCCAAATATCTAAAGGAGTAAAGCCAGTAAGGGTACAAATGAATGCAACTCAAGTACAATTAAATTCGTGGAGTTTTTTTATTAGTAGTCCAAATATCTAAAGGTATAAAGCAGTAAGGGTATAAATGAAGTAATTTTGCAAAAACGGAATAATATATGAAGTTTTTTGCTAAGTCCTGATATTTATTTGAAAAGATATAATATTCATTCGGTGGATGCAACAACCTTTAAATATATTATTAAACTGGTAGTTTATAATTGATTTAACTTGCGTCTAATGGTTGTTGTTACAACCTTTTATAAATCACCATATAGTGAAGTTTATATTAAAATCCTTGAAGGATTTAGAATGCCAAAAGCATATATTGAAGTTATGATGAAATTATTCATTTATATGAATTGAAATAATTAAACATTTGTGATAAATTTGACTTAATCAATAATAGTTAATAGAATAAAATGATCCAAAAATAAATTAATCCAACTTTCAATAATCATAATATCAAATGCTTAAACTAATTTAGTTTATTTGCTTTGAGATATATATATATATATATACCCGGACCCGATGAAAAAAATGGATCACTTCTTATGGGTTCGTTGAGAATGATTCTGATCTAGTTAATGGCCTATTAGAAGTAGAAGGTGCTCTGGTGGGATCCTCATAGACAGAAAAAGATTGCGGGCAGTTTGATAATGATCGAGTGACATATTGCTTCTTTGGTCCGAGCCGGGGAATCCCTTATATATGATGCAAAATGGATCTTGTTCTATCGTTGATCAAAGAAATCTCTATGAAAATATGAATCGGAGTTTGAAGAAGGGAAGGAGAATGAGTACTCGACACGCAGCAGATAGAGGAGGATTTATTCAATCACATAGTTTGGGCTCCTAGGATATGGTACCCTTGGGGCTTTCTATTTGATTGTATCGAAGGCCAAATGAATTGGGATTTCCCTATTGGGCGGGTCATTTCGGGCAAGTGGATCATTTATGATGAAAAGGATGAGCTTCAAGAGAATGATTGGCGTTCTTGCGAGTGGAACCATGCATTACCAAGCACGAGATAGATCTTCCAAAGAACAAGGCTTTTTTGAATAAGCCAATTCATTTGGGATCTTATGGATCCACTCTTTTTCCTATTCAAAGATCAGCCTTTTGTCTCGTGTTTTCACACCGAGAATTCTTTGAGATGAAAAGATGTCAAAGGGCTTCTTACTTCCCAAACAGATCCTCCTACATCTATATATAAACGTTGGTTTGTCAAGAATATGCAAGAAAAGCACTTCGAATTATTGATTCATCGCCAGAGATGGCTTAGAACCAATAGTTCATTATCTAATGGATTTTTTCGTTCTAATACTCCATCCGAGAGCTATCAGTATTTATCAAATCTGTTCCTATCTAACGAAAGGCTATTGGATCAAATGACAAAGACATTATTGAGAAAAAGATGGCTTTTCTCGGATGAATTGAAAATTGGATTCATGTAAGAGGAGAAAGGTTTCCCATTACTTAGCCGGAAAGATATGTGGTCATGAAATAGGGATAGAATGTTCCCATTTTTTCTCAATCAAGAAAGAATATTTGAATAATAAAAGCCCATAAGATTTGAATGATGTATATTTATTTTCATAGATGCATGCATTTTGCAAATCCAAACCAGAGAACATAATAGTAAACAAATCTTGAGCCTCTGCTGTCATTCCTATCATGCTTTACCAATAGATTCAGCCACATAATTTGTGTTTTATATAAAATCGAAACTAACTTATTCATGTAAACAGAATAAATCAAACCAATTTAGGAAGAAAAGCCAAATAAACCGAATCGACAATTTTCGATTTGGATCGGTTCAGTTTTAGACTCTTCTTTTTTTTTTTTTGAGTTAGAAAAATTTCTAATTGAGGTACTTATTATTTTATTTCCTTTAATTTTTTCAAACAATTGTCTCCTTTCTTCAATTTAATATATGGTATTACTTTTAATTTTATTTCAAATTTATTCTAAAACATTAAAAATTAACTTAAAAAGTATTTATTTTCTTATATGGGCAACAACCTAACAATTTTCGTGTCTTCTACTATTCTTAATGGGTATATATCAATTTGGGTTTTTATATATTAAATGATAGACGAATATCATAAAAAATCATATAATCAATTTGAGTTTTAGATATAAATGGGTATCAGGTTTTAAATTTTAATGGTTTTGGTTTTAAGAGTATTAAGTGTAAATGGGTTTTTCAGTTTAAGGTTTAAATATTGGTTTGGGTATGTAAATGGATTATAGGTTTATGGGATTATGGGTTATGGCTTAATCCATTAAAATGTCAAAACTGGAAACTTACTTAATAAACCAATTAAACCAAACATGAAAATCGAAAAAGCGAAAGAGTTAGATTTTTCGGTTCGATTCACTTTGATATTTTTTATTTAGAATTTTTTTTCACATCCCGAATGTCGGAACCATTTTTCTTGTTTGGAAAACAGGCCGACTTTAAAAGAAAAGGGAGTCGCCACCAATCCTTTTTTGAAGTGTGATTGGGCCACTTATAAAACATTTTGGTCTACTAATTTTAAGAAAAGCAGGCTCGGAGTCGATTCACATACGAGGAAGGGTTAGCACCTCAACGCCCAAAATTGGTACCGTATTGATTGATTAATGTCCTTAATACGAAAGTTAGAAAATATTTTAGAGTATGGAAAAAAATATTTGGATGACTCGTATTGGAAATCGAAACTCCCTTGTTCTGAAAAGCTAAAGTATCATGTCCAGCACGATAGGGCACGATGCTTCAAACTCTCGACACCAAGATCATTTTACGATTTCCAAAATTCATGTAGTGCAATTTAAAAGGGGTATTTCACTATTTGGCTAAACTAAAACCGAAACCCAGCACGATTGGGCACGATTCCTTGGATTTCCAATAATGAAATATTGCCCTTATTTAAGAAATACGATAAGAAAAAAATCTGTGAAGGATATCTAGTTGTTTAGATGAACAGAAAATCGAAACCTAGCACGATTGGGCACGAATTTCTTGAACTTCCAAACACGAAACATTGCCTTATTTTAAGAACACGATAAAAATCTTTAAAGGTTATTTAGCGATCTAGACGAACGAAAAATCGAAACCCAGCACGATTGGGCATGATTTCCGAACTTCCACACACACAAAATTACCTTTATGAAACATGATTAAAATCGTTAAAGGATATTTAGTGATCTAGAGCGAACGAAAAATCGAAACCCAAAGACGATTGGGCACGATTTCTCGGACTTCTAAATCTGAAATATTACCTTCGTAAAAGCCCATTTTATGCATTTTGGAAAAAGAAAAAAAATAAAACGTTAGGATGTAATTCAAAATCATTGATTGACATGGGATGATAAGAATAAAACATATAAATATAAATAGTAAATTACAAAAAAAGTAATAAATAAAAATAATAAAGGTAATGAAATAATGAAAATAGTAATATTAATATTGATAAAGAAAACATAAAATAATAACCATAGCAAAAATAAAATAATAGAGACATGTATATATATATACCTATAATAAATA
The DNA here is from genome assembly GCA_025506655.1 of Gossypium rotundifolium. NCBI lineage: Eukaryota > Viridiplantae > Streptophyta > Magnoliopsida > Malvales > Malvaceae > Gossypium > Gossypium rotundifolium. The sequence continues at coordinate 7,485,007 of CP106732.1, read as the reverse complement.
TAATAATAAAGTAATAGTAACCATATTGAAAATAAAAATGACTATAATAGAAATAATAATGATGAATATAATAGTAGTATGCAACAAAAATAATAAATGTAATAAATAAAAATATTGGTAATAAAATAGTATAACCATAAATATAATAGTAGTAAGAGTAGTATAGCAACAATAATACATGCAAAATAATAGTGGAAGGAAAGAAAAAAGAAATGTAATACAGATAAGAGAAAATTTAATAATATTAATAATACATGCAAAAGAGAGGCACTATTTGATAGAATTTAGATATAAGAATAATATAAAATAAAAGAATAAGTAAAATAATATATAATAGTAAAGATACTAGAAAAGATATAGTTTAATAATATTGTAACCAAAATATAAAAAAAATGAATGATTTAATGGTAAAAATAGCGAAAAATAATTAAAAGGGGACTAAATTGGGCTAAAAACCGAACATTTGGGGTCAATTTTAAAAACAAATAATGATAGGGGGTAAATTGTAATACACGCGCATCTTAGGGGGACCAGAAGGGCAATAAACCCCAATCTGTAAAACGCAGCGCTTAACAGAGGACCTAATTGAAATCCGGAGCGAATTTTTGGGGCAGAATCATAAATAATAAAAAGACCTGATTTTAAAACCAGCAAAAAGCGGAGGGGCTAAACGAGCAATTAGCCCCTCAAGCAAAAACGCGCGGATCCTAGCCCTGTGTGGGTGGTCATGGTCGAGGACCAAAACGACGTCGTTTGGCCTCTGAACCCACTTATCAAAAGCTAGCCGCTTTTGCAAGCCCTATTTAAGAGAAAATTTCACCAAAAAATTCATTTTCAACCTTCCTTAAAAAACACAAAAAAACTCTCGAAACTCTCTCTCTCTCTCTCGTCTCAGAATTCGACGTGATCGCCGTCCAAGCCACTGTCACGACCACCGTTCAAGGTGACCTAATCTAAAAAGGTAAGTTTTTTTTTTTTATAAAACCTTTATATTTATTTTAAAAAATCGAAAATGGATTCCAAAAAAATAAAAAAATAAAAATAAACCGAAACAGAAAAAAAAGAAAACCTTTGTTCTTTTTTTGTATTTCTCTGGACTCTTGGTGTTACAGTGTTTGTTTCTCTCTTTCTTCTCTCTCAAAAAACCCTAAAACTCCCTTGACTTGATTTCTGTTATGGCTTTTATAGCCTTTATTTTACAACTTATTTGTTCCAATTTTGCAGGTACGTGTTCAAGCACGTTTCTAACGCTGCGTGGTGGAGTGGCGCACGCCCTGGGTGGCATCGGCGACGTTCATGGAAAGAGGGTCTCTTGGGCGGCGTTAAACGACTGCTAGGGTTTCCTTGTTGTTTTTAGATTTTGGGTTTTGGGCTTGTGTTTTTTTATTTTGGGTTTTGGGCTGTGTTTTTTGTTTTATTGGGCCGTGTTTCTTTTTTTAAAATTGGGCCTTACAATGCCCTCTTTGCTCATTGTCGCAACGAGGATAGAGCAAAGACTTTAAAAGGACCAATTTTGCCCTAGCTTGTTCGATCTTGACTTCTTGATGCTTCCTTTTTCTAGGTAGCTTTATTCCACCCACTGCATTCCAGAGGTATAGAAGTTTTGTTTCAATCTGCTATCTTTAGCCTGCTCCACTCCTGCTCAATGGAAATAAGGCTTCAATCTTCGATCTGCTCCACTCACCTTTCGGTGGAGATAAGATCTCATCGCTTCGATCCGCTTCTACTCGCCGCCGGTAGAGACAAGATCTGTGGTCTTCAATCCGCTCCACTCCTCGCCGGTGGAGATAGGATCTACTATCTTTAGCCCGCTTCCTCACCTCGCCGGTGAAGATAAGGCTTCAATCTTCGATCCGCTCCACTCTTGCTCGGTGGAGATAAGATCACTGCTTTCGATCCGCTCTACTCCCGCCAGAGAGATAAGATCTGTGGTCTTCAATCCGCTCCACTCTTGCTCGGTGGAGATAGGATCTACTATCTTAGCCTTCGCTTCACTCACCGCCGGTGAAGATAAGGTGGAATCTTCGATCTGCCCACCTCGGTGGAGATAAGATCTGTTATCTCAATCCGCTCCACCTCGCCGGTGGAGATAGGATCACTGTCTTTAGCCTCGCCCACTCGCTTTCGGTGAAGATAAGGCTTCAATCTTCGATCCGCTCTACTCTCGCTTAGTAGAGATAAGATCATTATCTTCAATCCGCCCACTCCTCGCTCGGTGGAGATAGGATCTACTATTTTAGCCTACTCCACCTCGCCGGTGGAGATAAGGCTTCTTCGATCCGCTACTCTCGCCAGAGAGATAAGATCTGCTGCTTCAATCCGCTCCACTCCTCGCCGGTGGAGATAGGATCTACTATCTTTAGCTCGCCTCTCCTCGCCGGTGGAGATAAGGTCGAATCTTCGATCCGCTCTACTCCCGCCAAGAGAGATAAGATCTGTTATCTTCAATCCGCCCTCTCCTTTCGGTGGAGATAGGATCTACTATCTTTAGCCCGCTCCTCACGATCATTGGAGATAAGGCTTCTTCGATCCGCTTACTCCCGCTTTCCAAGAGATAAGATCTGCTACTTCAATCCGCTCCACTCTCCTTTCGGTGGAGATAGGATTTACTATCTTAGCCTTTGCTCCACTCGATCGGTGGAGATAAGGCTTCTTCGATCTGCTCTACTCCTGCTCAGTAGAGATAAGATCTGTTGTCTTCTGTAACTCCCATTAACCTTGCTACATTGTCCTCTGAGGAACCTACCTGTAGAAGTGATTTCATGGGATCTATGCATATGTCAAATGATTAGGATGTCATGAAAGATGTTCCTAACCATATGTATCATGAATGTTATGAATTGATGCAAAATGTCATGAGAATGATCCATTTTTAACATTTAGGCTGTTATTGCTTGCTACTTATTAAGGTGACCCTTGGCGTGTGTCTTCTTTGTTCAGCTGATACAACTAATCTGAAGATGTCGTCACTGCTTAAATCCTTATCTCAAGTCTCTGAGCCCTTTTAAAGCCTGGTTAGTTCTAAACAATTGTCCTGTTTCGGATTCTTGTATTTTTTAGAAACTTTCAGAGTAGTGCATAAAACTTCTTTTATGAAAGTATTATTGGTTCAATAATCATTATTTCAAAGAAAAATGCTTGAAACAAGGATGAGAAATGAATAAAACTGAAATTTATTCGAGATAGAAACCCGTGAAAATGGGTTGAACAAGGAAAACAAATTTCATTAAGAATGGTATTGATGCCCCGGATATCACGACCGAGCTTTTCAGATGTACTTCTTGAAGACCACTCTGAGTTCAACATGTGTCTAGAAGATCCATGGTACTTTGTAGATGCCCCAAGACGTAACATATCTCCTCATTGTTAATGCAAGTATAGCGAAATTATGTGTGCCCCTCATGAGTTGATCATACTTTGAGTGCGCCTTTCTTGGGTTTTCAACTCAAAGCCCTTTGGTCTCAAAGCGCCTTTGCGGGTTTTCGCTTTGGCCTCTCCTTTTTTTTTTGAACTCAAGATGCCCCTTTTGGGGTTTTCATCTTGGTCCACTTTCGTTAAGTACTTCTTGACTGAGTCTGCGTTAATCGGATTTGGCAGACTTTTGTCGTCCATCTTGGCTAGTATCAAAGCTCCTCCGGAAAAGCCCTTCTTTACAACATAGGTCCTTCCCAATTAGGCATCCACTTTCCTCAAGTCCTTTTGCATAGGGAGAATCTGTTTCAACACCAAGTCTCCCTCATGGAATACTCTAGGGCGGACTTTCTTATTGTAAGCTCGCATCATCCGCTTCTGGTACAATTGACCATGGCGAATAGCTCTTAGCCTCTTTTCTTCAATTAGATTCAGCTGATCATATCGAGATTGAACCCATTCTGCTTCGTCCAACTGTAGCTCTGACAAAACCCGGAGTGAAGGGATCTCCACTTCAATAGGCAAAACTACTTCCATCCTATAAACCAATGAGAAAGGAGTTGCCCCGGTAGAGGTTCTAACCGATGTTCGATAGGCATAGAGGGCAAGCGGTAACTTCTCATGCCAGTTCTTGTAGGTCTCAACCATTTTCCCCACAATTTTCTTGATATTTTTATTAGCGCCTCAATCGCTCCATTCATCTTTGGGCGATATGGCGACGAGTTATGGTGCTTAATGTTGAACCTGATCGCAGACTTCGCTATTGCTTTATTGTTCAAGTTTAGTGCATTGTCGGACCACGATCCTTTCTCGCATACCGTAGCGACAAATGATCTCCTTCTTCAAAACTTGCTAATCGCCGTCTTCGTGATATTAGCATATGAAGTCGCCTCTACCCATTTGGTGAAGTAATCAATGACCACGAAGATGAAGCGATGTCCATTAGAAGCTTTTGAGATTGGCCCAATGACATCCATGCCCCACATTGAGAAAGGCCATGGAGAAGTTATAACATGAAGAGGTGAAGGAGGCACATGGATCTTGTCTCCATAAACCTGACACTTATGGCACTTCTTGGCATAACGGATGCAGTCTCCTTCCATCATGGACCAGTAATACCCAAATCTCATGATTTGCCTAGCCATCGTAAACCCATTGGCATGTGTTCCACAGACACCCTCATGGACTTCTTCCAAGATTTTCCTAGCTTCAACAGCATCCACACATCTGAGCAACACTTGATCCCTCCTCTTTTTATAAAGGATCTCTCCATCTAAGACGTAGTCGCTGGCAAGTCTTCTCAATGTTTTCTTATCATTTTCAGTCACTTGATCGGGATATTCACGGCTCTTCACATATTGCGAATATCATAGTACCAAGGATGATCATCTCTCTTCCTCTTCGTCAATATTGAAACAATGAGTTGGAGCCCGCAAATACTCATTTGGATAGGCTTCATACCCTCCCCGCTCATTCACTTTGATCATAGACGCTAGAGTGGCCAAAACATCGCCCATCGGTTTTCATCCCGCGGGAGGTAGAAGAATGTAACATCATCAAACTCCTCAATTAGTTCCGGACTAACTTCGATAGTGATCGGTTTGGGATCTCTTGTTTCCCATTCTCCTTTGAGTGATATATGACAAGAGCGAATCTCCGTATACCTCTAGCACCTTAACTTTGTGGTCTATGGTGCTCGGATCCCCATGATACACACTTCAGATCTCGCCATGTTATTTGTGCAATCGAAGTCCAACTTGCAAGTGAATGGATAGTGTTCTCCATCTAGGGATACCAGGACTGCCCCAATTCCATTACCAATGGCATTTGATGCTCCGTCAAAGTTCATCTTCCAGGGACGATCTTCTAAGATATCCTCTTCAATTGTGGCTACAAACATCAGATCTTCATTAGGAAAATCGAAATTAAGGGGCTCATAATCATCTAGCGCCCTGCTGGCTAAGAAATCTGCTATTGCACTCCCCTTCACCGCCTTCTGATTCACATAGACAATGTCAAACTCAGAGAGCAAAATTTGCCATCGGCCATTCTTCCATTCGGGCCATCGACTCCATCATGTATTTCGGAGGGTCCAATTTCGAGATTAACCAAGTCGTGTGGTACAACATGTAACGCCTCAACCTCCGAAAGTTATCCGCACCAATGCACAACACAATTTCTCAATTGGCGAGTATCTCATTTCACACTCGGTGAATTTCTTCGAGGTAATATATCGCCTTTCTTTCCTCCCTGTCTCATCGTGTTGGCCTAGCACACATCCCATTGAGTTATCGAACATCGCGGATACAAAATCAAGGGTCTATCAGGTGGGTGGCATTAATCTTGGGTGTTGGACAAATCTTTGTTTAATCTTGTCAAACGCCTCCGCATTCATCATCCCAAATGCCTGGATTGTGCTTCTTAAGAAGACGGAATATTGGATCACATTTCTCAGTCAATTGTGAAATAAACCGAGCGATGTAATTCAATCTCCCTAGAAAACCTCGGACTTCCGACGAGTGCTTGGCGGAGGAAATTTTTATGCTGCCTTGACTTTATCCGGATCTACTTCGATTCCTTTTGCACTGACTACGAAACCCAATAGCTTCCCTGATCGAGCCCCGAAGGTACATTTGGCTGGATTGAGCTTTAGCTGAAATTTCCTCAATCTCAGGAACAGCTTCCTCAATACTTGCATATGCTCCCCTTCCGTTCGAGACTTTGCGATCATGTCGTCGACGTAGACCTCAATGTCTTTATGCATCATGTCATGGAACAAGGTTACCATAGCCCTTTGGTATGTTGCTCCCGCATTCTTTAACCCAAATGGCATCACTTGGTAACAAAAGGTTCCCCATAAGGTTATGAAGGTAGTCTTTACCATGTCTTCAGGATGCATCTTTATTTGATTGTATCCCGAGAAACCGTCCATGAAGGAGAAAAATGACAATCCCGTGTTATCCACCAAAGTGTCAATGTGAGGTAGCGGAAAGTTGTCTTTCGGTGGCCTTATTTAGGTACCGTAATCGACACACATCCGGACTTTTCCATCCTTTTGGGGACAGAACCACGTTGGCTACCCATTCGAGTAATTTACTACTCGAAGAACCCAAAGATCAAATTGCTTCTTGACTTCTTCCCTTATCTTTCTTTGTGACATCGGGTCTCATCCTTCAAGCTTCTATTGGACCGCTTGCATTCTCTTTTTATGGGGATCTGATTGTACCGCAATATCAAGACTCAACCTGGCATGTCTTGATACGACCACGCGAAGACATCTTTGAACTCTAGCGAAGTCTAATGAGGTCCCGCCTTGTTTCATGGGTTATGCAGTACTGATTTTCACTTCTTTCCCATCCTCTGAAGCACATTTTCAATTATCTCTTCATGAGGTAGAATCGCTTCTCCTCCCGCCTACCATCCTTAACAAATCCAGGATAAATCATAATCTTCGACATCCAGAAGTCCCGAGATCCTCCGGGCACGGTCTCGCTCATAAGGGAATTACGAGTTCATAGCGTCACTCATGACGCCGATATCGGGGACCTATGGTAGGTATAAAAGAATATTCAATGAAAATGAATTTAAGGACGACTTATTTATGCTAAGATTATGAATGGAGTAGAAGTAAGTAGAAGAATTATTGCACAAAATGGAAAGAAAAATGCACTTCTTATTGAAAATAATGATGCGTGAACATGCCTATTTCACAAAAAATTCTTATTGTTCCTAGGCTCAAACAATAAGTGTGTTTTGAACATTACTCTTTTATTCCTAAAACTACAGAATTTCTTCCGCAATCCGCTTGTCCGTAACACTTCCGGGCTTGTAAGGCGAATACCCGCCAAGTTTCCTCTCCTCGAACTTTCTTCGCATACGCGTTGATGTTCAAACTTCGATCATGTCCTTATTTGTTTCCTCATTCATGACCTCTTGTCCTGAATGAATAACCCCTCCTGTCACGAATGAATTAGATATATGGGGAAAGGTCATTGAACCCTACTCAATCTCAGCACCATTCAATCGTGCCTTCGTCTTTCACGCTTCTCTCTAGCTCTTCCTTTCTTTATTTGGTATCCGGTCTATACCCTAGACCAAAGCGATCCCTTTTCAACCAACCCCGACACTGACCGACCACGAGATATTTTCCAAGTCCCCTTCCGGGCATTGCTCCTTTTCCCATTGTCAACTGTAGGCCCATCCTCGTTGCTTCAGAGAGTTTGGGCACCGGATCTTGCTTCCTTCACTTATAAAAGTCACATTTACTTAATTCTAACGACCGAAGGAGCACTCTATGGCCTCCGTGATCATTCTCTATGTACGGTGCATCACTAGTAACGGACGCGATGATATCCTCCTCTGCATTTATAGTTATCAACCGGCCCTCTGTTACTAATTTCAGCTTTTGGTGCAATGACGATGGTACAGCTCCCGCTGAATGGATCCACGGCCTCCCCAATAAGCAATTATAAGAGGGCTTGATGCTCATCACAAGGAAATCTATCTCGTACGTATTTGGCCCAATTAGGAGGGGTATCTCAATCCTCCCCATTACCTCTCTCTGGTGCCATCGAATGCTCTCACTATATTTTGGCACGTTTTCATGTGAGAGTCTCATGTAACTTATCCGGTGTAAAGAGGGGCAAAACATTCGATCTTAGAGCCATTGTCAATTAATACCCCGGCGGTGTATACCCTTTGCATCGGGTAGTGATGTGCAAGGCCTTGGTAGATCCCCGCTTCCGCAGTATTTCATCATCACCGAACGAGATGAAATTATCTGCGCCATGTTATTTATAAGACGGTCCAACTTATTTATCAAATGTCATCACAACATAAACCGTTCAATGCTTTTATTAACGCACTACGGTGTCCTTCGAGTTTAGCAAGAAGGTCAATACCGATGTGCGGTCGATCATTTGTGTAACTGCTCCACCACACAGTACTCACTGTGCTTCGTGAACTTCAAGAACTCCCGACCTCATCCTCTCACATCTTGGTTTATTAACCGGTGGTCCTGTCTTCTCGCTCTCCCTTCTCATCATAGAGGACTCACTGGTCTGTATGTCTTTGTCAATTCTTTTTCCCAAAACGTCATAGTACAATCGTAATTCCAAGGTACCCTCTTGTCATCTTTATAAGGAAAAGTCATGGGTTTCAATTATGATCTTCTTGCATTCTTAGGAGCAAAAATTACGTGCTTTCGATTATGACCCTCGGTGCCACCTTCACTCGGCCTCGTCGATTCCCGGGCGCGTGATAATCACATCGGGTGATTGACTTTAAGGATCCTTCTGCGACCCTCCTCTCGTGGAACATACATCCTCTCTTTCTACCAAGTCAAAGAACTCCACTCTTTATTATCCATTAGCCCTTGTACTAGGGCTCTAAATTAGTTACATTCTTCGGATTTCATGACCTTCCTTGTCATGGAACTCACAGAGTTCCTTGTATCAAGACCGCCACATTCTCTTGCAGTAACTAGTCCAACCTTCGCATTTCTTTCCAAACCATTCTCAATGGGGTTCGACCTCAAGAATCTCTGTTTGAACCTCCTTCCCTGCTTTCAACTATCGCGTTTCCCATTATCAAGATGACTGGGTAATTGATTTCCTCCACCAGTGGGTCTTTGAAGTCACGACCCCGCCTTTGATAAGTCGCCGACTAGTCTCTTGAATGAAGTGCGAGTTCTCATTGAGTGACCTACTACATCCGCATGGTACTCACATCGAGCGCTTGTGTCATACCACTTAGGATATGGAGGTTGCAATGGCTTCAAGTAAAATGGGGACACGACATGCGCATCGAATAAAGTCTTATACAACTCCTTATACGCCACCGGTATGGGAGTAAATTGGAATCTCTCACCCTCCTGTCTCGTGATTGGGCTCTTGTCTTGGTTTAGGCCCATCGGCCCACAACCACACTTTCGGTTGGGTGATAGTAACGGTTTAGAATAACTTTGAGCTTATATTCCCACTTCAGCCTTCCCTTTTCTTCTGCTGCTCTCTTGTGCTCTCTCCGGCCTCTATCTTCCCACACCGATTATGTTTTCTATCATCTCGCTTCGACATCACCATGTCCATGAAACTCTTAGTCGTGCTTCCCAACATGTGGTTAATGAACTGCCTTCGTGGTATTGATGAAGAGCATGGTCATTTCCTTTTCTAGCAATGGTGGTCGGACTGCGCAGCGACCTCCCTCCATCTTTGGGCGTACTTTCTGAAGCTTTCACTTGGCTTTTTCTCCATGTTTTGCAATGTGATCCTATCAGGTGCTATATCGGTCACATGGCCGTAATGCTTGATGAAAGCTCGTGCCAAATCTCTCCACGATTTGATTTGGGGACAACTCAACTGGTTGTACCATTTTGTCCGCAAATTTCAATCGACTATCCTCGAAAGCAATGGATCAACAATGGTCATTGTTGACATATCCCGTCATTCTCCGGCTGTAACATCGTAATATGGGCCTCAGGCGCCTAGTCCCGTTGTACTTTTCGAACTCGCATCTTGAACTTTGGAGGAAGTACTAAATGGGACTAGACTCACTTCTTCAAGATCCACTTCAGATTGGTGATCAAGACTTTCCAATGCTCAAACTTTCTTCCGACCACTTGCATCGATCCTCGAACTCTTTTGAAGTTCGCTTTTACTTTTCCCCTTCGCGCCTTCATCAAGTGCAGGACCATTGGTTTTACCAGATTGACTTCGGGTTGGAGCTCGAGTTCATGGGAAATTTACTAGATCTTGAAACCGGATTGGTGCCGAGGCTTGATATTGACCGACACTCTCTGAGGTTGCACTTGGGAACTTGTTCGGGCCAGCCGGAGGGCAAGCAAAATCTTCATTATCTTCTCCAAGATCGACCATAGGCCTTTTTCCATTTCTGCACCCTCCACCAACAAGCTGTTAATGGCTCATCATGCTTCTTTGGGATTCCAAGATTTGATCCTCATGTCCTCTGGATCTTGGCTAACTCGCTCTTGCATCCGAGCCCGCAGCTGGTCTTGCATCTCTTTTGCATCTACTCTAACTTTTCTATCCTTTGATCCATTGCTCTCGCCTTTTTCCGAGTGTAATAGCGGTGTTCCAGATAACTATAGTATGACCTCTAGTTAATAGGGTTATCTTATAATATTTAATGCAAATGTAGTGATGCAAAGGCCAATGCATGAAATGTAATGCAAATGAATGAATGCAAAAATAAAAGAGTCGATTCTGATTCAATTTCTTTTAAAATACTCATTGAAAAAGACAAAATCCTTTACATAAAACAGAGTCACATATACGACCTAGCCCTTATGCCCAAAGTTTTAACTTCTCAAGAAGTGAGGCTAGCTCTCGACCCTGATCTGACTTTGACTCATAAAATATGCTTAACACATCAGCCTGAACTGCTAGGGTTCGTAGATGATCGGCCACTTCTCATATCTGAACCACAGCTTCGCCCATAAGGTAGTCTCTTTCTCGACCGGTTTCGAGATTGTTGAAGTTGTTCTTTCCTCACCGTTATCCGCCTCTAATAGTTGGATCCGAGCTCACTGCTTTTGCAAAGATTGTTTGAGTTCCACCACATTTCCTTCAATTCTTCAACTGCTCAAGCTTGATTCCAACTTCGCCAGTAGAGTTGTGACTTTGACTCAATGCCTTCTCTAATTTCGCTACTCGAGCCCTTAGCATCTTATTTTCACTTTGGCTCTCCCCGCCGCCTTTTCGTGGCATCCTTTTGTGCTTGAACCCCATGAAATCTCTTCTTCCATCGGGTCGACTTTGGTCTTCTCTTCCTCAAGTTCTTGACGCCATTGTTCCGAGGTTTTACCCACCAGCCAGTCCTCATCGATAGATGCAACTTCTTGTAGTCTGGCCTTCAAAGCTATCCAAATCTTCTTGACCTTTCTTTTCCTTTCCTCGACTTCTCACCTCGATTTGGATATCAATATCTAACATCGATCCATTTTTTCCCTTCCGCTTGTTCTATCTTTTCCCTAACTCTGAATTTTTACTTTCAAAGTCTTGCTTTATGATCTCCAACTCGTAAGGACTACTTGCGGTATTCTTCTATCGAATCGAGCGGCATCTTGTGTCGGTATGGGGATATTGTCGCTCACTCTCCCGCCCCGCCATGTGTTATATTCAAGGGTTACCATTGATTTATCGAACTCTTTTCATTCGGTGAATCTGCTTCACGCATCGAAACTTCTAACTCTTTTCTTATAATTATTCCCACTATACGAGAATTCAAACCGAGCTAGCCCATGCGTTCATCGGTATAAACCGTCTCGATTGGTATTGTCTTAGCACGAGCAAAGGAGCGCACCAACAGCCTCCCTGGATCCCTAACAGAGGAACCCAATCATAACTCCCACACCTAGAGGATTTCATCGGGAACAAACCAAGGAGCTTTCCATTCCACATCTTTTTCCCGAAGATTCAAGAAGCGCAATCCAGCTTCTTCTCGATATGTCATCTCTCCTAAGTGCGCGGCCAACTCCTTTAATGGGAGTAATTCGCAAAAAGACCCGACAAGAATTTCTATCTACTTTCCGTAAATGGCTATGGAACCACCCCAAAGAATAAGTTAGCGATCCCATGAATCTTCCTCACCGCTTCTTCTAAGACGAGCTCAAAGATCTAAATATTTGGCGAGAATTGCTGGTACCGGCGTAACCCCTTTGTCAAGACGGTCGAACAAATCAATAACTGCCTCGCCTACATGCCTCAAAGCCTTGGGAAAAATCACCAAACCATAAATACTTAAGGCAAAAATGTCGACTTTCCTCTTCATATCCGGGTGTGCCGCCATCAGTCCTCAAGCTTACCCAAGGGATGTATTTCCTTCACCCTTCACGAATTCGTGCCATGACCCATTGCTCGCTCATCCCGGTGATGCTCATCAGCTTCTTTACAAAAAAAGGTGCATTAGCGGCCCTGAAGTAAATTTTGTCGACCTGAGCCCTTTGACCGCGAAGCAAAGCTGTATATTCCTCCACGGTAGGCACCAAGTCTACTTCCCCAAATGTAAAAAGCCTATAAGCGGGATTCCAATATTGAGTCATAGCCCGAAACAAGTGTTTGTCCACTCTGATGTCGAGTAAGTAAGGTAGATCACCATAATTAGTGTAGAATAGTTGCCTAGTTGCTTCGTCCCAACCAGCCCATATATCTCTTAGTTCTTGTAGCTCATTTTGTGTTTACCGACACGAAAGTGAAGTCCAATAATTACGATGTGTAGCCTTGATTAGGCTATCCCCTTCTCAAGTCGTGGTCTTCTCGACCATATACGCACGTAGCATTATCCTCTACTTTATCAAGGAATCAGTCCCCCATAACAAGTATTCTAACTTAGTAATTAAAACAGAATCGACGCCTTTTAAGTATGAAATGACAAGCAAATATGACCAAAAAATAAAACAAGTTAGTACCATATAAAAGTAACCAAAGCGGTAAAATGTCTAACCACTACATAGGTAGCCACTAAGGTTTAGCATGGCTCTACCTAGGGTGGGCTCCTAAGGTTCACTATATGTGGTTGGTTCTAGAGAAAGAAAAGGGTACCGAACCACAGATTCCTCAATCCTCACCCATTATAGGCTTATATAGATCGAGTTCGGTCCAGGGGAATACATTTCCTTATGGCCATGCGGAGGTGAAAACCTCACGGAACCATAAGTACGGATGTATCCCGGAAGCGGTCCCCTAGCCCATGCGGAGGTGAAAACCTCACGAAGGCATAGTTTCTCGCTCCCACTTAAAGGATGTGACCACAGCGGTCATGTAACATGAATACAGAGGTATCTTATGTGTTTCAAACCCAAAACAAATATTTGACGCGACACAAACTCATGCAAATGGAAAAACGAGAAAAAAAAATTATTTTCAATAAAAAGGACATTAATCAACCAATTTTACGGCTTGACTCTCTTATTGGTCCCCAGTGGAGTCGCCAAGCCGTCGGAACCATTTTTCTTGTTTGGAAAACAGGCCGACTTTAAAAGAAAAGGGAGTCGCCACCAATCCTTTTTTGAAGTGTGATTGGGCCACTTATAAAACATTTTGGTCTACGAATTTTAAGAAAACAGGCTCGGAGTTTGATTCACACGACGAGGAAGGGTTAGCACCCTCGCAACGCCCAAAATTGGTACCGTATTGATTGATTAATGTCCTTAATACCGAAAGTTAGAAAATATTTTAGAGTATGGAAAAAAAATATTTGGATGACTCGTATTGAAATCGAAACTCCCTTGTTCGAAAAGCTAAAGTATCATGTCCAAAGACGATAGGCACGATGCTTCAAACTCTCGACACCAAGATCATTTTACGATTTCCAAAATTCATGTAGTGCAATTTAAAAGGGTATTTCACTATTTGGCTAAACTAAAACCGAAACCCAAAGACGATTGGGCACGATTCCTTGATTTCCAATAATGAAATATTGCCCTTATTTAAGAAATATGATAAGAAAAAATCATGAAGGATATCTAGTTGTTTAGATGAATGTAAAATCGAAACCTAGCACGATTGAGCACGAATTTCTTGAACTTCCAAACACGAAACATTGCCTTATTTTAAGAACACGATAAAAATCTTTAAAGGTTATTTAGCGATCTAGACGAACTAAAAATCGAAACCCAAAGACGATTGGGCACGATTTCCGAACTTCCACACACACAAAATTACCTTTATGAAACATGATTAAAATCTTTAAAGGATATTTAGTGATCTAGACGAACTAAAAATCGAAACCCAAAGACGATTGGGCACGATTTCTGACTTCTAAATACTTAAATATTACCTTCAGTAAAAGCCCATTTTATGCATTTTGGAAAAAGAAAAAAAAATAAAACGTTAGGATGTAATTCAAAATCATTGATTGACATGGGATGATAAGAAGAAAACATATAAATATAAATAGTAAATTACAAAAAAAAAGTAATAAATAAAAATAATAAAGGTAATGTAAATAATGAAAATAGTAATATTAATATTGATAAAGAAAATATAAAATAATAACCATAGCAAAAATAAAAATAATAGAGACATGTATATATATATACCTATAATAAATATAATAATAAAGTAATAGTAACCATATTGAAAATAACAAATGACTATAATAGAAATAATAATGATGAATATAATAGTAGTATGCAACAAAAATAATAAATGTAATAAATAAAATATTGGTAATAAAATAGTATAACCATAAATATAATAGTAGTAAGAGTAGTATAGCAACAATAATACATGCAAAATAATAGTGGAAGGGAAAGAAAAAGAAATGTAATACGATAAGAGAAAAATTTAATAATATTAATAATACATGCAAAAGAGAGGCACTATTTGATAGAATTTAGATATAAGAATAATATAAAATAAAAAGAATAAGTAAAATAATATATAATAGTAAAGGTACTAGAAAAGATATAGTTTAATAATATTGTAACCAAAATATAAAAAATGAATGATTTAATGGTAAAATAGCGAAAAATAATTAAAAGGGACTAAATTGGGCTAAAACCGAACATTTGGGGTCAATTTTAAAACAAATAATGATAGGGGTAAATTGTAATGCTACGCATCTTAGGGGACCGGAAGGGCAATAAACCCTAATCAGAAACGCAGCTTAACAGAGGACCTAATTGAAATCCGGCGAATTTTGGGGCGTAATCGTAAATAATAAAAAGACCGATTTTAAAACCAGAAAAGCGGAGGGCTAAACGCGCAATTAGCCCTCAAGCAAAAAGCAGCAAATCCTAGCCCTCATGCGGGTGAATTACATGGTCGAGGACCAAAACGACGCGTCGTTTGGCCTCTGAACCCACTTATCAAAACGGCCGTTTTGCAAGCCCTATTTAAGAGAAAATTTCACCAAAAAAATTCATTTTCAACCTTCCTTAAAAAACACAAAAAAACTCTCGAAACTCTCTCTCTCTCTCGTCCTACCGAATTAAGATCGATCGCCGATTCGACCATTGTCGGCCACCGCTCACTGATGGCCAAAATCTGAAAAGGTAAGTTTTTTTTTTTTTTATAAAACCTTTATATTTATTTTAAAAACTCAAAACGGATTCCAAAAAAAAAAAAATAAAAATAAAATAAAAATTAAAATAAACCAAAACGGAAAAAAAAAGAAAACCTTTGTTCTTTTTTTGTATTTCTCTCGACTCTTGGTGTTACTGATGTTTGTTTTCTCTTTCTTCTCTCTCAAAAACCCTAAACTCCCCCGACTTGATTTACTTATGGCTTTTATAGCCTTTATTTTACAACTTATTTGTTCCTATTTTGCGTGCGTGTTCAAGCACGCTTAACGTTGCGTGGTGGAGTGGCGACGTCTCGGGGTGGCGTCCGCCAGACGTTCATGGAAAGAGGGTCTCATTTGGCGGCGGCGTTAAACGACTGCTAGGGTTTCCCTTGTTGTTTTTAGATTTTGGGTTTTGGGCTTGTGTTTTTTTTTTATTTTGGGTTTTGGGCCTGTGTTTTTTTGTTTTATTGGGCCCGTGTTTCTTTTTTTAAAAATTGGGCCTTACATCAAGAATGCAACTTGTCATATTGAAGGATTGACAATTTATTGAAACAAAATTTTGGGCTATCTTGATATTGTGGGATTATCAAGTCCATCAATAAAAATCAATTCACTTGGAGAAACGTATCTTGAGAATCGGATCGATTATACCAAATATTGTTGGATCAAGACAAAACTTGAGACTTATCTTCCGATAATTCACCTTACTTTGGCCATTATTATTATACTATACATTTAGCTATTTTAGTTGTTGTTCAGAGAGGATTATGATTGATCTTTAGGATGTTAGTTAGTCTTGAAAACTTTTATATATTTGAGAGACTTATATAGGTTTATGTAGTATATATTTTTTCGAGCACTTATCTATGTATTGAAGAACATTACTTGTGAGAGTATATATATTCGAGATGGTAAAACCTTTTGTTCTTGGTTTTACAAACAAAGTTCATAGGAGGAGAATTTAGTGATGAGATGTTTAGCCTTTGAAATACAAAGGAGAGGGTTCTTCACATTGGATATGTTAGAACTAGGATCATTGATTATATTAAGTTCATATTTCTTTTAATTTTAGTTGTTGCATCTTTCTTCTTCTTCTTCTTCTTTTTTTTTTTTTTTCCCTTTTAAATAGACCTATTCATAGGTTGGGCTACCTACTCAAGCCTAAAGGTCTCAACAAAATATGGGAGGATTAGGGAAAAGACATTAGACCCAAAAAATGTATTTGGGCAAAAGAATAGATCCATTTAAAATATGGGAAAGGCTTGGGCATGAACATTCAAGGCTCGAGTCTAGGCCAATATTTTTTGTATATAATGTAATTTATGACGCACAAAAAATTAAATCTATAGAAGTATTATAATGTAAACATTAAAAAAAAAAAAAAGAAGTTAAGATGACTATATATAAAATTTTTTATAAAAAATATATAATATTTTTAATTATCAAATTGAAAATAATATAAATTTATATTTTTTTTGAAAAACTAATATGAGTAAAGCTAAAATGGGCTTCAATTAGCTATTTAAATATGAGCGAGCTAGAACAAAATTTTAAACACATATTTCGAGCTAAGCCAAACTTAAGCAAAAATAAAGAATATTCATATCATGTCTAGGCCCAGCCCGAAGATGACATGGCCTGGCCCATAAACATCTTTAGTTTTGGATTTGTTAGTAGATGTTGGAAACTTCGGCCTTATCTAGCTTAGGTTTGGGCCTGCCTGACAAATGGGCTCTCTCCTGCTTTTGTTCTTCATATCAAATCAATTATCCAGTTTTTTTTTTTTTCCTACTATCAAATCCCTTCTTCAGTTTGCATTTTTAATTCCACTGAAGATCTGGCTTTTTCTAACAACAATTTTGGCTATTCTCTTTTACACTTGAACCTCTATATGAATAGCTTCCACGGAAAGTTTCCAGTAAGTTTGTTTCCTGAAAGCTGTTGGTTGAGAGGTTTTCGTATGAACAAACAACAATAGTTTTGAAGGGACAATACCACAATCTTTTGCTAAGCAAGGAGTTGAAATTTGGGAAACAATTACTTAAATGATACATTCCCGAATTGGTTAGGAAATTTGAAGAATTTGCAAATTCTTGTGTTGAGATCGAATAGATTTCATGATCATATTGGCAATCCTCAAATGAAATCTTCTCTCATTTGCTGATCGTTGATCATTCTCATAATGGTTTCCATGGCGGCTTGCCATAAAAAAATTCCGAAAGTTTACAGGCTATAAGCAATGGGTCTGAAATCAAAGGTGAAACAGCCAATTTCATGAGATATGAACATGGTGAGATTAATTTGTATTATTTGGAATCTCTAGTTGTTTCAACAAAAGAGTTGGAGTTAGAGTTGATGAGGATCTTTAACAACTTCAACAGTCATTGATCTTTCACATAATCGATTGAACAAAGCAGTCCCAGCTATATTAGGACAACTCAGTTTCGCTTGTAGCCCTCAGCTTTTCTCAGAATAGTAACTGCTCCAATACTATCATCTGTTAAGTAATTTGTCAAAGCTTAAATCATTAGATCTCTCATTGAACAAACTCAGCGGAAGGATTCTGAAACAATTAGTGAATCTAAAATTCTTAAAGCTGAATCAGTTATACATTGTTTTGTGTTTTGTGTAATGCAGTGATTCCACTGCTTAAAGCAATGTATGTAATGTTGCGTCATGATGCCTCAACAAGCAGTGGTTCGAGAACCAAATACACTATGGCAACCGGCATAAACCTAAGTTTCCTATGTAGGAATCATTAGTGAAAGTATCAATGGGTTCCTTGAGATTCTTATCAGAAAGGTTCAATACCTCTAAAAATCCAAGATTTTTTAACTCCATTGGAATTCCTCCTTAAAGCTTGTTTGATGAGATATCTAATGATTCAAGCTCTGTCAAATCACCTAATAATGATGGGATAGGACCTGTTAAATAATTATGAGAGAGGTTTAGGACAATAAGTGAGTGAAGCTCGCCAAGTATTTTAGGAACTTCTCCCACAAATTGATTATTTGAAAAGTCAATAGCCGTCCAAAGGGTTAAGAGTGACCGAAGCTCCGTTTCCAACCCTTTAGCTGTAAAAGATAAACCTTGTATGTAATAATACACCGTTCCATCATCTGTTACATCTATCGTGTACTCTGGTTCAACTTTCCTTTCATACATTTCTTTAATGGCATGCAAATTTTCAAAATTTTGGTTGGTAAGTACCCAATGAAATCTTTGTCAAAAAAATCAATAATACGCAAACGAGTGAAGGAAACTGTCATTACCCAGTAGTTCACTGTGCAAAGAGAGGAACTCATGTTTCGAATGCACTTTGAAATTGTTCCATCTAAACTATTCCAAGATAATTTGAGAGCTATAACAGAACTCAAACTGCATAATGAAGAAGGATTTTTCCAACTAAATTATTCTCTAAAACATCGTACCAATGCAATGAAGGATCATGTGGATAGTCAATAAATAATTGGTTAATTCATTTCATAACATCTAGTCACTTTTGGATGAATGAAAATATTTCAGAGATAGTAATCTTTCAAAAGGAAAATACTAGTGCCTTTCAAGCATATAATTTATTTTGATTACTTAAATGAGATTGCATAAATAAAACAACAAAAAGGAAAAGGACAGAGAAATGATATTATACCTTTAAAGTTGTTACAACAAAGACAAAGGCTCTTTAAGGAAGTCAAGCTTCCAATAAGAGGAGGAATTTCACCTGTATAATATTATTAAATGCATCAAATTTTATTAATATTTTCTAGTAGACCCTTAATTTATTGAGCATTATAGGAGTCTGTTTTATATATATATATATATATATATATATATATAAGTATTTTCATGTATTTATGAATTTCATTCTGTGGCGCACATTTTGGATAAAAATACTTGTAAATCACCCAATTCTAGGAGCATGACCGGGGTAGGTACAGTTCTTGACCCCTTAAAGGCTAAATAAAATTTGACTTTTAACCCTCTTAAAACATTAAAACAATCAATTTAAGATTTTTCCTCCTCTGATTAAATGTAAAATTGCAATTTTGACCCTTTAAAAATAATAATTCAATTTAAGCCTTTAACACAAAACTTTCCTGTTTGTGTCCCTTCAAAATTTAATAGTTTTATATTAGCCCCGTTAGCAAAATTCTTGGCTTCGCTGCTATCCAATTGCAAGACAACAATGTATTTTAAGGCAAATTATGCACAGTTGTCGTTTGACTCATGCCTTGTGTGCCAACACGAGAAACAACAGCCTCTGTATATCTTAAGTATAGAGTCTGTTACTTGGCAAATTTGAAGTTGAAATTATCTTTACGATATATGTATGTATGTGTTTTATAAGAAACAAAAATTTAAGGATTTTATCTATAACAAGCAGGAGACTTCTCCGTATCACATAAAGAATATCAAGAACTTTTGAAGAGTTCCCATTGAAAAGTTCTAGTTCTCGAACGGCTCTTGAAGATCAAGATAAACATTAAGATCAAGCTTTCAAATTTTGAAATAGCTCTTATCTCACTTTATACGGAGATGGATAATTTAGAGCTTAAAGGAATCTACATTGTCGAAACTATTTTAAAATCGAGTTTAGAAAAATGGGGATTGACTTTAAAAACAAAAACGGGAGTCGCCACCAATCTTTTTTACTTAGGTGTGATTGGATCACCTTGTAAAACGCTTTTATTTTAAAACTTTTTTTTTGTCCACGAAAACAAGAAAACGAGTTCGAGTCGGTTACATTATGAGGAAGGGTTAGCACCCTCATAACGCCCAAAAATTGGTACTAAATCGATAAAATCATGTCCGAATGTTGAAACTAAAGAAAATTACAAAATATGATCCTTTTATTAGAAAGAAAACCAAGACTTACCTATTCCAAAGAAATAAAGTACTTTACCCAGTAAGTTAAGGTATAACACCTTATGACTTTGAAATTAAGCTCGTCTTTATTTTAGAAAATTCTTACCTCAAAACGCAAAATGTCGAACCCAGTAAGTTAAGGCAAAACACTTTGAATTTCCAAGAATAGATTTTTTATTTTGAAATTGAAAATCTTAAATTTCTTAAAAAAGAGATACGTAATACCAAAGTTTCACGAGAAAATCGAACCCAATAAGTTAGGGCAAGATTCTTCTCGAAATTTCTCAAATATCACATATCATCATATTTTTAAAAATCATTTGAAATAAATTTAGAAAAGGGAGATACGTAATATCTAAAGTTTCACGAGAAAAATCGAACCCAATAAGTTAGGGCAAAATTCTTCTCGAACTTCCCTAAATATCACGTATCACCTTATTTTTTAATTTAAAATGCATCAAAAAGGTATTTTTGTAAAAAAGTTTGAATATACCACCTATATATTTAATAACAATTTTACATAATTACAAGTTATACTAACAATAAATGATAAATAACATGAATAAATAAATAATAAATGAATATAAAAATACAAATAAATATATATATAATAAAATAATATAAATAATTAATAATATAAGGATTATAAAACTAATTAACAAATAATATATTTAAAAAATATATATATATATATATACATAATATACTAATCATAAAAATTATATATGTAATAAACAATATAAATAAAATAAGTTATATGATATAATAGATTTTATACAAAACAAAACTTAAAAATGATATATAATATAATATAATCTTGTATAATATATAGATTAAAATGTAATATAAATAATGTATAAATAACATATAAATTATTAAACCAAGTAATATAATATATAAAATAATAATTAAATATATATAGGATTAAAACCTATAAAATATATATAAATTTTATATTATAAACAAATTAATACATAAATAATAAAAATAATATGATGAAATAATTCAATAAAATAAAAGCTCGAGGATCAAGTTCAAATAAAATGAAAATTTTAGAGTTAATTCAAAAATAAAAAATTAAATTGGAGGAAATTAAAAAGATGAAAAATGCGGAAGGACCACGGGCATAAATAGCCCAATTTTAAAAACACGCGGATCCTTACAGGTTGGTCGGGTCAACACGCTGGTCGTCCTTTTAAAACGGCACCGCTTTTATGCTTATTGAATTGTTAAAACGGCATCGTTTTATACCGTTATAAATCGATCTTTAAGAAAAAATCATTAGTATTCCGCTTAAAAGATTCCAAAACACTCTCAAATCCTCTGTGGATGTCGGCCATCAGGTTCGGGGTTGAGTGCGCAAGCGCTCTCGCGCCTCCGTGGCCGTGGCACGAGCTCGAATCTTTATTTTTGGATGCAAATCAAAAGGTAAAACTCCATCCCTATTTTTTATATATTTTCTATAAAAATATGCGTGCGTGAAAAGAATATAAAGAATGCGTAAATAAAAAACCTCAGTATTGCAAAGATTTGTTCTTTTATTTCTGTATTTTTTTGTATAACAGTGTATTCTCCTCAATTTACAAGTTAGGGGCTTTATATAGCCTTGGAAAAATGAAAAATTAAAAGGAATCCGCTATTGTTTGGCCATTTTTTCTGCGATTTTGTTTCCTTTCTTTTGCAGGTGGCGAGGATTCTAGTGATGGCTGATGCAGGGTTTGTGCGCGTTGATGACGGCGTGACCGAGGCTTAGAGTGGCTTGTGTGACCTGCGGCGTGACTAATGGTGGGCGCGAGGTTCTTACAGCACGACTTTTGGTCTCCTGCCATATTGGCGAAGGATCTGGAATGCTGCTTGCGCTAGGGTTTCAGGACTTCATTTACTTCTTGGGCCACTTGGGCCGTGTCATTGTTGGGTATGGGGTTGTTTAGTTGGGCTAAAGGGTTTAGTTTAGATGTAGGTTAGTTCAGGTAATTTGTTAGTGGGCCATTTGTTTGGGCTCAGTTGGGTTTTTTTTGTAAAAAGGGACTGGACATTATTTTTTGGTTTTGGTTTATTCTGATTCATGAGCTCGGGCAAAATGGGCTATTACAGCTGCCCCTCTTTGCTCATTGTCTGTAACGAGAATAGAGCAAAGACTATAAAAGGACCAAATTTGCCCAGTCTTGGTCGAGCCCTGACTTCTTTATCCTCGCTTTCTTCAAATGACTTCCAATCCAGACTGCAAGTTCAACGGCATTGGAACTTCATCTTGATTTCAGTGAATTTGATAGCTTCAACTTCATGAAGGCAGTATCCACTATCTTTTGATCTGCTCCACTGCAAACTCAGGGAGACTAGATCTGATATTTTCAATCTGATCCCTGCAAACTCAGGGATCACCAGACTAATGTCTTCGATTTGCTTCTTACAAACTCGGAAATTGTCAGATCTGTCATTTTCAATCTGTTTCCTGCAAAGCTCAGGAAAGCCAGATTTGTATCTTCTTTCTGCTCTACTGCAAACTCAGGGATGCCAAACTGGTGGTTAAATCTGTTCCACTACTGCTTAGGGAGACAAGATTTTTCATTCGATCTTGTTTCCCTATTGCTTAGGGTGATAAGATCTACAATTTTTGACCTATTTCCATGCTAGCCAGGGAGATAGGGCTGGTGGCTTAAATCTGTTCCACTATTGCTTAAGGAGACAAGATTTGCCATTCAATCTTGGTCCTCTACTGCTTAGGGCGACAAGATCTACAATTTTTTGACCTATTCCACAGCTGGGTAGGGAGATAGGGCCGGTGGCTTAAATCTGTTCCACTACTGCTTAGAGAGACAAGACTTGCTGTTCGATCTTGGTTCCTACTGCTTAGGGTGAAAAGATCTACAATCTTTGACCTATTCCACTGCTTGTTAGGGAGATAGGGCTGGTGGCTTAAATCTGTTCTACTACTGCTTAGGGAGACAAGACTTGTCATTCGATCTTGGTTCCGTACTATTTAGGGTGACAATATCTACAATCTTTGACCTATTCCACTACTTGTCAAGGAGATAGGGCTGGTGGCTTAAATCTGTTCCACTACTGCTTAGGGAGACAAGACTTGCCGTTCGATCTTGGTTCCCTACTGCTTAGGGTGACAAGATCTACAAACTTCAACCTATTCCATTGTTGGTCAGGAAGATAGGGCTGATGTCTCCGATCTGCTCCTGCAACCTCAGGATTGTCAGATCTGCTATTTTCAATCTGATCCCCAAACTCGGGGATTGCCAGTGATGTCTTCGACCGCTTCCTGCAAACTCAGGAATGGCAGATTGCTATCTTCTACCTTGCTACATAACCTGTAGAATGGGTATGTGCTCATGTCTAATAATTAGGATGCCTTGATTGAAATGCATCAAATGCTCCTAATTTGGACATGCTATGATATATGAATGTAAAAATGATATGAGTATGATTTCTCGCTCAAGGTGTTATCACTCATTTATCCGTCAAGGTTTCATCTTCGCTCCCCTTGAAGTATCATTTTTTGCTAAATTATTTTGCCCTGTAGTAATTTTGAGTCCACTCGAACCTTGGGACATGAAGTTTGTGACTTTGACTATAATAACATTTAGCTTCTTCCATCCAATCTATTACCACTCGGAGGTATAGAACTTGTATCGTTTTCCACCATTCCATGAATGCGGTGGTCTCGACAATGATCCCTTTATACTTGGCTTGACCTTGTTCATCATTTGCCAATATGGTATCACCCACGTAATTGTCTTATCCAATAAGAATCAAAAGATAGTCGATTTCAATGTTTCCACCCTTAGGCTTGGTGAGTTCTGAACAATAGTCATGTTTCAGATTCCTCATATTATTTAGATGCTTCTAGAGTAATATACGAAACTCTTTTTTATGAAAGTTATTAGTTCATAAATCGTTATTTCAATAAATGCTTGAAAAAGAACACAAAAATGGATGAGAAAGAAATTAGTCAGGAGCATAGCTCGGAAAAATAATTTAATCAAAGATAACCTGGGCAATAAAAGAAAATTGATTTGGGTGTATCTCAAAAAGAATAAAGCAATCAAAGATAAGGAATTCAAAAATGGGTAGGATAGAAGCTAAGTGCCCCAGATATCACAGCCCGAGCTTCTTTGTTCCAACTTCTTGAGGACCAT
This sequence comes from Gossypium rotundifolium, assembly GCA_025506655.1. Taxonomy (NCBI): domain Eukaryota; kingdom Viridiplantae; phylum Streptophyta; class Magnoliopsida; order Malvales; family Malvaceae; genus Gossypium; species Gossypium rotundifolium. The sequence goes on along the minus strand of CP106732.1, from coordinate 7,460,558 downwards.
TTTAAACTCAATATGTGTTTAGGGGATTCGGAGCACTTTGTCGATGCCCCAAGGCGTAACATACTTCCTCATTGCTTATTCAGATGTAGCAAGACTACTGTATGCCTCACTTTTATTCAAAATTTGAGCCTTCCTTTTCGGGTTTTCAACTCAAAGCCCCTTTGGTCTCAAAGTGCCCTTTGTGGGTTTTTACTTTGGCCTCTCCTTTTTCCTTTTTTTTTGACTCAAGGTGATCTTTGTGGGTTTTCACCTTGACCCTTTTCCCTTTCAGGTAAAATCCTTCTTGACTAAACCTGAATTCACCAGATTGGGCAAGTCTTCGCCATCCATCTCAATCAATATCAATGCTACTCTAGAATAGGCTTTACATAAGACCTTCCCATTTTGGCATATGCTTTCCTTTAAAATCATTTTATAGAAGAAAAGTCCTTTTCAATATCAGGTTCCTTCGTGGAATTCCCTAAGATGAACTTCTTTAATGTAAGCTCGCATCATCTAGCCGTGACGAATAGCTTTTAACCTTTTCTTCAATTAGATTCAATTAGCAAAACTATTTCTACTCCGATGAGAAATGTGTTGCCCCAACAAAGGTCCTAGCCAACATTTGATAATCATAGAGAGTAGTGATAGCTTCTTATGCCAATCTTTACAAGTCTTAGCCACCTTTCATTTCTTCTTTTTTTTTTTTTTTTTGGCAACTTTTGTTGCCTTTGTGATATGTCTGCTCGATCTTTGGACAAATCTGAGACTTTGACTTTGTACGCTTATTTAAAAGCGATCCTTTATGGCATTTGATCTTTTCCTTTATATTTTTAATGAATTTGATGACTTGACCTTGTAAAATTGGCATATGAAGCTACTTCCACTCTCTTAGTGAAGTAAATGATAACTATGCTGATGAGTCGATATTGACTAAAAGCTTTTGACGAGATTGGTCCCATCACATCCATGCCTCACATATGGAAAATTTGTGAAGAACTGGAGTAGGCATATGAATCTTGTCTCCTTTAATTCTGTATTTGCGGTATGACTGATGCAACCCCTTCCATGGTGAATCAACAATGCTCGATCCTCTTTGTTTAGCCTGCTTCTTATTAGCCAAGGCATGTCCTGATATAATTGTGCGAAAACATCTTTGTATTCTTGAAAACAACTCAATAATGTCTTGCCTTATTTTTGTGGTGAGCTAGGCTTCAGTCTTCCCCTTTTCCCTAGGCTCATAATATCCAATAACCCTTTGTAGAGTAAGGTCTATTTTTCATCTTGTTCTACCATCTTTAACAAATCAGAAGGTAGGTTACAAACTCTATCATCTTCAAAATCTTGAGATCCCCTAGACCCATATCTTGTTCAAAAAGGGAATCAGTAACAATGTCGCTCATGACGTTGATATCTGGATACCTAGGTACGAAGGCGAATGGATCCTAAATGATTCTAAGGATGATTACTTGTATGGTAATGAATAAAGAATGAATGAGTAAAAAATGTATAGTAGAAAGAATAAAAGAATATGTACTCAAAAGAAGCATTTCATTGAAATAATAATTTAGGATACAAGCCTATTTCACAAAAGGGGTCTTATTGCCTCTAGGCTTAAGGCAACAAACATGTTTTGCACATTAATCTAGATTAGCCCTAAAAGTACATGGATTTCTTCCACAGTCTTATTATTCAAAACACTCCCAAGTACACAAGGGTTTGGAAATTTCGTTCTTTGATTCCCTCTTCGCTTTCGATTTCTTCAAGGGATCACAACTTTCTTGTCTCCATGATTGGGTAATGGGTACTCCATACTGGGTGTATCATCAATCTTGACAACTCCCATCTTAAGAAGTCTCTCAACTACCTTTTTGAAAGCAGTGTAATTTTCTATTGAATGCCCTGTTACTCCTGCGTGGTATTCACATTGAGCGTTGGAATCATACCGTTTAGGATATAGGGGTTGTAACAACTGAAGATAATATGGAGACACCACATGCTCGTCAAATAAACTTTGGTATAGCTCCTTATATGTCATCGTGATTGGCATAAACTGGAGCTTTCCAGAGTTTTGCTTTGGAGAAACCTGATCGTTGGTAGTTACTGTCCTTGGCTGGTTCATTTTAATTTGCTCTGAATGGCTCTTGTTATACCTACCGGTTCTCTTTTCCTTCTTCCTCAGGTCATTTGAGGTCCATTCTCCTCTTTTTTTAGTTTCTACCAGAGCAACTGTTTGGCTTGATCATTATTCAGGTCAAAATCTGAAACCATTGGGAACTTCAACAAGGCCGAAATATCAGCTTGACATCGGGGTTCAATAATGATGGGTCCCTTATGCGAATACGTATCTAGTTGAGTCAGGACACCTTTTGGGGAATAAATGATGTCTTCCTCATCATCCACGTTGTTGACTACTGGGCCTATCGTTTTTCCAATTCCTCCAACTAGTAACTGGGTTAGCTGGCTTATGATATTCCTTTGAAATTCTCGCATTTCTTGTTGAATTTTAGTCAATTGCCCCTACATCTGTATTTGCATTTGCTCTATTCTTTCCAATCTTTGTTCCATGTTTTCCAAGTTAACTGAAACATTTTACCTAATTAGGGTTCTTTTGTAAAAATCTAATGCAAATGATGCAATGTAATGCAAATGCATGAATGCAAAGAAATAGAGGCGTTGACTTTGAATTCAGTTACATTAGAAAAACTTTACTAGAAAATAAATTTCTTTACACAAAACAAATCGCATACACGACCTTATCCTCATAGTCCAAGTGAAAACATGAATCCCTTCTTCGCAAGAGTCAAGTCTTGCAAACTTCTAATAGATGCCTCCTCTAGCTCCTTTTGCTTGATCTGAACCACGACTCTTGTTCACTTGTTAGCTTCTTCAAGAATGTCGAGACGTAGTAATATTCGAATTGTCTTGTCAACTTGAATCCTTGGGTGATAAGGTCTTGTATTCCTTCACGGACTATCAGCCTTATCTTGTTGTATTCGCCTGGACTATATTCGGACAACCGTATTATAATCCACTTTGTCAAAAAATCCATTTTCTTATGACCAACTTTTCTATTTAGTAATCGAATTTGAAATCAACACCTCTTTTCTATGATGGGAATGCAATGCAATCAAAACAAAAGAAAACACATTGTACGAAAAAATAAAAACATAGAACCTATCACGGTGACCACTAGGGTTTGACATGGTTCTACCTAGGTAAGAACTTAGGTTTTCTACATGTGGTTTAGCTCTAAAGTTAAGGTACCCGAACCAGTAGATTCCTCGATCCTCACCCATTATAGGCTCATACGGATCGAGTTCGGTTCAGGGGAATACATTTCCCTATGGTTGCACGGAGGTGAAAACCTCACGAAGACATAGGTATGGATGTATCCCGGAAGCAATTCACTATCCTGCACGGAGGTGAAAACCTCACGAAGGAGTAGCTTCTCACTTCCACTTAAGGGAACGACCACAACGGTCATGCAATGCAATGCAGAGATATTTTATAAAATATAACCATATGCAAAAAAGGATCACAATTTTTAAACCAGATTAAATTCAGACATAAGGACATGAAATTACCAATTCTACGGCTTGACTCTCTTATTGTTCCCCAGTGGAGTAGCCAAGCTATCGGAACTATTTTAAAATCGAGTTTAGAAAAATGGGGATCGACTTTAAAAACAAAAACGGGAGTCGCCACCAATCTTTTTTACTTAGGTGTGATTGGATCACCTTGTAAAACGTTTTATTTTAAAACATTTTTTTTTGGTCCACGAAAACAAGAAAACGAGTTCGGGAGTTGATTACATATGAGGAAGGGTTAGCACCCTCATAACGCCCAAAAATTGGTACCAAATCGATAAAATCATGTCTGAATGTTGAAAATAAAGAAAATTATAAAATATGATCCTTTTATTAGAAAGAAAAGCAAGACTTACCTATCCCAAAGAAATAAAGTACTTTACCCAGTAAGTTAAGGTATAGCACCTTATGACTTTGAAATTAAGCTCGTCTTTATTTTAGAAAATTCTTACCTCAAAACGCAAAATGTCGAACCCAGTAAGTTAGGGCAAGATTCTTCTCGAAATTTCCCAAATATCACATATCATCATATTTTTTAAAAATCATTTGAAATAAATTTAGAAAAGGGAGATACGTAATATCTAAAGTTTCATGAGAAAATCGAACCCAATAAGTTAGGTCAAAATTCTTCTCGAACTTCCCTAAATATCACATATCACATTATTTTTTAATTTAAAATACATCAAAAGGTATTTTTATAAAAAAATTGTTTGAATATACCACCTATATATTTAATAACAATTTTACATAATTACAAGTTATACTAACAATAAATGATAAATAACATGAATAAATAAATAATAAAAAAGTTAAAGCAATAATAAATGAATATAAAATACAAATAAATATATAATAATTAGTAAAAATCATAATATATAATAAAATAATATAAATAATTAATAATATAAGGATTATAAAACTAATTAGCAAATACTATATTTAAAAAACATATCTATATATGTACATAATATACTAATCATAAAAATTATATATGTAATAAACAATATAAATAAAATAAGTTATATGATATAATAGATTTTATACAAAATAAAACTTAAAAATGATATATAATATAATATAATCTTGTATAATATATAGATTAAAATGTAATATAAATAATGTATAAATAACATATAAAATATTAAACCAAGTAATATAATATATAAAATAATAATTAAATATATATAGGATTAAAACCTATAAATATATATATATATATAAATTTTATATTATTAAACAAATTAATACATAAATAATAAAAATAATATGATGAAATAATTTAATAAAATAAAAGCTCGAGGATCAAGTTCAAATAAAATGTAAGTTTTAGAGTTAATTCAAAAAAATTAAAAAATTAAATTGGACGAAATTAAAAAGACTGAAAAATGCGGAAGGACCACGGGTATAAATAGCCCAATTTAAAAAAAAACACGCGGATCCTGCGCAATGGTCGGGTCAACACGCTGGTCGTCCTTTTAAAACGACACCGCTTTTATGCTTATTGAATTAAGCTTAAACGCGCTGCTTTTATACCGTTATAAAATCAATTTTAGGAAAATAAAATCATTAGTATTTCGCTTAAAAAATTCCAAAACACTCTCAAATCCTCCGTGGAGGTTCGCCATCGAATTCGGGGTTGAGTGTACATGTGCCTCACGCCTCCGTGGCGGCCAATGGAAGTCGAATGTTTATTTTTCAGACGCAAATCAAAAGGTAAAACTCCTGTTCCCTATTTTTGTATATATTTTTCTATAAAAATATGCGTGCGTGAAAAGAATATAAAGAATGCGTAAATAAAAAAAAAAAACCTCTGTATTGCAAAGATCATTCTTTTATTTTTGTATTTTTGTGTGTATTTTTTTCTATTTTTTGTATAATGTGTATTCTCCTCGATTTACAAGTTAGGGCTTTATATAGCCTTGAAAAATAAAAATAAAAGGAATCCGCCTCTTGTTTGGCCATTTTGTCGCGATTTTATTTCCTTTCTTTTGCAGGTGGCGAGGATTCTAGTGATGGCTGATGCAAGGTTTATGCGCGTCGATGACGTCGTGACCGAGGCCTGGAGTGGCTTGCGTGACCTACGGCGTGACTGATGGTGGGCGCGAGGTTCTTGCGGCCCGACTGTTGGTCTCCTGCCATATCGACGCAAAAGGATCTGGAATACTGCTTGCAGCGCTAGGGTTTCCAGACTTCATTTACTTCTTGGGCCACTTGGGCCGTGTCTGTTGTTGGGTATGAGGTGGTTTAGTTGGGCTAAAGGGTTTAGTTTAGATGTAGGTTAGTTCAGGTAATTGGTTAGTGGGCCATTTGTTTGGGCTCAGTTGAGTTTTTTTTTTGTAAAAGGGGCTGGACATTGTTTTTTAGTTTTGGTTTATTCTGATTCATGGGTCCGGGCAAAAAGGGCTATTACATACATCAAAGCCTATTTAAGGAGATTTACTTTCATAGGAAAGTGATGGTTTTGAGAGAGCACACTTGTTCTGAATTGCATAAACAACTTCTTATATTTATCTTTCATGTGTCTTTCATTTACTTTTGTTTGTGTCTAACTATATGTTAAATCATGTGACCACTTTGCCACAACATGCACCAGACTGCCTTTTTTTAAGGCTTCGCTGGTTTACAAGTCAGTTTCACTGATTTGCAATCTGTACTTGTTATACCTACTGTAAAGAAAAAAAAAAAAGCTTTCCAAATTAATGGGTCTCATTTAATTGAAAATGAGTTAGTTGGGCAGAGTATTTTGTTCTTAGTTAAATGAAAATAACTTCGGCCTGGATTTGGCCATTGGGTTTAAGATAACTTATATAAAGGGTCTAGTATGCTGATTTATTTGATTTGTATGGTTTGAAAATTCAAAATTGAAACCGATCAAATCGAGTCTCAACTAAATAAAGCGAAAAGTTTACTAAATGGAATTGGAGTTAAATCGATTCAGTTAACCAAAATTTCACATACTCATAACCATGGTGATTCGTTCATTGAGAGATTTCAACAGAGATATGTTGAGAGGAAAATATGAGGAGTAATAAAATGAAGTAATACAACTAATGCTCTTAGACTAAGGTGAGATTCGACAATTTATGCATATTTGTTGGTCTAATCATTTTATTATTTATATATTAATTTATTAGTTCATGTATTATTATTGTATTCATATTACATTTTAATCATTATTCTCAGACTATATTCTTATGTAATAAAATTGTGTCATAAAGTACTTGATCTCGTTTTCCTAGCAAAGGAATTGTTGTTTTAGCCTTAAATCTAACAAATATATTATTATTATAATTGTTGTAGTATCCATACTAATCATCCGTGAAAGTATCAACGTCTGAACTGACTGGCGAGATAATTATGAAAAAGGTTTAGTACCTCCAAGAATAATAGCTTCTTTTGTTTCACAATAATTCTTCCTTCAAGCTTGTTGAAATAACGATCTAATGATTTGATCTTTGACAAGGCGCCTAATGATGATGGGAAAAGGCCTGTCAAACAAATTTGAGAGAAGTTGAGTGCTATAAGACAATGGCTTAATGGTCAAAAACGACTTCAACGAAAAAGAAAAATTAAGTCATCATGAGAAAATTGTAATTAATTCAGCCTTTAAAGTTGAAAAATTTATCAATCAAACCCCCGCTAAGGATGACCAAGTTTGATTGTTAAATTCAGTTGACCTGGTTGACGGAGCAATGGTATGACACGTGCACCTCATTATAAATAAAATCGATTTTAATGAGGGTTAGTATTTAATACATTGACATTGTACTTTTTTTTATTTCAAAAATAACCTTAAAAAATTATCATTGTCTCTTTTGTGAAAAATATAAATGTCAATAATGACAATATATATCGCAAAGAAAAGAAAAATAAAAAAAAGAACACAGATTTTACGTGGAAACCCTTTCGGGAAAAAACCACAGGCAGAGGAGAAGAAAAATTCACCATGCCGAATTCAAACGATTTACAAGAGGAGTTTCGACTGCATCTATTTATAGGTTGAAAAAAACCTAATTCCAATCAAAGTAAAAATATATTATGCTAATAAATGCTAAATATATTATACTCATAAATACTAAATCTTCTAGAAAGAAGATATATTTTGTTTAATTTGAATTGCAAGTAATATCTTAGAATTTGGGTCACACAACTCTAACAATCTCTACCTTGACACGAATTCTCAACGAACAAATTTTCACCTCTTCCATAAAACCCTTAAGGGTTTAACTTCAACAATGAACACCAACCAAGTCTAAGCAATGCTCAAACTTGGTTATAGGAAGTGACTTAGTCATCATATCTGCAGGATTTTTATGAGTACTAATTTTGCTCACAACAATATCACCACGAGCAATAATATCATGAACAAAATGATACCGAACATCAATGTGCTTTGTTCTCTCATGAGTAAAACCCTCTAGTTGTTGCATGTAAATATCTTCCTCAAGTTCTCCATGCAAAATGCGGTTTTACATCTAACGCTCAAGCTCCAAATCATGCATGGCCACGTACCAAGCAAAGCTCGAATCGAACTATGCTTCACAACTGGGAGAACACATCTGTGAAGTCCACTCTTGGAATTTGATGTAGCCCTTTGCAACAAGCCTTGCTTTATATCCGGTTCTTCAACTCCCGGAGTCCCTTCTTCTTTTTAAACACCCATTTACAATGAACAACCTTTTACCTTTAGGAAGTTTCACAAGATCCCATGTTCTGTTTTTGTGGAGTGATTCCTCTCCTCTTGCATAGCAAACATCCAATTTTCTGAGTCTTCACATTAATCGCTTCGTGAATAATTAGACGGCTCTTGGTTTGCATCTATATCTTCGGCCACATTTAAGCATAAGCAACTAGATCGGTCTCAACATACTTCTTTGGAGGCTTAATTTCTCTTCCAGTTCTGTTTTTGGCGATAGAGTATTGTGGTGAAGAAGCAACTCTATTCTCAATTTTTGTACTGGCTTGAGGAGTCGATTCTATATTATTCTGATGCACCACCTGCTTTTGATTTTCTTCATGTATCAAATTGTTTACTTTGAGGAATGGGTCCCTTAAGATTATTATGAGAAAGGTTTAACACCTCTAAGAATCCAAGATTCGTTAATTCTATTGGAATTCTTCCATGGAGCTTGTTTGATAAGAGATCCAATGATTCAAGCTCTATCAAATCACTTAATAATGATGGGATATGACTTGTTAGGTAATTATGAGAGAGGTCTAAGGCAATAAGTGATTGAAGCTCACCAAGCGTTTTAGGAATTTCTCCCAAGAATTGATTGTTAGAGAAGTCAATTACCATCCAAGCTGGTTAATAGTGATTCAAACTTCAATTCCAACCCTTTTACCATAAAATGATCGACTTCTCTAACCAGCTGGATATAGAACATTGCCTATTTTTTTTTTTTTGAGAATTTTGTTGATGTATTTAGGTAAAATTTAATGATATTTGAAATAGAACATATTTAGGTTTAAAAAAATACGTAAATATGTTTAAACATTGTTCACGATGTAGTTGCGAAAAAATGAAATTACTAACGTTAACAACTCAAAATATCTAAAATGTTGATAATAACAATAACACCAAGAGTATACAATGACCATACACTAATATGATAATAATAATGAAAAATAAGTAATAATAATAATAATAATAATAATAATAATAATAATAATAATAATAATAATAATAATAAAGAAAACATATACGATATAAATTTGTTAAGTATAATAAAAGGTAATAAATAAATAAACGAATGTGTGATAATAAAATAATAATGAATAAATAGTTAATTAGTAAAAATAATGGAAGTACAAATAAATTAGATGGAGAAAATAAAAGGAAAGCATAACGAACAACTATATATGAGGATAAAAATAAAATATAAAAACAAGTGAATAAATAAATGAAAAATATGTGAATGGCAAAATAAAGAAATAAATAAATGAACAAAAGAATAATAATTAGCTAAACAAGTAAATAAATGAATAAATACAAGAAATAATAAAAAATTAATAAAATGGACTTGATTGACATTAAAGGAAAATTAAAAGATATAAATTGCAAATAAAAAAGAAGCTGACAAGGACTGGAGTGTAATGCGCTAAAACTAGCGAGGACTACATGGGGAAATACTCCTTGTGCACTGCGTTTCAGCAAGCAAGGCCGTGGACTAAATTAAAAATAAACAAAATAAAAGGGGCAAATTTAAAACAAAATTTAGGGCCAAACCAAAAGGCGCGTAAAAACTAGAGGACTAAATGAGAAATTATCCCTATCCTTCGAAACACTCGGTATTAGTAAGGACCAAATTGAAATCAAAATAAAATCTGCGGGGCAAATTTAAAAGAAAAAAGACTAGATTGCAACAACATAAAAATTACGGAAGGATCAAAAGGGAAATAAACCCCAAAAGCCAAAAAAACACACGGATCTTCCGCTTTTGGGTGAGGTCGGCCCGTTGTGCATCGAAACGACGCTGTTTAATGCCTGGGCCATAGCGCAAAAATGACACCGTTTAGCAGGTATATAAATACCATTTTTAACCCAAAAAATTCATTTGTTCTGCTATTTTTCTTTTAAAAATCTTCTCTTTTCATTTTTTTCTCTCAAAGGCTCCTAGGGCCAGCCAGAGGGGTCCGGTGGTCCTCCGCCATGGCCTCGCCGTGGCATCTGCCGTATACGGCGATTAGAGGTGCCCAAGAATAGGTTTTTCAACCCCTTTTAAACCCAATTAGGGTATCTTTTGAAACCGAAATGAAAATTATAGAAAAGAGAGAAGAAAAAAAAAAGAGAAAAAAGTAGGAAATAAAGAAGGGTTTCATCCTCGTAGTTGCCCATTTTGGACCCTCATCGAAAAACCAACGGGTTTCGATGTGTCCAGGGGTCGAGGATGGCCCTCAACAATGGCCCGAAGGCAAAACGATAGGTTTTTTTATTTTATTTTATTTTTATTTTTTTCGAAATAAAGGGTAAAATAAAGCACCTTGATCAGATTCACAACTTCTTCTCTTTTGTATTTTGAATTTTTTCTGTGTCCCAAAAAACATTCATGTTGTGTTATATAGCTGAAAAATACATGTTTATTATTAGTGCTATTCCTTTTGCTGTTTCCTACTCTGTTGGCTGCTCATTTCGTGTTCTGTTTGCAAGTTTGTGGAGAGTCAACGGAGAAAAGGTTGTCATTTGGTGCAAGGGAGACCACCTCGCGTTGCCAGCGCATTGAGACCAAACACATGGAGGTTTGGTGCCAAGGAGACTCAAAACCCTAAGGTTCTGAGTCGGTTTAGTTTTGGGCCCTCTGGGCCAATAGGAATTGGGCTAATGTATCCGGATGGACTTTATTTATTTGTTTTATTTATTTTATTTGGTTGTCTATTTCGATTTGGGCCGGGCAAATTGGGCCTTTGCGACCTTTTCTAATGATAGTTCAATATTCTTTAAATAGTTTGATTCTAAGGATTTAGGTAAGGCATCCATCGTCTCATAATTTGAGTAAGAAATAAGTACAGGTTGTGGGTCCAACCATGTTATAGGGAAAAAGGAAAGCCTAAAATAGAAGACTTAGTCCGAAGTTGAAGAGTAGCACTAATAATTCAATCGCATTAAAAAAGATCATCGTTTGGGTATATTAACCAAATCCAAACTCGCAATTATACCTACATATATGAAGGATTCAATTGAAGACACTATAACTTGTCGTAACCATTTTTTTGAAAAAACAAAACGGGGTTCGACTTTGGTTTTTAAAATGAAAAAAAGACAGGGAGTCGCCACCAATCTTTTTTATTGAGGTGTGATCGGGTCACCTCGTAAAACGGTTGTTTTTAATAAACAGTTTTGTATGATCCAATTTCTTGCCCGAGGCCCACATTAACACCAAAAAAAGAATAATAACAGATTTGAATAAAATGGCCCAACATTGGAGCCCATTAAACCAAGACCAAACCAAATAAAAGTCCCAAAATTTAATCAGTCTAATACAAATGGCCCATGACCCCAATTACAAAACCCAAATAGCTAGGCCCAAGTTAATGACCCATTACAACCTAAACGGAAATCAGGGTTTTGGAAACCCTAGCCGCAATAGCCTCGCGCCGTCAAATAGTCCATCGAGCCACGTTACCACGCCTTCCGAATCGTGCGCATCCACTCCTCCGGTAGTCGAACCTACAAAGCAGGAAGCAATACAACACGGAAGGGGGGGTTGTAGTTTAGATTTTATTCTATTTTTAGGGGGTTTTTCTTAGGATAAAAGGGGAATAAACGATTGTAACTGGGGGGGAACTTTTTTTTTTTCGTTTTTATGATTTACACAATAGAATCAGAGGCTATAAAGCACATTTTTACAAAAGCAGAATAGAAAACAAGGAAAAGGTTTCTTTTATTTTTGCTTTATTTTCGAATCTCTGGGTTTTTTTTATTTATTTCTTGTATTATTCGTTTGTGTTTTAGCATTCAAAAGTTTTAATTGTAAAAAAAAAAAAAGAGGAAGAAACTTACTAGACCGTCGGTCTTGTGTGCGCGTGGTCGGTCACCGGACCAGTGGTGATACGGCAGCGCATGGAAGAAGGGGCTCAAACCCTAGAAACCAAGCAAGGGAAAAAGGGGTTCTGGTTTTTGTTTTTGAAACAGAGGGGAAAATGAAGGGAAACATGTCTTTTGGTTTTTTTTTTCTTTTTAAAAAGCCCTACGTGGTCACCTGCTTTTGCAGGTGAATTAATGCAATTCGACCTTTAATGGGTAAATTGCGCCTTTGGTCCTCCTTCCTGCGCTTGAGTTTTAATTGCATCCTGTTTCCAGTTTTAATTTCTTTTGAATTTATCCCAAAATCTTGCTCTTCACTGTAATTAGGTCCTTATTCAGACGCACCATTTTCAAAACGGGATTAATTGCCGCTTTGATCCCGCTAGGTTGCGCGTGTTTGGAAATTTAGTCCTTTATTCTTCTTTTCTTTTGAATTCGGCCCCAAATCTGTGATTTTGATCCGATTTAACCCCTTTTTATTATTTTACCACTTGAATAAATTGTTTTAAATTTTTTTACTATTTGTTTATATGTATATTATTATTATAATTATATTCTTTCTATTATCTTTAATATTATTATTATCTTCATTTTGATATTATTATTTTCTTTTTTTTATTTTTAACTTATTGTTAATATTTTTTATCGATATTTTTAAACCTACTATTATTATCCCTTTTTTTTCCTCATCATATATATTATATCTAATATTTCTATTTTATCTAAATTTCTATTTTCATTATTATTTTATTTTTTGTTATTATTATTATTTTAAATATTAATTTTATTATTTTTGTTATTATAACTCTTCTTTTAGCTCTACCATTACTATTTTAATTTTATTATGCTTTATTAATACTTATTTGTATATATATTAATCTATTTCTATTATTTTATTTCATTATTATTATTTTAATATGGTTACCGTTACTTTATTATTGATATCGTTGTTTTACCTTTTTTTTTCATTTTCATTATTCTTTAAAATATTACTACTACTATTTTGTTGTTTTGTTAGGTATTTTATTTATAATTTACCTTGTTATTACTATTACATTTGTTTTTCATCATATTTTATCATCAATATTATTTTTATTATTATTTGCTTATTGGTCTATGTTGTTTTGTTTAATTGTTGTTACTATTCTACTATCATATTTTTATTTTAGTTTTATACTACCTTTCTACTATATTTTAGTTTCATTAGTAGTATTATTATTATTACCAATTATTTTATTTGTCATATATTTTTTTCTTTGTAATATTATCATTTTTTCTTTTTTTGTATCTATTATTCTCCTTATTATTATCGTGTTCATATTTCAATATTAGTATCTTGCTTTTTTTTTTCCCATAAAAAGGGTTTTACAAAGGTAATATTTCGTGGTTGGAAGTTCGAGAGATCGTGCCCAATCGTGCTGGGTTTCGATTTTTCGTTCATCTAGATAACTTAATATCCTTTAAAGATTTTAAACGTCATTTTTAAAAATAAGGCAATGTTTTGTGTTTGGGAGTTCGAGAGATCGTGCCCAATCGTGCTGGGTTTCGATTTTCTTGTCGTCCAAATAGTCGAATATCCTTCAGAGGTTTTGACTAAATTTTCTTAAATAAAGGCAATATTTCATGATTGGAAATTCAAAGAATCGTACCCAATCGTGCTGGGTTTCGGTTCTTAGTTTGGCCAAATAGTGAAATACCCTTTTTAAATTGCAAGACATGAATGTTGGAAATCATGAAATGATCTTTGTATCGATAGTTTGAAACACCGTGTCCTATCGTGCTGGATGTGGTATTTCAACTTTTCAGAACAAGAGAGTTTTGATATCCAATGCGAATTACCCAAACATTTTTTCATATTTTCTAATTTTCGACATTAAAGACATTAATCAATCAATATGATACCAATTTTGGGCGTTGCGAGGGTGCTAATCCTTCCTCGTGCGTAACCGACTCCCGAGCCCGTTTTCTTAAAATTTGTAAACCAAAACGTTTTCAAAAGTGGCCCACACTTCAAAAAAAGATTGGTGGCGACTCCATTTTTCTTTTTAAAGTCGGCCCATTTTCCAAACAAAAAAAATGGTTTCGACAGCTTGGCGACTCCACTGGGGACAATAAGAGAGTCAAGCCGTAAAATTGGTTGATTAATGTCCTTTTTATCAAAAAATAAAATTTTTTCGTTTTTCAGTTGCATGAGTCTGTGTCGTGTCATATGTCTGCTTTGGTTTGAGACACATAGAATTTTTGCATTCATATTGCATGACCGTTGTGGTCACACCCTTAAGTGGGAGCAAAATCTATGCCTTCATGAGGTTTCACCTCCGCATGGGCTAGGGGCTGCTTAGGGATACATCCGTACCTATGGTTCCGTGAGGTTTTCACCTCCGCATAGCCATAGGGAAATGTATTCCCGAATCAACTCAATCAGTATGAGCCTATAATGGGTGAGGATTGAGGAATCTGCTAGTTCAGGTACCTTTCTTTAGAACTAAACCACATGTAGAAAACCTAAGGGCCTACCCTAGGTAGAACCATGTCAAACCCTAGTGGTCACCCTGATAAGTTCTATGTTATTAATTTTTCTTGTACTAACGGCTTTTATTCTGTTTTGATTGCATTGCATTCACATCATAGAAAAGAGGTGTTGATTTCAAATTCGATTACTAAATAGAAAAGTTGGTCATAAGAAAATGAATTTTTTGATAAAGTGGATTATAATACGGTCATTCTAATATAGTCCAAGTGAATACAACGAGAGAAGACTGATAATCCGTGAAGGAATACAAGACCTTATCACCCAGGGATTCAAGTTGACAAAACTATTCGAAGATTACTACGTCTCGGCATTCTTGAAGAAGCTAACAAGTGAACAGGAGTAACGGTCCAGATCAAGCAAAAGGAGTTAGAGGAAGTATCTATTAGAATTTTATAAGACTTGACTTTTGCGAAGAAGGGATTCATGTTTTCACTTGGACTATGAGGACAAGGCCGTGTATGCGATCTGTTTTGTGTAAAGAAATTTATTTTCTAGTAAAGTTTTTCTAATGTAACTAAATTCAAAGTCAATGCCTCTTATTTTTTTGCATTCATTCATTTGCATTGCATTTCATGCATTTGCATTGCATCACATCATTTGCATTAAATATCATAAGACAACCCTTTTAATTAAAGGTTGTATTATAGTGACCCTGGAACATCATTACTACACACAAGTGTAGAAACGGCTAAGGATATAATGGAAAGCCTGGAGCATCAACGCCGTATTTGAGGAGAGATTGAATGAAGGAAACCTAGGAGGCATTCGCCCCTACGGACCTGAAAGTGTTTTGAATAACTGGACTGTGAAGGAAACTACTGTAGTTTTTAGAGCTAACACAGAGTAATATTCAAAACACACTTGTTGTTTTAAGCCTAGAAACAATAAGAATCTTTTGAGAAATAGGCTCCTGTTCAAACATCTTTATTTTCAATAAAAATGCATTTTTGTGTTTCATGCCGAGCAAATATTTTCTCATTTTTTTTTCCATGTCATACTATATATTCGTTTGTTCTTTGGAATGTTCTTTCTTTTTTCATCCATGATTATAAATAATCATCTTCAGAACCATTTATTCTTTGGAATTTGCCTTCGTACCTACAATAGGTACCCAGATATTGGGACATGAGCAACGCTGTTACGGACTCCCTTTTAAGTGAAATATGGGTCTAAAAGGATCTGAATATTTTGAAGATGTCAGAGATTACAACTTACCCATTGATCTGCTAAGGATGGTAAAACAAAATGAAAATAGACTCTATCGTACAAAGGGTCAATGGACATTGTGAGTCTGGGAAAGGAGTGAAGATCGAAACATTGCCCACTATAGAAACAAAGCGAGACGACATTGAGTTATTCAAAGAATTCAAAGATTTCTTGGTGTGATCGCATCAAGATGTGCCTAGGCACGATGAGGCTACCATGAAAGGGAGATTTCGTCAGTGTTGCCGTAAATGCCAAATTGAGAAGACATGACTTATATGCTTTTTCTATACGTGGGGCATAGATGTTACGGGGATGATTTCGTCAAAAGTATCTAGTTGACGCCTATTCATTTTCGTGATTGTCAACTATTCCACTAAGAGGGTAAGGGTCGGTTCTTATGACAAAGTTACAGGGTCAATCATCAAGTTCAATTCCAACTTCGAGTTCAAGTTCGAATTTAAAAAAAATAAAACAAAATAAAAGAAAAAGAAAAAGAAAGAAAGAAGAAAGGAAAAGAAAGAAACCATCCAAAAAAATTTTTTGAAAGATGATAGAAATCTGTAAAAATTGGCATAGACTAGTTACCATTTACCCTCCATGCTTCTCGAATGTTGGCGAGGACTTCCACCGGGGCAACACCCTTCTCATTGGTTTATGGATGGATACAGTCTTGCCCATCGAAGTTAAAATTCTTACTCTTTAGATTTTGTCGGAACTGAAGTTGGACGAAGTAGAATAAGTTCACTCTCTGTATGACCAACTGAAACTGATCGAGGAATAGGCTAAGAGCCAGTTCGCCATGGTCAATTGTACCAGAAGCGGATGATGCGAGTTTACAATAAGAAAGTCCGCCCCAAAGTATTCCATGAAGGAGACTTGGTATTGAAACGGATCCTCCCTATGCAAAAGGACTTCAGGGAAAAGTGGATGCCTAATTGGGAAGGACCTTATGTTGTAAAGAAGGCCTTTTCTAGACGAGCTTTGATACTAGCCGAGATGGGTGGTAAAAGTCTACCAAATCCAATTAATGATGACTCAGTCAAGAAGTACTTCGCTTGAAAGTGGGCCAAGATGAAAACCCACAAAGGGCATCTTGAATCCAAAAAAAAAAAATAGAGAGGCCAAGGTGAAAACCCGTAAAGGGCACTTTGAGACCAAAGGGGCTTTGAGTCGAAAACCCAAAAAGGGCGGCTCAAGTTGTGATCAAATCATGATGGGGCATACAGTAGTTTTGCCACGCTTGAATTGACAATGAGGAAGTATGTTACATCTTGGGGCATCGACAAAGTACTCTGAATCCCCTAAACACATATTGAGCTTAAATGGTCCGCAAGAAGTTTGAACAAAGAAGCTCAATCGGCGATATCTGGGGCACCTAATTGCCATCTTACCCATTCTTAATTTGCTCATTCCAAAATACACTACCAATAAATTTCCTTCTTGATTGCATTTGCTATCTTATTTGTTTCGAGCTATGCTCCTAATTAATTCATCTTGTCTATTATTATGATCTTTTCGGGCATTTTCATTGAAATAATGATGATTGAACTAATAATGCTTTCACAAAAGAAGTTTTATGATTATTACGAAAGTCTCTAAATAATACAAGAATCGAAATAGGACAATTATTTAGAACTAACCAGGCTTAAAGGGTTGAGCACTTGAGAAAAGGGACTAGCAAGTGACAACATCTTGATTCTCGATTAGAGGTATCAATTGAATAAAGAAGACATCGTCGAGGATATCACCTTAATAAACAAGCAATGATGTACCAAGTGTTAAAAATAGATCATTCTCATTTTGCACTCATTCATAACATTCATGATACATATGGTTAGGAGCATTTTCATGACATCCTAATCATTTGGCATAAACCTATACCCCATGAAATCAATTCTACTGGTAGGTTCCCATAGGACAATGCAAACAAAATTGATGGGAGTTATAGAAAATTACGGACCTTATCCCACTGAGCAAGAGTGGAGCAGTCGAAAACATTGACCTCAATTCCCTAGCAGTAGGGTAGCAGCCAAAAATAGCAGATCTTATCCCTTTGGCGGGAGTGGAGCGGATCGAGAACGACGAGCCTTAATTCCCTAGCGGTGAGGGTAGCGGACAAAATATCGGACCTTATCCCATCGAGCAAGAGTGGAGCAGTCAAAACATTGAGCCTCAATTCCCTAGCAGAGGGTAGCAGTTCAAAATAGCAGATCTTATCCCACCGGCGAGTGGAGCAGATCAAGGCGATGAGCCTTAATTCCCTAGCGGTAGGGTAACAGCTAAAGATAGTAGATCCCTCTCCTTTGAATAGGAGTGGAGCAGATTGAAGACAACAGATCTTATATCTACTGAGCAGGAGTAGAGCAGATCGAAAGCAGCAGATCTTATCTCCACTGAGCAGGAGTGGAGCAGATCGAAGATTGAAGCCTTATCTCCACTGAGCAGGAGTGGAGCGGGCAAAAGATAGTAGATCCTATCTCCGGCGGTGAGTGGAGCGGATTGAAGACAACAAATCTTATCTCTACCGAAAGGGGAGTAGAGCAAATCAGCAAGAGATCTTATCTCCACTGAACAAGAGTGGAGCGGATCGAAGATTGAAGCCTCATCTCTCTCGAAAGGAGTGGGCGAGCTAAAGATAGTAGATCCTATCTCCACCGAAAGGAGAGTGGGGCGGATTGAAGACAATAGATCTTATCTCTACTGAGCAGGAGTAGAGCAGATCGAAAGGCGAGGCCTTATCTCTCGACGGCGAGGAGTGGAGCAAAGCTAAAGATAGTAGATCCTATCTCCATTGAGCAGAGTGGAGTGGATTGAAGATAATGATCTTATCTCTCTGAAAGAGAGTAAGCGATCGAAGACCAAGCCTTATCTCTACCGAAAGGTGGGCGGGCTAAAGATAGTAGATCCTATCTCCACCGAAAGGAGTGGAGTGGATTGAAGACAACAGATCTTATCTCTCTCGAGCAAGAGTAGAAGCGGATCGAAAGCAAGCAGATCTTATCTCCACTGAGAAGGAGTGGAACAGATTGAAGATTGAAGCCTTATCTCTACTGAGCAAGAGTGGAGTAGGCTAAAGATAGTAGATCCTATCTCCACTGAGCAGGAGTGAAGCGGGTTGAAAATAGCAGATCTTATCTCTACTGAGTAGGAGTAGAGCAGATCAAAAGCAGCAGATCTTATCTCCACTGAGCAGGAGTGGAGCAGATCAAAGATTGAAGCCTTATCTCTACTGAGCAGGAGTGGAGCAGGCTAAAGATCGAAGAGCAGATCCTATCTTCACTGAGCAGGAGTGGAGCAGATCAGAAGGCCACAAGTCTTATCTCCATGTATCGGCAATAGAGCAGATCGAAGATAATGAGCTTTATCTCCATTGAGCAAGAGTGGAGCAGGTTGAAGATACAAATCTTATCTCCACTAAGCAGTAGTGAAGCAGATTGAAACAAAACTCCTATACCTCTAGAGATGCAATGGGCTAAAGTGGGGCTGCTTGAAGAAAGGGAGCATCAAGAAATCAGGGCTCAGTAAGACCGGGAAAAATTGGCTCTATTAGAATCTTTGCTTCGTTCCTGTTACACGACAACAAGTAAAGAGGGGCAGCTGTATGATCCAATTTCTTGCCCGAGGCCCACATTAACACCAAAAAAAGAATAATAACAGGTTTGAATAAAATGGCCCAACATTGGAGCCCATTAAACCAAGACCAAACCAAATAAAAGTCCCAAAATTTAATCAGTCTAATGCAAATGGCCCATGACCCCAATTATAAAACCCAAATAGCTAGGCCCAAGTTAATGACCCATTACAACCTAAACGAAAATCGTGGTTTTGGAAACCCTAGTCATGATAACTCTCGGCGTCAAACGATCCATCGAGCCACGTTACCATGCCTTTGAATCGTGTGCATCCACTCCTCCGGTAGTCGAACCTACAAAGCAGGAAGCAATACAACACGGAAGGGGTTGTAGTTTAGATTTTATTCTATTTTTAGGGGGTTTTTCTTAGGATAAAAGGGGAATAAACGATTGTAATCAAGGGAACTTTTTTTTTTCATTTTTACGATTTACACAATAGAATCAGAGGCTATAAAGCAAATTTTTACAAAAGCAGAATAGAAAACAAGGAAAAGGTTTCTTTTATTTTTGCTTTATTTTCGAATCTCTGGGTTTTCTTTATTTATTTCTTGTATTATTCGTTTGTGTTTTAGCATTCAAAAGTTTTAATTGTAAAAAAAAAGAGGAAGAAACTTACAGACCGTCGGTCTTGTGTGCTGCGTGGTCGATCACCGGACCCGGTGATATCTGGGCATGCATGGAAGAAGGGCTCAAACCCTAGAAACCAAGCAAGGAAAAAGGGTTCGGTTTTGTTTTTGAAACAGAGGGAAAATGAAGGAAACATGTCTTTTGGTTTTTTCTTTTCTTTTTAAAAAGCCCCACGTGGTCACCTGCTTTTGCAGGTGAATTAATGCAATTCCACCCTTAATGGGTAAATTGCGCTTTGGTCCTCCTTCCCGCTTGAGTTTTAATTGCATCCTGCTTCCGGTTTTAATTTCTTTTGAATTTATCCAGAATCTTGCTCTTCACTGTAATTAGGTCCTTATTCGGATGCACCGTTTTCAAAACGGATTAATTGCCGCTTTGATCCCGCTTAGGTTGCGCGTGTTTGGCAATTTAGTCCTTTATTCTTCTTTTCTTTTGAATTCAAATTTCAAATCTGTGATTTTGATCCGATTTAGCCCTTTTATTATTTTACCATTGAATAAATTGTTTTAATTTTTTTTACTATTTGTTTATATGTATATTATTATTATAATTATATTCTTTCTATTATCTTTAATATTATTATTATCTTCATTTTGATATTATTATTTTCTTTATTTTTATTTTAACTTATTGTTAATATTTTTTATCGATATTTTTAAACCTACTATTACTATCCTTTTTTTCCTCATTGTATATATTATATCTAATATTTCTATTTTCATTATTATTTTATTTTTGTTATTATTATTATTATTAAATATTATTTTATTATTTTGTTATTATAACTCTTCTTTTAGCTCTACCATTACTATTTTAATTTTATTATGCTTTATTAATACTTATTTGTATATATATTAATCTATTTCTATTATTTTATTTCATTATTATAATTTTTAATATGGTTACTGTTACTTTATTATTGATATCGTTGTTTTATTTTTTTTTTCATTTTTCATTATTCTTTAAAATATTACTACTACTATTTTGTTGTTTTGTTAGGTATTTTATTTATAATTTACCTTGTTATTACTATTACATTTGTTTTTCGTCATATTTTATCATCAATATTATTTTTATTATTATTCGCTTATTGGTCTATGTTGTTTTGTTTAATTGTTGTTACTATTCTACTATCATATTTTTATTTTAGTTTTATACTACCTTTCTACTATATTTTAGTTTCATTAGTAGTATTATTATTACCAATTGTTTTATTTGTCATATATTTTTTTTTGTAATATTATCGTTTTTTTCCTTTTTTTGCATCTATTATTCTCCTTATTATTATCGTGTTCATATTTCAATATTAGTATCTTGTTTTTTTTTCCATAAAAGGGTTTTACAAAGGTAATATTTCATGGTTGGAAGTTCGAGAGATCGTGCCCAATCGTCTTTGGGTTTCGATTTTCGTTCATCTAGATAACTTAATATCCTTTAAAGGTTTTAAACGTCTTTTTAAAAATAAGGCAATGTTTTGCGTTTGGGAGTTCGAGAGATCGTGCCCAATCGTGCTGGGTTTCGATTTTCTTTTCGTCCAAATAGCCGAATATCCTTCAGAGGTTTTGACTAAATTTTATTAAATAAAGGCAATATTTCATGATTGGAAATTCAAGGAATCGTACCCAATCGTGCTAGGTTTTGGTTCTTGGTTTGGCCAAATAGTGAAATACCCTTTTAAATTGCAAGACATGAATGTTGGAAATCAGGAAATGATCTTTGTATCGATAGTTTGAAACACCGTGTCCTATCGTCTTTGGATGTGGTATTTCAACTTTTCAAAGACAAGAGAGTTTTGATATCCAATGCGAATTACCCAAACATTTTTCATATTTTCTAATTTTCGACATTAAAGACATTAATCAATCAATACGGTACCAATTTTGGGCGTTGCGAGGTGCTAATCCTTCCTCAAATGAATCGACTCCGAGCCCATTTTCTTAAAATTCGTAAACCAAAACGTTTTCAAAAGTGGCCCACACTTCAAAAAAAGATTGGTGGAGACTCCATTTTCCTTTTTAAAGTCGGCCCATTTTCCAAACAAAAAAAAATGGTTTCGACAAGTTTGATTTATCAAAACAATGATTTTGGTCTACGAAATCCAAAAAACGAGTTCGAAGTCGGTTACGCACATACGAGGAAGGGTTAGCATCCTCGTCGCCCAAAATTGGTACCAAAATGATTAATTAGTGTCTTAATGTCGACATTTGAAAAGGTTTTAAAATACGGATCCTTTAAAAGGTATTAGGATATTTGAGATTTCTTTGTTCCGAGAGGATACAAACATCACATCCAGCCCGTTAGGACATGATATTCTAAACCTTCGTAATCAAAGCTATCTCATGATTTTACGAAGTTTATCAAAAGGATGTTTAGTTATTTAGTCAAACGGAAAATCGCAACCCAGCACGTTAGGGCACTATTCCCCGAATTCCTAAATACAAAACATTGCCTTTATTTTAAAACCTTTAAATGGAGTGTAGCAATTTTACAAAATGCATTGTATCGTATTAATTTTAAAGAAAAGGCTCGAGTCAAAACTTGAGATTTCTTTGTCCCGAAAAGATATAAACATCACATCCAGCACGTTAGGACACGATGTTTTAATCTCTCGTAATCAAAGTCATCTCCTGATTTGCAAAACTTCAAAAAAGGGATGTTAAATTATTTAGTTAATCGAAAAATCGCAACTCAAAGACGTTAGGGCACTATTCCCAATTCCTAAATACAAAACATTACCTTATTTTAAAATCTTTTAGGTGTAATATAATGATTTTACAAAAGGTGTTTTGTTTAATAATATAGTACAAAACGAAGAAAACAAATATGGATGTGAATGCGGTAAATAAAAATGCAAATAATAATAATAGTAATAATAATAATAATATGATAATAACAAAGTAGTAATGGAAGTAAAAATAAATAAATAAATAAACTAAGAAATAATAATGACAAAATAATAATGATGATACTTGAAATGAACATAAAATAATGATGATAATATGTAAAAAAATAATTATGGCAATTAATACATGAAATAATATATATAAAATAAATAAATAAAATATATACATATAAAAAATAATATAATAGTAGTAATAATATGGATAAAATAATAATAATAGATAATAATAATAATAATGAAAACAACAAATAATAATAAATAAAATGATAATCTCAGTCATAATAATAGTAGAAAAATAAAATAATAATACATACAATCGTAATGACAAATAATAGTAATAGCAAACAAATAATAGTAAAAATATAATCAAAATAACAAATAATAATAATAATAATAATAATAATAAAGTTAGTGAAACAAAATAATAATAAAACATGTACATAAAAAATATAATAATGGTAATAACAATAATATAATAACAAAAAGACTAAAAGGATTGCAAAATAACTAAAATAGGATTAAATTGCATTTAAAATGAAAGTTTGGGGGTCAATTCGAGATAAAATAAAAGAAAAAGGGCCTATTTACATGCGCAAAAAGACTGGAGGGACCAAAGAGGTAATAAACCCCTTCGGCCAAAACGCGCAGCAGTAGAGAGGACCATATTGAGAACCGGAGTAAATTTTGGGGTCAAATTTGAAAACCAAAAAAGATCTGATTGCAAAGGTTTGAAAAGTGGAAGGGCCAAAATGGCAAATAACCCATTGATTTAAAAGCAGGCGGATCCCGAGGTGGGTCGGGTCAACACTTGAGATCTGAGGGGCAAAAGCAGCGTCGTTTTGGGCATTAAGGCCGACCCAAAGCGAGTCGTTTGAGGGCTATTTAAGGCCCTAAAGTCGGAAAAAAATCATTTGAGCTGTGAGTTAAAAAATTCTTTTCCTCTTTTTTTCTCTGTAAGGGGAAGCCTCAAGCGAGGTTTCGACATGTTCTTGCATTGCGTCGTTGCGTCGCCGATGGTAGAAAATTTCTCTGGTATATATATATTTTTGTTATTTGTTTTTAAAGGTTTCAAAAAAGTAAAATAAAAATATTAGTATTGAAATAACTAAAATAGAAATGGAAGAACGAAAAACAACCTTCGAAAGTTCTTTTCTTCTTTTCGATTGTTGATGGTTCAAATAAAAAAAAATCTCCTTTTACATTTGGTGCTTTCGATTTTGTCTGTAGAAAAAGAGAGGATTTTTTTACATTGTTTCATTCGGTTTTATAACAGAATTGGAAAAAAATAATAAAATACAATATTTCCTATTTTTACGCCATTGTTGTCATTGTTGTGTCTTCTTTTGCAGGAGTTATGGGGGCGGTGGTGATGGGACGGTGGCAGAAAGCGGTGGGGTTGCGGTGGATGGGATGAAGTCGGGTTCGGTGGGCTGCTTGGCTAGGGTTTTCGAAACCCTAGCATTTTGAATTTTTAAATTTTTGGGCCTTCGGGCCACTTGTAAATTAGCTTATTTGTATTGAATTTCTTGCCCTATTTTATTTTGTTTGTCCGATTTAAGGTGTAGTGGTAGGGCAATTTTGGG
Source organism: Gossypium rotundifolium (assembly GCA_025506655.1). Lineage (NCBI taxonomy): Eukaryota > Viridiplantae > Streptophyta > Magnoliopsida > Malvales > Malvaceae > Gossypium > Gossypium rotundifolium. Next base: position 7,435,982 of record CP106732.1, on the reverse strand, counting down.
TGCCTACAATGCCCTCTTTGCCCATTGTAGTATATGAGGAATAGAGCAAAGACTTAAAGAGGGACCAAATTTGCGGTCTTCTTTGAGTCCGACTTCTTTGGTGCTTCTCTTCTTCATGTAACCTCATTCTAGTCCACCGCATCTTGTCACTTGATCCACTCCACCGCTACTTCACGAGATAGGACACGTAGCTTCAATTTGCTTCGCTACAACTTTGAGGGAATGAGATTTGTTTATTTTAAATGGCTCCACTACAACAGGAGATAGATTTGTGAACTTCATCCTATTCCACCTTTGGTCGGGAAGATAGGGCGATCCGTCCACCTTTATTTAGAGGCAGCAGTTTGCCTTTGATCTTGCCTCACTCTTGGTCGTAAGCGAGAATTTCAATTTTGACCTATTCTCTGCTGGTCGGGGACCTAGGGCGGTGGCCTAAATCATGTTCCTGTTGGTTGGGAGCCAAGATTTGCCTTCGATCTTGCCCCACTCCTGGTCAGGGCGACAAGATTTACAATTTTTGACCTATCCCACTGCTGGTCAGTGGCAATAGGATGGTGGCCTAAATCATGTTCCCTACTAGTTAGGGAGCCAAGATTTGCCTTCAATCTTGCCCCACTACTGGTTAGGGCAACAAGATCTACAATTTTTGACCTATTCCTTTTTGGTCAAGGACATGGGGCGGTGGCCTAAATCATGTTCCCTCTTGGTTAGGGAGCCAAGATTTTCCTTCGATCTTGCCCACTCTTGGTTAGGGCGACATGATCTACAATTTTGACCTATTCCACTGCTGGTGGGGACATGGGGCGGTGGCCTAAATCATGTTCCCTCTTGGTTGGGAGCCAAGATTTGCCTTGATCTTGCCTCACTCTTTGGTTAGGCGACAAGATCTACAATTTTGACCTATTCCACTGGCGGTGGGTGGTAATATGATGGTATTCCACCTATTCCACTGGCGGCGGTGGCAATAGGGTAATCTTCAACTTATTCCTTTGGTCGGTGGCAATAAGACAATCTTCCACCTATTCCACTCTTTGGTCGGTGGCAATGGGGCAATCTTCAACCTATTCCTTTCTTTGGTCGGTGGCAATAAGACAATCTTTAGCCTATTCCTTCGCTGGTCAATGGCAATAGCATGGTTTTCAACCTATTCCACCACCGGGTCGGTGTGATAGAATGATGGCTTCACCAGTGTTGCTACACCGTCCTCTGGGGACATATCCTGTAGACTTGATTTTATATGCTTGTGTTTATGCCACGTGATGAGGATGCTATGGTCAGAATGACTCAAATGCTCCTGACTACGTGTGATATGGATGACAATTACATGAATGCAGAATGTCATGAGAATGATGATTTTTCATAATAATTAAGATGCAATGATATTATGAAAGACATTTTCATGAATGCGGGATGTCATGGGAATGATCTCTTTTTACAAGCTTAGGGTCGTAATTGCTCGCTCGCTCGTCAAGGTCACGGCACAGACGCAACATCTTGTCTGATATCTATGACGACGAATCTGAAGAAATAGTCATAATTTTAGACTCCTCTTCCTCAAACGTTTCCAACCCATAAGTGTGGTGGTTCCTAAGCAATAGTCCTGTTTTAGGTTCCTGCGCTGTTTAGAGGCTTCTAGAGTAATAGGCGGGACTCCTTTTATGGAAGCATTATGGGTCCCTAGGTCGTTATTTCAATAGCTTAAAGATTTAAAATAACAATGGAATTTATGAAGAATGGAATTGGATTAAATCAACAAAAGTAAACATTATTAGAATACAAAAAATGGGTAAAAAGAAAAGGTAGGTGCCCCAGATATTGCAGCCTGAGCTTCACCACCGAATCCTTTCTAAGATCGTTTTGAGCTGAATAGACGTTGGGAGATCTGCAGTGCTTTGTAGATGTTCTGAGGTGTAACATTCCTCCTTTCTGTTAGTTCTGAGAGAATAGAATCGTCACATACTTCCTCTTTCGTGCAAATTTGAGCCGCCCTTATCGGGTTTTTGACTCAAAGCCCCTTTGGTCTCAAAGTGCCCTTACGGGTTTTCGCTTGACCTCTCGAATTTTTTTAGGTCTTAAAGTGCCCTTTGCGGGTTTTCACTTTAGCCTTTCCCTTCTTCAAGCATAATACTTCTTAACTGAATCCGAATTTATGGGATTGGATAGATTTTTCCCATCTCTTTCGGCCAAAATTAGTGCCCCTCCAGAAAAAGCCTTTTTCACCATATAAGGTCCTTCCCAATTTGGCATCCATTTCCCTCTGAAATCCTTTTGTATGGGGAGGATCTTTTTCAAAACTAAATCTCCTCATGGAATTCTCTTGGGCACTTTTTTGTTGTATGCTCGCATCATTCGCTTTTGGTACATCGACCATGATGGATAGCTTTGATCTCTTTTCTTGATCGATTCAAGCGATCATATCGAGCTTGGATCTATTCTACTTCATCCAATTTCAGTTCGGACAATACTCGAAAGGACAGAATTTCAACTTCGATGGGTAAAACCACCTCCATTTCGTAAACTAATGAGAAAGGAGTTGCCCCGGTGGAGGTTCTAACCGACGTTCGATAAGCGAAAAGGGCAAATGGTAACTTCGTGCCAATCTTTGTAAGTCTCGGTCATCTTCCTACTATCCTCTTGATGTTCTTATTAGTCGCTTCTTCTCTTACCGTCCATCTTTAGGCGATATGGTGATGAATCGTGATGTCGATCTTGAATTGCCTCGGACTTACGCAATCATCTTTGTTGTTCAAGTTTAACGCATTATCAGATATGATCCTCTCAGGCATTCCATATCTACATATGATTTCCTTTTTTAAGAACTTCCTGACTGCTGATTTTGTCACATTAGCATATGAAGTGGCCTCCACCCATTTAATGAAGTAATCAATTACCACGAAGATGAACCGATGTCCATTGGAAGCTTTTGGAGAGATTGGTCTAATGACGTCCATGCCCCACATAAAAAAAGGCCATGGGGAGGTCATAACATGTAAAGGTGAGGGTGGTACATGAATTTTGTCCCCATAAATTTGGCACTTATGACATTTCTTAGCATAATCAATGCAATCTCTTTCCATGGTAGGCCAATAATACGAATCTCATGATTTGTCGGCCATTGCAAACCCATTGGCATGTGTTCCATGAGACACCCTCATGGACTTCTTCTAGGATCTCGCTAGCCTCGGCGCCATCTACACATCTCAATAGCACTTGATCCTTTCTTCTTTTGTATAGGATCTCTCTGTCTAAGACATAGTCACAAGCTAGTCTTCTTAACGTCCTTTTGTCATTTTCAGTTGCTTGATCGAGGTATTTATGATCTTTCACGTATTGTAGTATATCGTGATACCACGGTGATCATTTTGCTCCTCTTCTTCCACGTTGTAGAAATGGGCTGGGGCCTCATAAATGCTCATTTGTATAGGCCTCATATCTTCCTTGTTGTTTGCTCGTACCAAAGAAGCCAATGTGGCTAGAGCATCGACCATCGATTTTAGTCTCTTGGTAGATAAGCGAAAGTGATGTCATCAAACTTTTGATCGGTTCTTGGATCAATCTTTTGTATTCGACCAATTTGGGATCTCTCGTCTCCGTTCTCCTTTAAGTTGATAAATCACCAATCTGAGTCTCCGTATACTTCGGTAGCCTTAATTTTGCGTTCTATAGCGGCACGGATACCCATGATGCAAGCTTCATACTTTGCCATATCGTTTGTACAATCAAATCAATTTACAAGTGAATGGGTAATGATCTCCATTTGGGGACACGAGCGCCCAATTCCATTGCCCATAGCATTCGATGCCCCGTCGAAGTTCAGTTTCCAAGGATGACTTTTTGGGGTTCCTTCTTCAGTGGTTGCTACATACATTAGGTCTTCATTAGGGAAATCGAAGTCCAAAGGCTCATAATCTGCTAGAGCTCTACTGGCCAGAAAATCCGCTATTGCACTTCTTTTTATCGCCTTTTGGTTTACATAAACTATGTCAAACTCAGAAAGTAAAATTTGCCATCTGGCCATCCGTCCATTCAAAGTAGTCGACTCCATTAGGTATTTCAGTGGGTCTAACTTCGAGATGAGCCAAGTCGTATGATACAACATGTACTGCCTCAATCTCTGGGTTGTCCAGATCAAGGCACAACATAGTTTCTCAATTGGTGAGTACCTTGTTTCACACTCAGTGAATTTTTTACTAATGTAGTATATTGCTTTTTCTTTCTTTCTTGACTCATCGTGTTGATCGAGCACACATCCCATTGAATTACCCAGATGCTGATTAAGTAGAGGATTAAAGGCTTATCTAGATTAGGTGGTGTCAATCTGGGAGGATTGGACAGTATTGCTTTACTTTGTCGAAGGTCTTGACATTCCTCGTCCCTGCGCTTGGATTGTGTTTTTAAGAAGACAAAATATGGGGTCACATTTCTCGGTCGGTTGTGAAATGGCTGAGCAATGTAATTTAATCTTCCTAAGAAACCTCAAACTTCTTTTTGCGTGTGAGGCGGAGGCAATTCTTGTATAGCCTTGACTTTGTCTAGGTCAACCTCAATCCCCTTTTCGCTGACTATAAATCCTAGTAGTTTCCCTGACCTGGCTCTAAAGGTACACTTTGCCGGGTTAAGCTTTAACTGGAATTTCCTTAACCTCAAAAATAATTTCCTTAAGACTTGGACATGCTCCTTTTCAGTTCGAGACTTGGCGATCATATAGTCAACGTAAACCTCAATTTCTTTGTGCATCATGTCATGGAATAGGGTTACCATGGCTCTCTAATATGTTGCTCTCGCATTCTCCAGCCCAAATGGCATTACCTTATAGTAAAAGGTTCCCCACATGGTTATGAACGTGGTTTTATTCATGTCTTCAGGGAGCATATTTATCTGGTTGTATCCTGAAAAGCCATCCATGAATGAGAACAATGAATAACCCACCGTATTATCCACTAAGGTGTCGATATGAGGTAACGAAAAATTGTCCTTCGGGCTAGCCTTGTTTAGATCCCTATAGTCTACACACATTCGTACTTTCCCATCTTTCTTAGGGACGGGGACGATATTGGCTACCCATTCCGAGTATTTAACCACTTGCAAGAAACCTGCGTCAAATTACTTCTTGACCTCTTCTTTTATTTTCAGTAAAACATCTGGCCTCATCCTCCGAAGTTTCTATTGGACTGGCTTGTATTTTTCTTTTATGGGCAAACGGTGTACCACTATATCAGTGCTTAACCCGGGCATGTCTTGATATGACCATGTAAAGACATCCTTGAATTCTTAGAGTAACTCGATTAGGTCTCGCCTTGTCTCTACGGTGATACTGGCTCCAATCTTCACTTCTTTCTTTTCTTGTCCATCTCCTAGGTTCACTATTTCCTTTGATTCTTTGTGAGGTATGATTTGTTTCTCCTCTTGTTCTACCATCCTTATGATTCAGGAGCTAAGTCACGCCTTGGTCATCTCCAAAATCTGAAAATCTTTCGCACCCATATCTTGCTCAAAAGGACATTACGAGTCATCGATGGCGTTACTCAAATCATTGATATTTGGGGACTGTTATAGAGATGAGTAAAGGCTCATAGAATCACAGAATCTAGGCATGCTTATTGGTATCATAAATGAAGAATAGGAACATTTAGAAGAATATCTAAAGAAAGAATAATGATAATGAATGAAATGAACATAAAAGAAAATTTGCTCAAAAGATGGTGGAGATGTATTTTATTGAAAATAACGATGCCTTATACAAAATCATGCTTCACAGAAGGGACTCTTATTGCTTCTACACTTAAAGCAACAAGTGTGTTCTGAGTATTACTCTGAATGAGTTCTAAAAGCTACAGGAATCTCCTCCGTAGTTCAGTTGTTTAGAACGCTGCCTGGCTCATAGGGGCGGATGCCATTCCGATTTTGTTCCTCAATTTTCCCCTCAGATATAGCGTTGATATGCACGATTTCTATATTTTACGTTCCTCATCCCGGATGGACCTGATATAAAGGTCTCATGAATATGAGGAATTATCATCGGTTCCCATTTAATCTCATCTCCAACCAAACGCGCTTTCCTTCTTTCTTGCTTCTTTTCTAACTCTTTCTTCTTTTTGCTTTGCGTTCGGCTTGAATCCTAAGCCAAAGAGGTCTCTTTTCTTTCAATCTCGGGACTTGATTCCTCCTTGAAGATACCTTTCGGTCCCTTTCGCACGACCCATTTTTACCATTAATTGCAAACCCATTTTGTGGTTTTGGATAATTGAAACCTTTGGGATCTTGTTTCCCTCAATAGCGAATGTTGCGTTGGCCAATTCCAAAAGCGAAAGGAACATTGATCGTTTAAATCATTGCTTCTAAATATGATGTCTTGTTGGTTACTGATTGCGATGATGTTTTCTTGACGTTTATTGTTACCAAATGGCCTTCTATGACTTATTTCAATTTTGGTGCAACGATGAGGATTGCTCATTGAGTGTATCAAGGTCTCCCCAACAAACAGTTATCTGACGGCACGATATCCATTACTATGAAATCCACTTCATATGTACTGGCGATTAAAAAGGTACTTTGATCCTCCCCATGACTTTCCTTTCGGTTCCATCGAATGCCCTTACTACATTGTAGCGAGCCTTCATGTGAGAGCTATCAATGGTAATCGATTCAACGTCGATAATGGCGGGACATTGAGCACCTATCCGTTATCGACTAGTACCCCTAGTAGTGTGTATCCTTTGCAGTGTAGTAATATGGAGGGCCTTGATGGAACCCATACCTTCTGGTGAAATCTCGTTATCATTAAAGAAAATGAAGTTATCGGCACTTATATTGCTAATTAGGCGATCCAACTTGTTAGCGGTGATATCATTAGCAACATAAGTTTCATTCAATACTTTCATCGATTGCATTGCGATGCACGCTTCGAGCTTAATAGCAAGTCAAGCACGATATCTGAGCCATTGTTTATGTAGTTGCTCCACGTATTTGTATTCACTATGTTTTAAAAACTTCAAGAATTCCCTAGCCTCGTCTTCTTTCTTTGGCTCATTTATGAGAGCTTCTGTTTGGCACTTTTCTCTCTTTTGTCGCCCACCAAGGTTTTCTCTTTTGCAAGCTCGATCCAGTGGGTTTGCCGTGTCGTAACGCTTCACCTTTCTGGCGTATAGAGCCTACTTCCTAGTTTCTTTTGCGATCTTGGACAAGTCTCCTTTCCGAGGAATCGTCACATTACGCTTGTAGTTCGGGGAACCTTTTGTTATCTTCATATGGAAAGGTCGCATGTCTTGGATCACAATCTTTTGAGGCTCTGGTTTCCTTTCGTAGTGCGGGATGAGTCCTCTATTTTAGGAATCGTCGAGTTCTGATTAGAGTTCTAGGAACCTCTTTTTGTCTTCATCTGAAAGGACCGCCGATTTACGAATCACGATCTTCAGAGTTGTCTTTATCCCGATTCCATCGTTCTTTAGCCGCGAGATGAAGACTAAAGGATAGCTAGTTTTTGAGGCTTTTATTGCTGATTCATCTTCCAACACGCAAATGTTTCTTTCTTTTCGGCCTTCATTAATTTCAAAAAACTCTAACTCTTTATTGTCCATCTTTGTACCAGAATTCTGAACTCAATACAGTCCTGGATTTTGTGCCCCTTCATGTTATGAAACTCACAGCCTCTTCTTGTTCTTTCATGCTTTCCTACCGGACTTGATACCGCTAATCCCCTCTTCATCATTTCTTTCCAAACTTATTTCATCGAAGTCTTTACTTCGTCAATATCCCTTTTAACTCTCCTTCCCATGTTCTCACCTATCATATTGACCTCATGATTAGGCGTGGGTGCCTGTATTTGGGGTATCGTCTACTTTTATAACGCCCATTTGGATGAGTCTTTCTACCATTTTTTAAAAGCAAAGCGATTGCTTTATTGAATGCCCACAATCCTGCGTGGTACTCGCCTTTGTGTGTTCGCGTCATACCACTTAGGGTATGGGGTTCTGGGTTTTAGGTAATGTGGGAAACAATATGTGCATCGAATAAGTTACTGGTACATTTTCTTGTACGTGATTGGGATTGGCATGAATTGGATTTTCTCCATGTTCTGCTTTGTACTGGATTCCTACCTAGAGGTGCCACGATGATCGTGATTCTGACCTTGGCTGATTCTGATAATAGGCTTCGGATAACCTTTACTTAGGTTATTTACATCGTTCTCTCTTTTCTTTGGGATTGTCTTTTTGGCACTTTCTCCCACTTTTATCTTGCTACATCTGATTGTATTTTCTATCACCTCCCCAGACATCACGATGTCTAAAAAGCTTTTAATGGTGCTTCCCAGCATATGATTGATGAAAGGAGCTTTCAACGTATTAATAAAGAGCATGGTTGTCTCCTTTTCCAAAAGCGGTGGCTGAACTTATATTGCTACCTCTCTCCATCGCTGGGCATACTGTCTAAAACTTTCACCCGGCTTTTTCTCCATATTTTAGAGCGTAATTCTATCAGGAGCAATATCAGCCACATGGCCATAATGTTTCATGAAGGCCTGTGCCAGGTCCTTCCACGTCTTGATTTGGGCACGACTAAGCTGGTTATATCATTTGGCGACAGACCCGGCCAAACTGTCTTGAAAACAGTGAATCAGTAACTGGTCATTGTTAAGGTGCCCCACCATCCGTCGGCAGAACATTGTGATGTGCTCCTCAGGACAGCTAGTCCCGTTATATTTCTCAAACTCTGGTGTTTTGAACTTTGGCGGAAAGACTAAGTCCGGGACCAGACTTAAGTCTTTAGCGCCCATCCCGTAACGATGGTCAGCCGTTTCTATTTCTTTAAACTTTTCTTCTAGCCACCTGCAACGGTTGTCAAGTTGCTTTGACAAATCTATTTTTGCCTTGTCTATTTTTGCGGTTCATGAAATCGGGGACCACAGGGTTAGCGGACTTTCTCACAGGTTAGTACCGAACCGGTCGAAAGGTGGGCTAGTATCGTGGTACCAACCTCGATATTGTGGTCTAATAATAATGAGCGTCCTTTGGGGATACACATCCGTGGCGCTTGGGTATTAGGTGGGGTAAAACCGGAGGAGGTAAAGCAGGTCGTCATTATCGTTTCCTAACTAGTAGCAACGCCCTTTCCTTTCTCATGTTCATTGGCCAACAACTGTGCCAACTGGTTCATAATGTTATTCTGAGATTCCTGCATCCGTTGTATCATGTCTTGTTGCATCTTGATTAATCGTTCTTGCATCTGCTCCTGTATTTCCTTTTGCATTTGCTCTAATCTTTCCATTCTTTGATCCATGATTTTTGTTTTGCCTCATGTATTGTAGCGATGTTCCAAGGTAGCTGTCATAATTTAAGGTTCCTTTGTGATATTTAATGCACATGATGCAATGTAATGCTAATGCATGAAATGTATGCAAAAAAGGCATTAATTCTGATTCAATATCCATTAGAATAACTTTTCTAGAAAACAAGTTTCTTTACATAAAATGGATTACATATAAGGCCTCGCCCTAATACTTAAGGCCTTGACTTCCTCAAGAAGCCTAGCTAACTCTTGACCTTGCTCTGACTTCGACTCGTAAAATAAACTTAGTACATCAGCTCGGACTGCTAAGGTTTGTAAGTGATCCGCCACCTCTGCACTTGAGCCACGGCTTCCCCATAATGTAATCCAGATCTCTGTCTTGGTTTTGGCGTGATGAAGTTGTTGCTTCAACGCTCCTCATTGACTTCAAAAGCTCCACCGTAGCTCACAACCATGTAAAGCGATTCACTCTTGATTCTTGCTTTCATTTCTTCAATTTTACTCAGACTAGCCTTTAATTCGATTGCAGAGTTGCGACTATGATACTGATACAAGGATCTTTCCAATTCTGTCACTCGAGCCTTTAATTCCTCTTTCTCGTTTTGGGTTTTTACCAAACTTCTTTTTCGAGTAGCTTCTCGAACTTGAGTATCCCGAAGTTCCCTTTCCTATTGACTAGCTCTATTTTTTTCCTCTCTAAGTTCTTGACACCATTGCTCTGACGTTTTTCCTAATCCAAACAATTTTCATTGACCTTGCGACTTCTTATAGTCTATTTTTAAAGCGTCCAAATCTTTCTTAGCCTTATTTTTCCCTTTCTCGACTTTTCAACTTCCGACTTACGAATGTCAACATCCAATCCTAATTGCATTTTCTCTTCTTCTAATTGTTCTATCCTTTTCCCTAATTACGCATTCTTTTCTCAAAATCTGTTTGATGATTTTGAGCTCGATGGGATTACTGCGGTGCTCTTCCTTGATCGGCGTTTTCTTGGCTTTGGCGTGGGAATGTTGTCATTGATTCTCGACTCCACCATCGGTCATATTCGGGGTTATCATCGGGTTAGTGGCAAACCTTTTCATTCGTGAGTGCAGTTCCGAGCACTCGATATTTCACGAACTCTCTTTTACAATTATCTCCTTTATATTCAAACTCGCATTGAATTAGACTTTGTGTTACAAGTATAAACTATCTCGATCTGTACTGTCTCAATACGAGGAGAGGAGCATACCCGACAGCTCCCCATATTCCCAGTAGAGGAACCCAGTCAAAATCTCCACACCGATATAAGATCTCATCAAGAATCATTAAAGGAGCTTTCCATTCTACATCTTCTTCTTGCAGGTTTTGCAGAATCATCATCCATTTTTCTTCTGTAAGATCGTCTCGCCTCGGCGTGGCTGCTAATTCTTTTAGCGAGGAATAGTCCTCGGAGAAGATTCGACACGATGCCTTTTCTGCTTTCCAAAAGTGACTGTTGAACCATGCTAGTAAGAGTTGTGCACAACCGATGAATCTTCCTTCGCCGCTTTTGACGACGCTTAGGGACCTAAAAGTTTGGCCGAGTGCGAGAACGCAGTGTGACTCTTCTATCTAATCTGTCGAATAAGTCTGAAACTGCCTCGTCTACGTGCCCTAGAGCTTTGGGGAAAATAACCAGTCCATAAATGCTCAAGGCAAAAATGCCAACCCTTTTCTTCACATTAGGATGCGCTATGATCAAATCCCTTAAATTTCTCTAAGGGATGCACTTACAATCTCCCTTTTGTTTTATCCGAGCTATAACCCACTACTCGCTCATCCCCGTAATATTCATCAGCTTTTTTAAGAATGTGGGGACATTAACAGGTCTTGCATAAACTTTGTCAGTTTGAATTTTTAGGCAACGGAGTAAAGCTGTGTATTCTTCTATAGTAGGCACCAGGTCCGCTTTCCCGAAAGTAAAACAACTATAAGCAGGATTCCAAAATTGGGCTATAGCTCGGAATAAGTGCTGGTCTACCTTGATGTCGAGCAGATAAGGCAGATCACCGTAATGACAGTAGAATAGTTGCTTGATCTCGTCGTCCCATTTACTCCATATCTCTTTCATCTCTTGAAGATTATTTTGGGTGACACTGATACGTGTGAAGTCCCATAATTTTGACATGTGCCCTTCTATAAGACTATCACCTTTTTTTTACTGCACTGTCTCGGCCCATATTCGGACGGCCGCATTTTTCTCCACTTTATCAAGAAACCCCTTTTCCATGACAAACTATCTATTTGGCAATTGAATGTGAATCAACACCTTTTGATGAATATGCCATGCAAAAATAAAAATAAAGTAAATTAGTATTCCATACACAGTAAGCAAAGAATAAAAATACCTAATCTGTTAACCACTAGGGTTTGGCATGGATCTACCTAGGGCTTACTATATGAGGTTCGGTTCTAAAGAGGGGTACCTGAACCAGGAGATTCCTCGATCCTCACCCATTATAGGCTCATATGGACCGAGTTGATTCGAGGGAATACATTTCCCTATGGCTGCACGGAGATGGAAATCTCACGAAGACATAGATGCGGATGTATCCGGCGATCCACTATCTACACGGAGGTGAAAACCTCACGAAGGTGTAACTTCTCACTCCCACTTAAAGGTGTGACCACAATAGTCATGCAATGCAATGCCAAAATTAAAACAACATGCAATAAAAAGATCGTAATTTTCAAATCGAACTTTCAAACTTCCGACAAAAGACAAAAAATAATCAATTTATGGCTTGACTTTCTAAATCGGTCCCCAGTGGAGTCGCCAAACTGTTGTAACCATTTTTTTTGAAAAAACAAAATGGGGTTTGACTTTTTTAAAAGCGAAAAAAAGGCAGTAGTCGCCACCAATCTTTTTATTGAGGTGTGATCGGGTCACCTCGTAAAGCAGTTGTTTTAATAAGCAGTTTGATTTATCAAAATAATGATTTTGGTCTCGAAATCCGAAAACGAGTTCGGAAGTTGGTTACATACGAGGAAGGGTTAGCACCCTCGTCGCCCAAAATTGGTACCAAAATGATTAATTAGTGTCTTAATGTCGGAAGTTTGAAAAGGTTTTAAAATACGGATCCTTTAAAAGGTATTAGGATATTTGAGATTTCTTTGTTCCAAGAGGATACAAACATCACATCCGCCAGTTAGGACATGATATTCTAAACTTTCGTAATCAAAGCTATCTCATGATTTTTGAAGTTTATCAAAAGGATGTTTAGTTATTTAGTCAAACAAAAATCGCAACTCAAAGACGTTAGGGCACTATTCCCAATTCCTAAATACAAAACATTGCCTTTATTTTAAAACCTTTAAATGGAGTGTAGCAATTTTACAAAATGCATCGTGTCATTATTAATTTTAAAGAAAAGGCTCGAGTCAAAACTTGAGATTTCTTTGTCTCGAAAAAATATAAACATCACATCCAAAGACGTTAGGACACGATGGTTTAATCTCTCGTAATCAAAGTCATCTCGTGATTCGCAAAACTTTGAAAATGGGATGTTAAGTTATTTAGTTAAGCGAAAAATTGCAACCCAAAGACGTTAGGGAACTATTCCCAATTCCTAAATACAAAATATTACCTTATTTTAAAATCTTTTAGGTGAAATATAATGATTTTACAAAAGGTGTTTTGTTTAATAATATAGTACAAAGCGAAGAAAACAAATATGGATGTGAATGCGGTAAATAAAAATGCAAATAATAATAATAGTAATAATAATAATAATAATATGATAATAACAAAGTAGTAATGGAAGTAAAAAATAAATAAATAAATAAAATAAGAAATAATAATGACAAAATAATAATGATGATACTTGAAATGAACATAAAATAATGATGATAATATGTAAAAAAATAATTATGACAATTAATACATGAAATAATATATATAAAATAAATAAATAAAAATATAAACATATAAAAAATATAATAGTAGTAATAATATGGATAAAATAATAATAAAATAGATAATAATAATAATAATGAAAACAACAAATAATAATAAATAAAATAATAATATAGGTCATAACAATAGTAGAAAAATAAAATAATAACACATACAATCGTAATGATAAATAATAGTAATAGCAAACAAATAATAGTAAAAATATAATCAAGATAATAATAATAATAATAATAATAATAATAATAATAATAATAATAATAATAATAAAGTTAGTGAAACAAAATAATAATAAAACATGTACATAAAAATATAATAATGGTAATAACAATAATATAATAACAAAAAGACTAAAAGGATTGCAAAAGAACTAAAATAGGATTAAATTGCATTTAAAATGAAAGTTTGGGGGTCAATTCGAGATAAAATAAAAGGAAAAGGGCCTATTTACATGCGCAAAAAGACTGAAGGGACCAAAGAGGTAATAAACCCTTGCCAAAAGCAGCGTGAAGAGAAAGGACAGTTGCGAATCAGAGTAAATTTTGGGGTCAAATTTGCAAACCAAAAAAGATCTGATTGCAAAGGTTTGAAAAAGCGGAAGGGCCAAAATGGCAAATAACCCATTGATTTAAAAACACGCGGATCTTGAGGCGGGTGGGGTCAACACGCGGATCCTAGGGGGCAAAACGACGTCGTTTTGGGCATTAAAGGCTAGCCCCAAAACGACGTCGTTTTGAGGGCTATTTAAGGCCCTAAAGTCAGAAAAAAAATCATTTGAGCTGAGAGTTAAAAAAAAATCCTGAGAGTTAAAAAAAAAAATTCTTTCTCCTCTTTTTTTTCTCTGCAAAGGGGGAGCCTCCGGCAAGTTTTTACGAGTTGCTTGGCCATACGGCGCCATGCTTGACCACCGTGTCTGTGGTGAAAATTTCTCTGGTATATTTATATATTTTTTGTTATTTGTTTTTTAAAGGTTTCAAAAAAGAAGTAAAATAAAAATATTAGTATTGAAATAACTAAAAATAGAAATGGAAGAACGAAAAACAACCTTCTGAAAGTTCTTTTCTTCTTTTTGATTGTTGATGGTTCAAATAAAAAAAAAAAATCCCCCTTTTACATTTGGTGTTTTCAATTTTGTCTGTAGAAAAAGAGAGGATTTTTTTACATTGTTTCATTCGGTTTTATAACTTAATTGGAAAAAAATAATAATAAAATACAATATTTCCTATTTTTACGCCATTGTTGTCATTGTTGTGTCTTCTTTTGCGAGTTATGGGGAGCGGTGGTGATGGGGCGGTGGCGGTGAAGCGGTGGGGTTGCGGTGGATGGGGAAGTCAAGTTCGGTGGGCTGTAGCTAGGGTTTTCGAAACCCTAGCATTCGAATTTTTTTAATTTTTGGGCCTACAGGCCACTTGTAAGTGGACTTATTTGTATTGGATTGCTGCCTATTTTATTTTTGTTTGTCTGATTTAAGGTGTAGTGGGCCGGACAATTTTGGGTGCCAACATAACTTGTTAAAATATAAAATTTCATCATTGGTTTTGATTCTGCTGTGGTCTATTGTATGTATCGGTTGGGGGTGGGTATTCTTTATTTTTATTTCAATATATTGGTGAGAAGCTCATATCCCTCGTGATTGAACCAAAAATTGGAATATTTTCTCAGGTCCGCCCTCTATTATTATGGATTCTTCTTTTATAAGCATTTTTCATAGCTCCATGCATTTAGGAACATAGGATCATTCCTGCAAATAAAAGATGGTAGCTGACTATTCTTTTAATAAAAACATTTTTTCCTTAAAGCATAGATAGATAGAATTATTTGTATTCAATCTCTTTGGTGGCGTGCGAAAAGGATATGATTGTCCAATATGAATGGTGTAAGTCAAGGTTTTTGTAATTTGTATGAATGCATGGATATGAATCTTAAGCCCTCTCTCTTTCTATATTTGTGTTCCTCCTATTTTTTTAGGCGTGCCATTTTGGTGTATTATTTACATGTGTTTTGCCTTGGGTTGCACTGTTTTGCTCTCTTCTTGTGATGTTAACATTTGAATTGAAAGATTTAGGCACGGCATATTGGACTAGTAATTTGAGTAAGAAATACTTACAGTAAACCCAGGGGTGAAGTCCTAATTTTTTTTGTAGGGGCCGAAATTAAATTGAGTATTTTACAATTGTAAAATATAATTTCACTTTTAATATCTGTATCTTTATAATTTTAAAGAAGTAAATCAAAATTTTATTATTTTTAGAGAAAGTCAAAATATAATTTTTTACTAATTTAAAATTTTATATAATTCTTTTTTCATTTTAAGTGGCGGGCAATAAACCAAACAATACATTCACGACATATTCATTTTTCTAAATATCATTTTATTTAATGTTATTAGACATTAGTCTATTCTTTTTACTTTGTGATAAAATTATTAAACAAAAATTGTTATACTTGTTTTTTAATATATTGATTTTCAGCTATATTTTCATTCAATAATAATATTTTATAAAAGCCATTCATGCAGTGAAAAACACTAACAAAGTGGAATAACACAACCTCGCTCTAACATTGTATTTAAATAAACAATGGCAACAATTACATGTTATTTATTGTAGCCTAAATTAGCCAACTTCATGCCCTGAAATATTCTGTAAGAAATTCAACATCCATAATAGGTTTTACCATGACAGTCCAGAAACCCAGAAAACTAATTCCCTTATAATTGTTACGACTTTAGAGAGTTCATTTGCTGGTTTGAGAAACTCAGGAGCCTTTTATAGGTTTAAGTTTTTACTAGGAGAAAAAAAGTTAAGAGGTAGAAAATTTTATTCTTATTAAAACTTTTATAAAACACTTATTTGATGTAAGTTCAAATCGTGGAGTTTTATTTTATATTTCAATAACAATTTGAATAATTAGTGTGTTTAATTTTAAAATTTTTATATTTTAATTAATGCAAAAAATCTCAACTCAAATTTTAAATTAAAAATTAAAAGTACTTTGTAAGTTTATATGTCAGTTTCATTTTATAAATTAGAAGAATTTATTGTAATAATTTTAATTAAAATCTTTTTGAAACATATAGTTCAACATTTTTATTTTTTATAAAATAGCATACTATATTTAGATTATATGATACTTAACTTTAATTTGTTATAAAATAAAGAGATATGGAGAGAATAAAAACAAAAAAATATGAAAATATTAGAGAATATACTTTATTGATCAAAGGAGATGATTACAATATTTTTTAGAGTCTTTATTTATAGGCGTAAAAATATAATAAAAATAAAGATCTAATTCTAATAACTATTAAGATTTAAAGTACATTAAAATTTTATCTCGATTATGATCACTATAGCATAACAAGTTTTTAGCAACGTTTATGTATAAACACCATTAAAAATAAAGCAATAGCGAGAATTTTCTCATTAATGCAACAAAAAGTAAAACAATAGTGACATTTTTATCATAAACACCACAAAAAGTAAAGTAACAGATACGTTTCTTCATAAACGTGGCTAAAAATGAAGTAATAGCGCCATTTTTCACGGATATGCCACAAATATTTTTCTACCGCGCGGTTTTGATAGCCTTAGTTTTTTAACCCTCTTATTAAATCCCTTTTCCCCATTTATTTCTTATTAATTTTTTCGTTTCCCAATTAGAAACTTCCTCCGATTCTCTTTCTCCTTTGTCTATCTTTTCTTCTCGCTCTTGGGTTTTTTTTTTAAAATCAAAATTTCTCTATATTCTCTGTTCTATGTTGTTTTATTCTTTTTACTTGATGAGAACTTTTATTCAATTTTTTGGCATATAAAAATTTCCTCTTTTTTTTTTTTGTTGTTTTTTTCCTTTCTGGGTTTTGTGAATCTTATATTCTCTGCTCTATGTTAGTGTTGTGAATTGGGTTTGAATATATAACTCAATTAAAAGTTAAAAGGGTTTCATAATCTTAGATTAGAGATGGTATTATTGCTTGCAATGAATTTGTTTTGAAGTTCATGAATTGTTTAGTTAGGTTTGGCTTTTTAGGCTTTCTTTCCGCGATATCTTTATCCTCATCTTCCTCTTCGTCTTATGGCCTCTCGCTCTCATTTTTTTCTTCATTTTCCTTCTTTTCATTCTCCCGCTTCCTTTCCTCGTTATTCCATCTTCTTCCACCCCAGGTTTTTCTTCTTTTCTCTCGTTTTACCAATTTTCCTTTTTCCCATTTTTTTCCCATTAAGTGGGAAAGAATGCGATGTTGGGTGAATGGTTAATGCGGGTTTATTATTATTATTATTTACTTTTCTCATTTTCTATTTGTCACTGATTTTGCAGGACAAACTTTGCATTGAAGAGCATCTGCTGGTTTCCAATTCAAAATGTGTCGTAACCATTTTTTTTTGGAAAACGACAAGGGATCGACTTGGGTTTTAAAATGAAAAAAAGCGGGAGTCGCCACAATCCCTTTTGTTGAGGTGTGATCGGGTCACCTCATTAAAGCAGTTGTTTTAATAAACAGTTTGATTTATCAAAACAACGATTTTAGTCTACGAAATCCAAAGAACGAGTTCAGAAGTAGGTTACGCACGAGGAAGGGTTAGCACCCTCGATACGCCCAAAATTGGTACCAAAATGATTAATTAGTGTCTTAATGTCGGAAGTTTGAAAATATTTTAAAATACGGGTCCTTTAAAATGTTTGGAAAATTTGGGCTGGAATTTGAGATTTCTTTATTCCGAAAGGATATAAACATCACATCCAGCACGTTAGGACATGATATTTTAATCTCTCGTAATCAAAGTTGTCGTAACCATTTTTTTGGGGAAACGGTGAAGCAGCCAGTCGACTCGATTTTGAAAAAGAGAAGGAAAGGAGTCGCCACCGATCTTTATTTGGTGTGATCGGATCACCTTTGTTTTAATAAAACATTTAATTTACTAAAAGCAGTGCTTTTTGGTCCACGAACTTTGAGAAAGCGTATTCGGAGGTCGATTACGTGCGAGGAAGGATTAGCACCTCGACACGCCCAAAATTGGTACCAAACCGATTGATTGATGTCCTATTTGTTGAAAACTTTAAAGGGGTTCGAAAATCGATGCTTTTATTTTTAAAATTGGAAGGACGCTAAGGCTTTCTTATTTTCGAAGAGGTAAAGCATCGCGTCCGATGAAGTTAGGGCACAATGCTTTAAACTCCGAAACTAAGCTCGCCTTTTGAAACTTGATTTTATTTGGAGAGGATCTTCCGCTATTAAGTCAAATGAAAATCGGAACCCGATGAAGTTAGGGCTCGATTTCCGAGATTTCAAATACTAAGAGCCTCTATTTTAGAAAAAAGCTTATCCCAAGTATCTAAGTGTCGAGTCCGATGAAGTTAGGGCACGACATTTCAATTCTGAGATTTTGTTTTAAAATTGCAACTTGAAAGAGATATCCGTTGTTTGACATAAGCGAGTAAAAGCGGAACCCGATAAGTTAGGGCTCGATCTTCCGAATTTTCAAATACCGAACATCATCTTTATTTTGAAAATTTCATTGATTAATATTAGACAAAGTAATGATACAACAAATAAAGCGAATATATGAATAAATCTAGCTCTCATAAATAAATGAATGAGCAACTAAATTATGACACGAGGTTGGCGACAATGGGACTTTAGGAACAAATAGAATGATAATAACAACAATAATAAGAAAATAAAGAATATGATACGTAAATGAACAAATTGCTTTAAAGTATTAAAAGAGTAAAGAGCAACGAGCGAATAACAATAAGTAAATGAAACGATAATAAATAAAATAATAGGAAATGAATAACGTAAATAAAAATTTTTTATAAATGTTGAAAATTAAGAAAAAATGGAAATCAATTCAAATTAAATAGTTGTAATAATAATAATAATAATAATAACAATAATAATATCAATAATAATAATATAGTGATAATAAAATAATAAAAAATAAATACAATTGTAAATAAATAAACAAAAGTAAACAAAATGAAATGATAATAATAGTAATAATAATAATAATAGTAATAATAATAATAATAATAGTAATAATAATAATAATAATAACAATAATAATAATAATAATAATAATAATAATAATAATAATAATAATAATAATAATAATACTAGTAATGAAGTAATAGTGATAGTAAATAATAGTAATAATTAATAATAGAGGAGTAAAATAATAATAATGATAATAACAATAATAATGCAAATAATAATAATATAACATAGTAATACGTAATATTATAGTAATAACAATAATAATAAAACAATAATAATAAGAAATAAACAATAAAACATTAAATAACAATGATAATTAAAGGGGACCAAATTAAATTAAAAATAGAATTAAGAGCGATTTATAATAAAAGAAAAGGGCAAGAGGACCCCATTGTAATGCGACGAAAACATGGAGGACGAGAGAAGCAAATTTACCCAAAACCTCTAAGCCTTGACGCTTTATGGGGACTGATTGAAAAGCAGGCCAAATTACAGGCCATATTTTAAAATAAAAAACTTAATTGAAAACAATAAAAATGCGGGAGGACCAAGTGGGTAATTATCCCACTTAGCGAACTCTGTGGATCCCCGGCGGGTCGAATTCAGCGCCTGGTCTCACCTGAGCAGCGTCGTTTGGCACAAACCTCTCCTCACGAAACGACGTCGTTTCCTACTTCTATAAAACCCCTTTTTCTCCTTTTTTTCATTTGTCTGACTTCTTAAAAAAACCTTTTTAACTTTTGTTTTTTCTCGGGGGAGAGTGAAGCGATTCCGTGAGGCCGCCATTGTCATTCGCCGTCGTCGTGGTGACTCGGCCACCATACAGTGGCGGAAAGGTAAAAATTTTATATTTTTTTTATTTTTTTTAAAAAACTATATATATTTTATGCTATGCAAGTCTACTAAAAAAAGAAATGACTTTTGAAAAATAAAAGACCTTTTTGCCTCTGTTCTTTCGGCCTTTTTTTTGAAACTTTTGCGTTTTTTTTCGTGTTTGGATCTGAAATTTTGCGCCTTAAAGAGAAATGCTTTCTATTGATCTTCAAAAAGAAAAGGGATCCCCTTTTACCTTTATTCTTGCCGGTTTTTATAGCGAGAGGAGAAAGAAAAACAAAAAGAAATCGTCCCTTCTCTGCGATATTGTTGTCTTTGCGTGTTGTTGTTTTGTCTTGCGGAGTTTGGTGCGGTGAAATTTGGTCGGACGGATGCATGAGTATGTCGGGAGCAGGGCTGCAGAGAGGAAGTCGGAGGTCAGTCAGTCTGGCTAGGGTTTTGTTTCTTTTGCTTTTTTGGTGAGAGTGTTTGGGTTTGGGCCATTTGGGCCTGATTTTCATTGGTTTTAAATTTGTTGTTTTATTTGTGATTAGGCTTGTAATAATTAATTTTTTATTATTTTGATTGGGCCGAGCAATTTGGGCTCTCTGTTGCCCTCTTTGCTCATTGTCGGTATAACGATAATAGAGCAAAGACTCAAAGGAGCCAATATTGCGGCCTCATTGAGTCTTGGCCTCTCGGTGCTTTTCTTCAAGTAGCCCATCCGATCCTCCACACCTTGTTGCTTTGATCCACTTCACCGATATGTGGCTTCAATCTGCTCTTGCTGCGACTTCAATGGGATGTGACTTGTTTATTTTCGATCTGCTCTTGCAAATTTAGGAATGTCTAAATTGCTATCTTCAATCTGATCCGCAAACTCGGGGACCACAGGTGATTTCTTTGATTTACTTCTTACTCCAGGAACTTGAGGAAATAAGAATTGAGGAGAAGAGATTCGTAGTCTCCATCTTCTCTAAAACTTTAAAGAAATAATGATGTAACCTCATTGTTAACTTTCGGGGAGGCAGGATTTGTAATCTCAACCTATTCCACGGGAACTTGGAGGAAATAAGAATTTAGGGAGAAGAGATTTGTAACCTCCATCTTCTCTCAAAACTTCAAAGAAATAAGGACTTATCCTCATTTGTTAACTTTCGTGGAGGCAGGATTTGTAATCTCAACCTACTCCACTTTGGGCGTCGAGGAATAAGAATTCGGGAGAAGAGATTTGTAATCTCCATCTTCTTCTCTGAAACTTCAAAGAATTTAAGGATGTGACCTCATTGTTAACTCGGGGAGGCGGATTTGTAATCTCAACCTACTCCACGGGAACTTGAGGAAATAAAATTGAGAACTTTTCAATTTGCTTCCTTACTATTTTCGGAAGACTTCAATCTTCAATCTGCTCCTCTACCATCTCGAAGGAGCAAAATATGAACTTTCAATTTGCTTCCTTACTATCTTGTGAAGACTTCAATCTTGATCGCTTACTAACATCTTGAGGGCGAAATCTGAACTTTTCAATGTACTTCCTTACTATCTTGGAAGACTTCATTCTTGATCGCCCCACTAACATCTTGAGGGAGCGAAATCTGAACTTTTCAATGTGCTTTCTTACTATCTTCGGGAAGATTTCATTCTTGATCGCCCACTAACATCTTGAGGGAACGAAATCTGAACTTTGATATTGCTACTTTGTTCTTTGAGGAGCTGTCCATTGTAATTTGGGGTCCTTCCCTGTACTTTACGAGACATAAAGTTTGCATCTCTCTTTGCAACTCTAGGAGAATAACATTTGGTTTTTCCATCCATCCTGCTTGTAACCCAGTATAGGATCAATTTGATCTATTACACTATTCTTGGTGTAATGACCGGATGTGTAGGCTGATATGTGCATGAATCTGAGTATCATTTTTCTTTTCTCGAGAATGATCCCTTTGCCTTTCTTTGGGTTGACATTGCTCGTTATCATCAAGGTCGTATCACCGGTGAAATGTATTGTCATTTCGTTCGACCAATAAAAGGTCCAAAGAGATAATCATCTTTCTCAATATTTCCAAACCTTGAGTGAGTGAGTTCTAAACAATAGCCATTTGAGTCCTTGTATTATTGAAGCTTCGAGTAATATGCAAAACTCCTTTTATGAAAGTATTATTAGTCCACTAATCGTTATTTCAATGCAAAATGCTTGAAAAAGATTGTAACAATGGACAAAAAGGAAATTGATTGGGAGCATAGCTCGAAACAAATAAATTAATCAATGCTAGCAAAGGTAATTAAGAAGGAATTTTATCGGTGGTTTTTTTGAAAGGAATAAAATAACCACAAGTAACAAAAATGGGTAAAATGGAAACTAAGTGCCCCAGATATCGCAGCTTGAGCTTCTCTGTTCCAACTTCTTGAGGACCATCTTGAGCTTAATATGTGTTTAGGGGATCCAGAGTACTTTGTCGATGCCCCAAGACGTAACATACTCCTTCGAGCGTAGCAAAACTACTTTATGCCCTACTCTCGATCAAAATTTTGAGCTGCCCTTCTCGGGTTTTCAACTCAAATACCCTTTGGCCTCAAAGCGCCCTTTGCGGGTTTTCGCCTTGGCTTCTCCCTTTTTCTTTTTTCTTTTTTCTTTTTCTTGTTTTTTTCGTTTTTTTTTTGGAAAACTCTTTTTTTTTTATTGAATCTGAACTCACCGGATTGGGCAAGTCCTTGTCATCCATCTTGGTTAACACTCATGTTTCTCTAGAAGAGGCCTTCTTTGCTGTATAAGGCATTTACTTTTCTTTAGAGTTCTTTTGGATAAGAAGAATCTCTCTTAATGCTAGGTCATCTTCTTGAAATACTCTTGGCGAACCTTTTGTCAAGCACTGTATCCATTTTGGTACATTTGACCTCTTGAATACTTTCAATCAAGCCTCTTGGAGGCATTACCTTCATTTAATTCAATCCAAGCTTGGGAAAAGGAATCTTATCTTTCAACAATTGTTTCCCTTTCGCGAACCAATGGGAAAGATGCCCCGGCAAAAAGTCCTAGCCAACGTTCAAGGAACCTAAAGGGGTAAATGGTAACTTCTTTATGCCAACCTTTACAAGTCTCAGCCAATCTTGAATTTTTTTGAATTTGACGACTGTCGACTTTGTAATTTTGGCATATGAAGCGACCTTCACCCTCTCAGTGAGGTAACCAACGACCATGAATATGAATCGATGTTGGCTAAAAGGTTTTGAGAGGCGATTTGTTAACGTCCATGCCTCACATATAGGAATCCAGCGTTTGATGGCCTCAGCGATGTGCAGGCGTGATCATGCGATAATGTCTTGCCTTATTCTTACGAGGAGCTATGTTTCTATCTTCATCCCCTTCGTTAGTTCGAAGCGTCTGCTAACACTTTACAAAGTAGGATCTACCATTGGCGAAGTAAGTTGCAATCTTTGTCATCTTCAAAGTCCTTAAATCCCTCTAGATACATATCTCACTAAAAAGGGAGTCAAATGTAACAGCGTCGCTCATGTCATTGATATCTGGGGGCCCATTGTGGGCAGAAAATCCAAAGAATAAATGATCCTAAGGATGATTATTCGTATGATATGGTCATGAGTGAAAGAATATTCAGTATGAAATGTAAAGAATAAAAATATTTACTTAGAAAGATGCATTTTATTAAAATAAAAATTCTGGACACAAGCCTACTTCTCCAAAGAAATCTTATTGCTTCTAGGCTTGAAGCAACAAGTGTGTTTTACACATTACTCTAGTTAGCTTTAAAAATACATGTTTCTTCCACAGTCTCATTGTTCAAAAACACTCTCAAGTACATAAAGGCAGATGCTCGGAAAGCTTTTATTCCTCGGTTCTTTCCGGGTATACCATTGCTCCGTCATCGAACTTCACAATACCCATGTTGATGAGATTTTCCACCAATTTCTTGAAAGTAAGGCGGTTTTCTATCTAATGGCTGTGATCCCTGCGTGGTACTCACCTTTGAGTGTTTGGGTCATACCATTTTGGGTATGGAGGTTGCATCGGTTTTGGATATTGGGGGACACAATGTGTGCATCAAATAAACTTTGATACAACTCCTTATCGTCATAGGGATTGGCGTAAATTGGAGTTTTCAATGTTTTTCCTTGTCTGGATTCTTTCTTTGTGAACCTTGACACTCAGTAGTCACCGTTTTTGGCTGATTAACGGTAATTGACTTTGGGTCCCCCATGTTTATATTATTCACCTCGTCATCCTTTCTTCTAGGAGCAGGCCTTCTAGTGGTTTCCCCCGCTTCAATCTTGCCACATCTGATTGCATGTTCGATCATTTCCCCTGCCATTACCATGTCGACAAAGCTTTTAGTGGTACTCCCTATCATATGGGTTATGAAAGGAGCCTTCAGGGTGTTGATGAAGAGCATGGTAGTTTCCTTTTCTAAGAGGGGTAGTTGGACTTGCATGGCGACCTCCCTCCACCTTGCGGCGTATTATGCGAAACTCTCATTTGGCTTTTCTCCATATTTTGGGCGTGATTCGATCGAGAGCTATATCGACTACGTGCCGTATTGTTTCGGAAGACACATGCTAGATCCTTCCATGACTTGATCTGATGCAGTAGTGATTGTACCACTTGGTCGTGGCCCGGCCAAACTATCCGGAAGCAATGAATAAGCAGTTGATCGTTGTTAGCATATCCCACCATCCGCCTCTGAACATCGTGATGTGTGCTTGAACAGCTGGTCCCATTGTATTTTTCAAAGTGCAGGGTCTTGAACTTTGGCGGAAGTATGAGGTGCAGGACTAGGCTCAAGTCCTTAGCGTCCACTCCGTGGCGATGGTCGATGAGTCTCTATTTCCTTAAACTTCTCTTCTAACCATTTGCAGCGATCCTCGAGTTATGCAGGAAGGTTCGTTTTGCCTTATCCATTTCACCATTTCATCAAAGTCGGGGACTATAGGGTTAGCGGGACCTTCTCAGGATTCTTGCTGAACCGATCGGAAAGTCTTGGCTGGCATTGCGGTCTCAACACAGCATCGTGGCCCGATAACAAAAGGCGTCCTTTGGGGACCTATCTCTGGTGGTGCTTGGGTATTTGGCGGGGTAAATCCTGGAGGGTAAGCAGGGTCGTCATTATTCCCTGAACTAGCAGCGACGCCTTTTCCTCGTTCATTGGCTAATAGTTGCGCCAGCTGACTCATCATGTTGTTTTGGGACTCTTGCATCCGTTCTATCATATCTTGCTGGAGTTTCGTTATTTGCTCCTGCATCTGTTCTTGCATCTCCTTCTGAAATTGTTCGAATCTTTGATCCATCTTCTTTGTTTTCGCACGAGTCCCGTAGTGATGTCCAGTTCCCAGATTTTTTTTCTCTCTCTGTTTAATTTTAACTAATTAGGCTCTCTCTATGGACTTAAATGCATATGATGTAATGTAATGCAAATGCATGAATGCAGGAAGAAGACATCGATTCTGATCAACTTCATTTTAGAAAACTTTATTAGAAGGCAAAACCCTTTACATAAAGCAGATTACAAATATGCTTTCGCCCTAAGACCTAAGGTTTTGATCTTCCCAAGGAGATTAGCTCTCGATCATGACCCGGTGGTAGCTCATATCTCGCGCTCCATGTGTCAGCTTTCGCAGCTGAAGTCTGTAAGTGATCAGCTACCTCTTGAATCTGGATTGTCGCTTCACCTATGAGGTAGTTTCGGCTTCTAACTTGCTGCAAGAATGGCGAAGCTCCTCTTTCCAACGCCTTTCTCTTGTTTCCGAAACTCAATCAGGAGCTCATTCTTGTGTGATCTTGATTCTAGCTCTTTAACCTTACCTTTCATTTTCTCGATTACATTCGGGCTTGACTTGGTTGGCTTTTTGAGTCTTGACTTGATAGTGGTGTAGAGGCGCCCAAGCTCAGCTATTCTATCTTTTAGTCCCTTGTTTCCTAATTGGCTTGGCTCTAACCATGTGCAGGCGACCGCATTGTCTTCTACTTTATCAAGGAATTCGCTTTCCATAACCAGCTTTCTAACTTCGAAGCGACCGTGAATCGATGCCTCTTAAAATATGAAATGATGTGCACAAAAGAATGAAACACAACAAGTTAGTATCGTGGAATATAAAGCAAGTAAAATAAGCAAACACCTACAGGTTACCTTTGGGGTTTGTGAGCTCTACCTAAGGGGGCTCTTGGGGTTTGCTATATCGGCTTAGTTCTAAAGTTCGAGGTACTGAACCAGTGATTCCTCGATCCTCACCCATTATAGGCTCATGCGGACGGGTTGGTTCGGGGAATACATTTCCTATGGCCATGCGAAGTGAAAACTTCACGGAGACATAGAATGCGGATGTATTCAAAGCGATCCACTAGCCCATGCGGAGGTGAAAACCTCACGGAGGCATAGCTTCGCTCCCACTTAAGGGTGTGACCACAACGGTCATGCAATGAAATGCCAAAGTATTTACAAGGCTAATATTGAAGATGCGTCAAAAGAAGTATGATTTTCAAAACCATTTTAATTAAAGGACAAAATCAATCAATCTTTGGCTTGACCTCGTGTCCCAATGGAGTCGCCAAGTCGTCGTAACCATTTTTTGGGGAAGCGGTGAAAAGCAGCGGTCGACTCAATTTTTGAAAAAGAGAAGGAAAGGAGTCGCCACCGATCTTTATTTGGTGTGATCGGATCACCTTTGTTTTAATAAAACATTTAATTTACTAAAAGCAGTGCTTTTTGGTCCACGAACTTTGAGAAAAGCGTATTGGAGGTCGATTGCATGTGAGGAAGGATTAGCACCTCGACCGCCCAAAATTGGTACCAAGCTGATTGATTGATGTCCTATTTGTTGAAAACTTTAAAGGGGTTCGAAAATACGATGCTTTTATTTTAAAATTGGAAGGGCGCTAAGGCTTTCTTATTTTGAAGAGGTAAAGCATCGCGTCCGATGAATTAGGGCACAATGCTTTAAACTCCGAAACTAAGCTCGCCTTTTGAAACTTGATTTTTATTTGGAGAGGATCTTCGCTATTAAGTCAAATGAGAAATCGGAACCCGATAAGTTAGGGCTCGATTTCCGAGATTTCAAATCTGGAAGACGCCTCTATTTTAGAAAAAAGCTTATCCCGAAGTATCTAAGTGTCGAGTCCGATGAAGTTAGGGCACGACATTTCAATTCTGAGATTTTGTTTTAAAATTGCAACTTCGAAAGAGATATCCGTTGTTTGACATAAGCGAGTAAAACCGGAACCCAGTAAGTTAGGGCTCGATCTTCCCGAATTTTCAAATACCGAACATCATCTTTATTTTGAAAATTTCATTGATTAATATTAGACAAAGTAATGATACAACAAATAAAGCGAATATATGAATAAATCTAGCTCTCATAAATAAATGAATGAGCAACTAAATTATGACACGAGGTTGGCGACAATGGGACTTTAGGAACAAATAGAATGATAATAACAACAATAATAAGAAAATAAAGAATATGATACGTAAATGAACAAATTGCTTTAAAGTATTAAAAGAGTAAAACAGCGAGCGAATAACAATAAGTAAATGAAACGATAATAAATAAAATAATAGGAAATGAATAACGTAAATAAAAAAATTTTATAAATGTTGAAAATTAAGAAAAAATGGAAATCAATTCAAATTAAATAGTTGTAATAATAATAATAATAACAATAATAATATCAATAATAATAATATAGTGATAATAAAATAATAAAAAAATAAATACAATTGTAAATAAATAAACAAAAGTAAACAAAATGAAATGATAATAATAGTAATAATAATAATAATAGTAATAATAATAATAATAATAGTAATAATAATAATAATAATAATAATAATAATAATAATAATAATAATAATAATAATAATAATAATAATAATAATACTAGTAATGAAGTAATAGTGATAGTAAATAATAGTAATAATTAATAATAGAGGAGTAAAATAATAATAATGATAATAACAATAATAATGCAAATAATAATAATATAACATAGTAATCGTAATATTATAGTAATAACAATAATAATAAAACAATAATAATAAGAAATAAACAATAAAACATTAAATAACAATGATAATTAAAGGGGGGACCAAATTGAATTAAAAATAGAATTCTGGGGCAGATTTATAATAAAAGAAAAGGGCAAGAGGACCCCATTGTAATGCGCACGAAAACATGGAGGACGAGAAGCGCAAATTTACCCAAAACCTCTAAGCCTTGACGCTTTATGGGGACTGATTGAAAAAGCAGGCCAAATTTACGGGCCATATTTTAAAATAAAAACTTAATTGAAAACAATAAAAATGCGGGAGGACCAAGTGGGTAATTATCCCACTTAGCTCTGTGAATCCTGGCCGGGTCGAGGTCGCGCCTTGGTCTCACCGAAGCAGCGTCGTTTGGCACAAACCTCTCCTCACTAAGCAGCGTGTTTCCTACTTCTATAAAAACCCTTTTCTCCTTTTTTTCATTTCTTTGACTTCTTAAAAAAACCTTTTTAACTTTTGTTTTCTCTGCGGGGAGAGTGAGCGATTTCCGTGAGGCCGCCGCCGATTCGCCGTCGCCGTGGCCGAGCTCGGCCACCGCCTGATGGTAGGAAGGTAAAAATTTTATATTTTTTATTTTTTTTAAAAAAAACTATATATATTTTATGCTATGCAAGTCTACTAAAAAAAGAAATGACTTTTCGAAAAATAAAAAAAGACCTTTTTGCCTCTGTTCTTTCGGCTTTTTTTTGAAACTTTTGCGTTTTTTTTTCGTGTTTGGATCTGAAATTTTGCCTTAAAGAGAAATGCTTTCTATTGATCTTCAAAAAAAAAAGGATCCCCTTTTACTTTGTTCTTGCCCGGTTTTTATAGCAAGAGGAGAAAGAAAAAAAAAGAAATCGTCCCTTCTCTGCGATATTGTTGTCTTTGTGTTGTTGTTTTGTCTTGCGAGGTTTGGACGGTGATTTGGTCGGACGAATGGTATGAGTATGTCGGGGAGCGGAGGCGGCAGAGGAGAGAAGTCGAGGAGGTCGAGTCGAGTCTTGGCTAGGGTTTTGTTTCTTCTGTTTTTTGGTGAGAGTGTTTGGGTTTGGGCCATTTGGGCTGGTTTTTCATTGGTTTTAAATTTGTTTGTTTTATTTGTGATTAGGCTTGTAATAATTAATTTTTTATTATTTTGATTGGGCCCGGGCAATTTGGGCTCTACAAAAGTCATCTCATTATTCCCGAGACTCTTGCATTGAAAATATCAAAAGGATAATCGATGATTTGGCCAAACGAAAAAAAAATGAAACCCAGCAAGTTAGGGCACGATTTCTCGAATTTCCAAAGAGATAATCATCTTTCTCTAATATTTCCAAACCTTGAGTGAGTGAGTTCTAAACAACGATCTGTTTGAGTCCTTGTATTATTGAAGCTTCGGAGTAATATGCAAAACTCTTTTTATGAAAGTATTATTAGTTCACTAATCGTTATTTCAATGCAAAATGCCTGAAAAAGATTGCAATAATGGACAAAAAGGAAATTGATTGGGAGCATAGCTCGAAACAAACAAGTTAATCGATGCTAGCAAATGCAATTAAGAAAGAAATTTATCGGTGGTATTTTGAAAGGAATAAAATAACCACAAGTAACAAAAATGGGTAAAATAAATGAGTGCCCAGGATATCGCGACTTGAGCTTCTATTCCAACTTCTTGAGGACCATTTTGAGCTTAATATGTGTTTAGGGATCCAGTACTTTGTCGATGCCCCAAGGCGTAACATACTTCTTGAGCGTAGCAAGACTCTGTATGCCCTACTTTCGATCAAAATTTTGAAATGCCCTTCTCGGGTTTTCAACTCAAATACCCTTTGGTCTCAAAAGCGCCTTTCGGGTTTTCGCCTTGGCCTCTCCTTTTCTTTTTTCTTTTTCCTTTTCTTGTTTTTCCTTTTTGTGTTTTTTTGAAAACTTTTATTGAATCTGAACTCACCGGATTAGGCGTGTCCTTGTCATTCATCTTGGTTAACACTTATGTTTCCTTAGAACGGCCTTCTTTTTGTATAAGGCATTTACTTTTCTTTGGAGTTCTTTTGGATAAGAAGAATCTCTCTTAATGTTAGGTCCTCTTCTTGAAATTCTCTTGAGCGAACCTTTTTTCTCAAGTCCGTATCCGTTTTTGGTACATTTGACCCTGCTGAATACTTTCAATCAAGCTTACTGGAGGCATTCTGCTTCATCTAATTCAATCCAAGCTTGGGAAAAGGAATCTTATCAACAATTGTTTCCCTTTCATAAACCAATGGGAAAGATGCCCCGGCAAAAGTCCTGGCCAACGTTCAAGGAACCTAAAGGGTAAATGCTAATTTCTCTATGCCAACCTTTACAAGTCTCAGCCTTTTTTCAAAAAATCTTGATTTTTTTTTACTACCGACTTTGTAATTTTGGCATATGAAGTGACCTTCACCCTCTCAGTGAGGTAACCAACGACCATGAATATGAATCGATGTTGGCTAAAAGCTTTTGAGGAGACTGGCTTGTTAACATCCATGCTTCATATAGGGAAGATGGAGGAGGCACAGTCTTCTTCGATTTGGCATTTTATGGCATAACAGATGCAATTTCCCTTTCTTGGTGAACCAATAGCCCGAGCCTCTTGATTAGCTAGTCTGTTGTACACATGGGTTCTTTAAACCCCGACCTTAACAGCAAACCCATGTTTTAGTAGTTTGGCACGCCTTGATATGATCGTTCGAAAACAACTTGAAATCCTAAAAATAGCTCAATGATGCCTTGCCTTATTCCTACGAGGAGCTACGCTTCCATCTTCATCCCCTTCGTTAGTTCATAGCGTCTGCTAACACTTCATAAGGTAGGATCTACCATTGGGGAAGTAAGTTGCAATCTTTGTCATCTTCAAAGTCCTTAGATCCCTCTAGATACATATCTTACTAAAAAGGGAGTTAGTAACAGCGTCGCTCATGTCATTGATATCTAGGGGCCCATTGTGGGCAGAAAATCCAAAGAATAAATGATCCTAAGGATGATTATTCGTATGATATGGTCATGAGTGAAAGAATATTCAGTATGAAATGTAAAGAATGAAAAGATTTACTTAGAAAGTGTATTTTATTGAAATAAAAATTCTGGACACAAGCCTACTTCTCAAAAGAAATCTTAATGCTTCCAGGCTTGAAGCAACAAGTGTGTTTTACACATTACTCTAGATTAGCTTTAAAAATACATGTTTCTTCCACAGTCTCATTGTTCAAAACACTCCCAAGTACATAAAGGCAAATGCTCAGAAAACTTTTATTCCTCGGTTCTCTTCGGGTATACCATTGCTCCGTCATCGAACTTCACAATACCCATGTTGATGAGATTTTCCACCAATTTCTTGAAAGTAAGGTAATTTTCTATCGAATGGCCTGTGATCCCGCGTGGTACTCACCTTGAGTGTTTGGGTTATACCATTTTGGGTATGGAGGTTGCATCGATTTTGGATATTAGGGGACACAACGTGTGCATCAAATAAACTTTGATACAACTCCTTATCGTCATAGGGATTGGCGTAAATTGGAGTTTTCAATGTTTTTCCTTGTCTTGATTCTTTCCTTGATGAACCTTCATACTCGGTAGTCACCGTTTTGGTGGTTAACGATAATTGACTTTGGGTCCCCATGTTTGTATTATTCACCTCGTCATCCTTTTTCTAGGGCGAGACCTTCTAGTGGTTTCCCTGCTTCAATCTTGCCGCATCGATTTTATGTTCGATCATCTCTCCCGCCATTACTATGTCGACAAAGCTTTTAGTCGTACTCCTATCATATGAGTTATGAAAGGGCCTCCAAGGTGTTAATGAAGAGCATGGCGGTCTCCTTTTCCAGAGCGGTGCATTTGCACTTGTATTGCTACCTCTCTCCATCACTGGGCATATTGTCTAAAACTTTCACCCGGCTTTTTCTCCATATTTTGGAGCGTGATTCTATCAGGAGCAATATCAGCTACATGGCCATAATGTTTCATGAAGGCCTATGCCAGGTCCTTCCACGTCTTGATTTGGGCATGACTAAGCTGGTTATACCATTTGGCGGCGGACCCAGCCAAACTGTCTTGAAAACAGTGAATCAACAACTGGTCATTATTAAGGTGCCCCGCCATCCGTCGGTAAAACATTGTGATGTGCGCCTCAGGACAACTGGTCCCATTGTACTTCTCAAATTCTGGCATCTTAAACTTATAAGGAAGCACTAAATCTGGAACCAGACTTAAGTCTTTTGCGTCAAAACCATGGTGGTGATCAGTATTTTCCAAAGCCTTGAACTTTTCCTCCAACCATCTACAACGATCCTCTAATTGCTTCAAGGATTCAACTATTAGCCCGTCCCTCTCTGCTATATTCAAATCGAGATTGGCTGGGTTATCTCCTGGATTGGATCCTGAGCCAACGCGGGAGTTCGTGGGTGGTCTAATATCATTTTGCCCTTGTTGAGGCCTAATCGTGATAGATGGCCTTTGGGGATACACCTCCGGTGGCACTTGGGTATTAGGCGGGGTAAAACCCGGAGGGTAAATAGGGTTGTCATTATCGTTTCCCAAACTAGTAGCAACACCCTTTCCTTTCTCACGTTCATTGGCCAACAATGCATAACCGATTCATCATGCTACGAGATTCTTGCATCATTCTATCATGTCTTTTGTATCTTGATTAATCGTTCTTGCATACGCTCCTGTATTTCCATTTGCATTTGTTCTAGCCTTTCCATTCTTTGATCCATGTCTTCTAGGTTACTGAAATAACTTCACCTAATTAGGGACTTTCTACAAATTTTAATGCATGTGATATGATGCAATGCAAATGCATGAAATGCAATGCAAATGCATGCAAAAAGAAAGAGAGGCGTTGATTATGAATTCAATTCCATTAGAAGAACTTTTCTAGAAAATACATTTCTTTACATAAAATGGATTACATATACGACTTTGTCCTCATAGTCCAAATGAAACCCTCTTCTTTATATCCGAATGTTATGGTCGTGTCCCGTGAACTTCCCCAATAGATGCCTCCTCTAGCTCCTTGTTCCTCGGTCCAGGCCGTGCCTCCTCACTCGCTTATCCTCCGCGATGTTTATAAGCTTCTTTTAGAAAATGAAGACACGATGACTCTTCAATAATCCTTGTCGGCTTGAATCCTCAAGCAAAGTCTTGTATTCTTACAGAGGTTATCGGTCCCTCTCCGTCGTTTACGGACTATGTTCGAACGACCGTATTATAATCTACTTTATCAAGTAACACATTTCCTTATGATAAACTCTTCTATTTAGCAATCGAATATGAACCAACACCTCCTTTCTAAGATGATGCGGTGCGATGTAATGCAATGCAATCACAAATAAAACAAAACATGTTAGCACCGAGGAAATAAACAAAATAGAGTACCTATCCAGATGACCACTAGGGGTTTAACATAGTTTTACCTAAGGTGGATTCTTAGGGTTCACTACATATGGTTTGGTTCTAAGGTAAGGGTACCCGAACTAGCAGATTCCTCAATTCTCACCCATTATAGGCTCATATAGACCGAGTTCAGTTTAGGGGAATACATTTCCCTATGGCTACACGGAGATGAAAATCTCACTAAGACATAGGTACGGATGTGTCCCGAAAGCAATCCACTATCCTGCACGGAGGTGAAAACCTCACGAAGGAGTAGCTTCTCACTCCTACTTAAAGGTGTGACCACAACGGTCATGCAATGCAATGCGAAACAACATGCACTAAAAAGGATTGTAATTTTCAAATCGAACTTTCAAACTTAAGCGAAAGGCGAAAATAATCAATTTATGGCTTGACTTTCTAAATCGATCCCAGTGGAGTCGCCAAGCTGTCGTAACCATTTTTTTTTGGAAAACGACAAGGGGATTCGACTTCGGGTTTTAAAAATGAAAAGAAACGGGGAGTCGCCACCAATCCCTTTTTGTTGAGG
Organism: Gossypium rotundifolium; assembly: GCA_025506655.1. NCBI lineage: Eukaryota > Viridiplantae > Streptophyta > Magnoliopsida > Malvales > Malvaceae > Gossypium > Gossypium rotundifolium. Next base: position 7,402,002 of record CP106732.1, on the reverse strand, counting down.
TGTGATAGGGTCACCTCGTGAAACGATTATTTTTAATAAACAGTTTGATTTATCAAAACAACGATTTTGGTCTACGAAATCCAAAGAACGAGTTCGAAAGTCGATTACGCACGAGGAAGGGTTAGCACCCTCGATACGCCCAAAATTGGTACCAAAATGATTAATTAGTGCCTTAATGTCGAAAGTTTGAAAAGGTTTTAAAATACGGGTCCTTTAAAATGTTTGGAAAATTTGGGCTGGAATTTGAGATTTCTTTATTCCGAAAGGATATAAACATCACATCCAGCACGTTAGGACACGATATTTTAATCTCTCCTAATCAAAGTCATCTCATTATTCCCGAGACTCTTACGTGAAAATATCAAAAGGATAATCGATGATTTGGCCAAACGAAAAAAAAATGAAACCCAGCAAGTTAGGGCACGATTTCTCGAATTTTCAATCATAGAATATTGCCTTATTTTGAAAGCTTTTTATTTTTATTTTTATTTTTTGTTTTTTTAATGCAAGTGCAACAATTAAAAGCATGTAAAAATGATGATGATAATAATAATAATAATAATAATAATAAGACAATGATAGAATAAAGAATAATAACATATAATATGATAGTAATATATAACGATAAATAATATAACATATAAAATAATAAAGATACATAGCCATAATAATGAGGAAGTTAGTAATAATGGGTATGATAATAATAATAGTACTAATAGTAATATAATGAAAATGATAAAAATAGTTGTAAGCGTAATAATAATAATAGTATTAGGAATACGAATAATGTGATGATAATAATAATAATAATAATAATAATAATAATAATAATAGATAGAAATAATAATAAGTAGATAATAATAAACTAAAAATAATAATATAACATAGTATTAAACATAATACTAAACGCAATGTAGTGATAATGTTAAAAACAATTAATTAAATAATAAACAGAAGTAAATAGTCTAAAAGGGACGAAAATTGAATTGAAACAGAACATTAGGGTAAATCTAAAAATACAAAAAAGAAGGAAGGTCTTTATTGTAATGCGCTAAAAGGAGGAGGGACTAAAGCGGGAAATAATCCCTTCGTTCAAAATGCGTAGCATGGAAACGGACCAAAACGAAATCCGAATAAAAGTTCGGGGGGCGAAATTGAAAGAAACTGAGAACTTGATTGCAATAATATAAAAAGCGGAGGATGGCGCATAAATATTCCTTTTTAAAAAACGCGGATCCTAGGCTCAGGTGGGTCAAAATCGAGTTGGCTCAAAGCGATGTCGTTTTGGGGTTAAAACCCGACCAAAAGCGTCGTTTGAGGGCTATATAAGGCCCAAAACCACGAAAAAATTCATTTCTTTCGCTTAAAAAATCTTCTTTCTTTTTTTCTCTGCGGAGGGAAATCTGGTGGGTTTCGTGAGATTCGATCGGCGCCAAGATTGTCATGAAACCACCGTACAGTGGCGAATTTTGCAATATGTAAAATTTTTTTTCTCTTTTTTTTATGTATATGTTTTAATAATATAGTAATATGTGTGTCTACTGAAAAGAAGAAAAAAAAAGAAATAACTTTCGAAAATAAAAGAAAAATCTCCTTTAGCCTCTGTTTCTTTCGATATTAATGGATCTTTTGTTTTTTTTTTTTCTACTTCCTGTGTTTGGATCTGTTTTTGATTAAAAGTTTTTTGTATTCTCTTCATAAAAAAGGATCCTTTTACAAATGTTTTGAATCGACTTTTATAGCCAAAGTTTTACAACTGTTCTTTGCTTTCTGTCCTTTCTCTTTTCTGTCTTGCAGGAGCAAGTGGAGCAAGTGGAGGGTCGGTGGCCGACTCTGTCAGTGGCGGTGGGCAGGTGGCTAGTCAGAAGGCAAGTGTGCATGGCGCCTTAGGGTAGCTTTAGGGTTTTTGTTTGTTTACATTTATTTGGTGTTGGGCTAGTAAATTTGGTTGTAATTGGGTCAAATGTTTTTGGTTTGTGTTTGGGTTGTTTGGGACATGGGTAAGCAAAATGGGTCGTACAAAATGTACTTACATAACGGCATTTATGTCTTCTAACATCACAACTGAAGCTTTTCATGGAAGCAAAAGCTCAAAGCTTATAACTCGAGCAAATTCATGTAATTTTGAAAAGCAGTACCTTCTTTTAATACATTCTTTAATTTAGAGTTAAGATTATGCTCTAGGAAGCAATTGCAATTGTTATGGCCCCAACTGACACATCCAGGTAGATTCGCATTTTTCTCCCAATGACCATGGCTTTGAATTTGATGAAATTTTACCAACTTTATATCGGTGAATGCAAATCTATCATGGCTACACAATTGTTTGCTACTATTTGCACTACATGGTACTTTGTAGATAGTAATCCAGTACTAGTGTTTCAAACCTTTCTTCATATTTTCCTTATGGTCATCTTTAAGTAAACATATAAAGTGATGATAGAAGATGACATGTACCAAATAGAATTAAAATGCGAGACATATTTTTCTCGCACTGAGATTCTTTTTACCTTTACGTATGCGAAGCATACTATGTCATTAAATTGTCGTTTTGTTTAGTGGTTGAATTGGAAAAGGATGGGATTATCTGATTCCTATATCTTAAAAAGCTGGTTAACTTTCTAAGCTAAGGTTGTTGAAAATGATTACAAGTAGCAATGTGATTAAAGCTTAGCACTTAAAAGTACAGACAATGTTTATAGGAACCTCTTTGATCAAAAAGATATTCCTTGTTATATGCCTTTTTTACACTAACGATTGTTGTATTCTCTGCGCCCACACGGTATCTTTCATTTATGCGATCTGGTGGTGTGTCCATTATCCGTGAATCGCCAACAATGAGGATTCCATCCCCATGAGGAGCCTTCGTAGAACCCCAATCTATGAGCATTGCTCTCATGTGTTTATGAATCCCAAGATAAAGTTTGATGTTGTTGATCTCCGGTGAGATCGATATACTAATGCATCGTGATGAAGCATTCTTGGTAAAATTTTCTCTAAACTACTATTTTGTTGACATCGATCTTGTAAATTCATATAAAGTGAAGGATCATGTAAATAGAGCATATTCATATTCCTTTTTTCTTGGATCGTATTGTAATAATTACCTTCCCTCGTTCCTTTCCCACTTTGTATTGTATATTAAGACCCATTCTACATACTTTTATCATTGGACGTGTCAGTTTGCAGTTTGCACCATTTGGTAATTTTTTTTTCTTTTTCTTTTTTTCTTTTGATATTTGTAGTAATTATAGAAATATATTAACTGTTGTCATCCCTTCAGTTAAGGGATTCTGTAAATATTTCCTGCAATCCCTTAGAAGGATTATATATTTATTAGTATCTTTCCTATTCTAGAGTTTCCTAGATTAGAGGCATAGCTTGTATATATAAAGATGTAATATGTTCTATTGAAATAAATAGAAAAATATAGAGAATTACTCTGTTTTCTACATGGTATCAGCTTAGGTTACGCTTCCTTTCCACCTTAGACCATGTCAGAAACTTCTTCTACATATCCTTCTACTCCGGAGGTTACCTCAAATCAAGAAAATTTTTCTGGTTCTAATGCTCAATCAGAATCGTTTGGTCTGAATATCACCTGCCATCGATTAAATGGCAACAATTTTCTTGAATGGGCCTAATCGGTTAAGATTTTTCTCTCAAGCAGAGAAAGATTGGGCTATGTTACTGGTGAAATCAAGAAGCCTACTGTGCCTGACACTAGTTTTGCTAAGTGATGCATGAAAATGGTCAGGTTATGACTTGGCTCCTTAATTCCATGACCCCAAGTATAAGCAAAAAGTTTCTCTTTTTCAACACAATTCTTTGAAATCTAGAGTCTTGTCATAAAACCTACTCTAGCAATGATAATATTGCCGAATTATATCATGTTGAAAATCAAGTAGCCACCCTTAAGCAAGGAACCATGCCTATCACTCTTTACTACAATACCTTTACCGCTCTTTGGCAGCAATTAGATTTGTATGCACAACATGATTGGGCTGTTCCAAGAGATGCTACCCTTTATCAACAAATTGTCACTCAGCGAAAACTATTTCAATTTCTACAAGGCTTAAACAAGGAACTGGACGAGGTTCGCGGCAAGGTCTTGGCTATTTTTCCTCTTCCCTCCCTTCGAAAGGCCTTCTCTATGGTCAAGGAAGAAGAAAGTCGAAGAAGTGTAATGCTGCTTGATGAACCAGATTCCACTCCTGAAGGATCGGCCTTACTGACATATCAACTATCTTTCTCTTCCAAACGGGGGAGACCTTGGTGTGATCATTGCAAAAAGTCTGGCCACTCCAAGGAAAAGTGTTGGAAGCTTCATGGTAAGCTTCAGGACTGGAAGTTAAAGAAATCTAGAGATACTAAATCAAGTCTTGTCGCTGCGACATCTGTCACCAGCTTCAACAAAGAACAGATTACTGAACTTCAAAAATTGTTTGAAAAGTTTCAGGGTCTTGTACGGATAATCTGATCATGAAAGAACCAGAAGGTAACCCTTCTTCTACAGCATTGTTTTCCTCTCAGTTGACTCCTAATTGGATCATCGATTCTAGTGCTACGGATTTTATGACTGGTAATAAAGCCTTATTTTGTAATTTTTTCCAAACATATGGTAAATCTGTAAAAGCAGCTGATGGTTCCTTGTGCAAAGTAGAAGGACATGGCACTATTGTTCTCAACGAATAAATTGTACTTAAAAATGTTCTCTTTATACCAAAATTGGCTTGCAATCTCATTTCGTAAGTTAAATTTCCACGGACTTGAACTGTTCAGTAATTTTTAACGGTCTTGATTGTACTTTGCAAGCACTGAACTAGAAGAAGATGCTTGGTAAGGCCAGCTTGCAGGATGGTTTCTACATCCTCCCTTCCTCTCCTAAAACTGAGATCTCCAAATCTTTCACCACTTTCAATAAAGTTGATAATGTTATGTTATGGCACTTTCATTTAGGCAATCCTAGTTTCCAATACCTTGCAAAATTGTTTCCTGCTCTATTCATTAATAAAAGGACAAACTCTTTTTTTTTGCAAAGTTTGCTCTCTTGCCAAACATACTAAATCATCTTATTTTCCTTCTCCATACAAGCCTTCTCACCCTTTTGTTTTAATCCATAATGATATTTGGGGCCCTTCTCGATTGAAGAATGTTGATCATTGTAAGTGGTTTATCACTTTCATTGATAATTATAGTAGGATAACTTGGACTTATTTGCTAAAAGATAAATCTAAAACTACTGGTATTTTTGCGCAATTTTATAATATGGTTCTCACTCAATTTGGGTCTAAAATCTAATAATGGCAGTGAATTTTTTGCTAGATCTTTGGGTAATTTTTTCAGGGAAAAGGGCATAGTTTAACTTAGTTCGTGTGTTGGAACCTCACAGCAAAAAGATATTGCCGAAAGGAAAAATCAGCACCTCTTCGAAGTTACTCGTTCCCTTCTGTTTACTACTAATGTTCCTAAATATCTGTGGGGGAAAGCCTTATTAACGGCCACATATTTAATCAACCAAATGCCTACTAAGATTTTAAAATTTCAAACACCTCAATCTATATTTTTGTAGCACTTTCCCCATTTTAAGCCTATTTCCTCTATTCTGCCATTTAAAATCTTTGGCTGCACTATTTTTATCCAAAATATTGCTTCTAATAAGTCCAAGTTAGACCCTAAGTCTTTTAAAATGTGTACTGGTTGGGTATTCTTCACTTAAGAAGGGATATAAATGCTATCATCCTTCTTCTAAACGACTTTTTACCACTATGGATTTAACATTCTATGAACAGGATCCCTACTTCACTCAAGCTGAAATTCAGGGGGAGACAAAGAGCGATTTTCAACCACATCAGGTATCTCCTCCTAATCTTCATTTTCAACCTTCAGAATTGCCACTATTTTTGCCTTTACCTCCAGCTTTGTCACCCGTGACTACTCCTATTGATTCTCCGGTAATACTTATCACCAATTCACCCACACCTAATTTTAACTCCCTTCCTGAAAATACACTTACTCCCATTGAAAGTCTTCAAAAAACACCATCACCTAAACAGCTTCGTGTCTACACAAGAAAAAGAAAACATATCCTTGAGATTGTTTTGCAATCTGATTCTTGTCGAGAATTGGATTTGGGTCCAAGCTAGAAATAGAAGAAGAAATCGGTAAGTCTACTACTCTAGATGACTTTCCTATTGTTATTAGAAAAGGGTTAAGCGGTGCACCAAGCATTCTATTGAAAAATTTTTTGGTTATAATTCATTAATGCCTTCTTTTCAAGCATTTACAAACAACCTTGGATAAAGAATGATTCCACAAGCATAGTGAAGCTCTAAAGGATCCTAAGCGGAGAAGGGGCGTTGAAGAGGAAATTTGTGCACTAGAGAAAAATGCTACTTGGACCGTTACAAACCTTTCTCAAGGAAAAAAAATTGGTATCGTAAATGGATCTTTCTTTGTAAAGTATAACTCCAATGGCGGTATCCAACGATACAAAGCTAGACTAGTGGCTAGAGGCTTTACGCAAACATATGGGATAGATTTCACAGAAACTTTTGCATCTATGGCAAAGCTTAACACTGTTCGAGTACTCCTAAGTTTGGCTGTAAATTGTGATTGGCAATTACACCAATTTGATGTAAAGAACGCATTTCTTAATGGCATGCTAGAGGAAGAAGTTTATGTGAAATTGCCATCTGGCTTAAAGTCTGTTGAAGGTAGCAAGAAGGTTTGCAAGCTCAACAAGTCTCTATACGGGCTAAAACAATCACCCAGAGTTTGGTTCGAAAGGTTCACTAAAGTCATTCTTAAAAACGGCTACAAGCAGTCTCTTGCAGGTCATACACTTTTCATCAAGGTAACTTCTACTAATAAGAAAGCTATCCTAATTGTGTATGTTGATGACATAATTCTTACTGGAAATGATAAGGAAGAGATTAGCAATTTGAAGAAGTTGTTAAACAGGGAATTCGAAACCAAGGACTTGGGAAAGTTAAGGTATTTCCTAGGAATGGAGGTGGCAAGATCAAAAGGACTTGTGATTAATCAAAGAAAGTATGTACTTGATTTACTCAAAGAAACTGGTTTTCTTGGTTGTAAGCCAGTTGATACACCAATGGAGGCAAACTTGAGATTCAACAAAGAAGATGGGTCTTTAGTGGACAAAGAGAAATTTCAAAGATTAGTTAGGAAACTCATTTACTTATCCTTGACGAGGCCAGATATAGCCTTTCCTGTAAATGTGATAAGTCAACATATGACTAATCCTACTGAAGAACATATGGCAGTAGCAAATAGAATTCTCAAGTACATGAAGAAAACTCCAGGACATGGCTTAATGTTTAAGAAGACACAAGACAAAACTTTTAAGATTTTTATAGACTTTAGTTGGGCCGAAGATCTCACTGAAAGAAGATCCACTAGTGGCTATTGCACTTTTGTTTGGGGTAACCTTACAACTTGGGGAAGTAAAAAGCAATCCGTTGTCTCAAGAAGTAGTGCTGAAGCTGAATTTAGAGCACTAGCTTTGGGAATATACGAAGGAATAAAGACAAGTATTGGGGACCAGCAGAAGAGAGTGAGTGACACGTTTTGATTTAGAGTCTCATGATTGCAACATGTTTGATCGTGATCCTCAACTTTGATTGAAACTATTTTATAATGTCTAACAAAATAAATACCAAGATGAAAAGACCTTTTTTTCTATAAAATCTAAATTTCTAGTTTTGAAGACATGCCTTTGGTTCTCATCTCTTACTAGTTCTGCATGGCTTCGATGTTGCTGTTGCTTCGATGGACCTATGTTGGAAACATGAATTGAAAAGAATGCCAACAAGTAATAGAAACTTTGTAATATTCAGATAGATCAAATTAAGCTTTGTGTGGACCACTCGTGATTGAAGCCAGTTCTGCCCTAGATTATTATAGATCAAATAATTACTTTGACAATCTTGAATGTAACAATTTAACCATTAAATTTAACATTACAATTATAGTTGTCTTGCCTTTAAAATTTTGAGTTGATCGATACTTCTATCATTTCGGTCTAAAACTTTGTTTATATATATATATATATATATATATTATATTATATAGTATTTTGAATGTAACTAAGTAAGCATGTTTCTTCTACCGCAAGTCAAAAGTTTGCAGCAATTTTAGCCATTTCGTACATTATATATCATTATAATGTTGCCTTAATTAAAGCAGAATAATATATATTTTCGTAAGTTTTAAAAATTATCATAAATTTCCATTGGGAATTTTGTAGGTGTATTCTAAATCACATAACAATTAGAAATAGGGAAGATTTCCATATATTCTCGCCTTTTATTATAAGTAATAATAAAAAATTTGTTGATTCTAGTCAAAGTTACCTTTACAATGAAAAAAATATATATACAAAATTAGAACCGTAAAATTCAAGTAAATCAATTTTGGTTTAAAATTTTAAACCTACATATTAAAGATCTCCTAACATTTTTACTTTATAAGAGCACAGTTTATGGAATAATTTTATATCCAATAAAAGGCCTTTTATTCTTATAAATATCGTGAAATTACAAAGTTAATCATTGTGTAGGAAATCTGATAGGTAAGTAGCATAACACCCATCTAATAGACTAGGAAATCTGTAGTCTTGAGATGCTATAGATTTTACGGTCACATTGGCAACCGTAGATTATAATCTTCATTGATCTCGTTTGCATAACATCCATCTAGTTCACACTCAATTGACGGAATGATGAGGACAATAATTAAACCTGTTGTGAGTGGCGGGGTAGGTATGACCTTGTACCTATCTCATCCCCACCTGCCCCATCCCATCTCCACTCATCTTGCATAATATAATAAACATATTTATAAAATAAATATTTATAAAAATTTAATTTAATAAATATTTTAATAGTATTTAATTTTGCACTTATGTTGCATTTGAAGACATTTATAATATATTTGAGATATTATTTGTATTTTAATATTATGTAATGACTTTATTTTTAAATTTTTTAAACTTGAAATTATATCTCATTTACCAATTAAAAGGTCGTGACAGCTTACTTTTTTTTTAAATAGTGACAGTTAGAATAATATCACATATGTGGTGGGAGTCCAGAAGGATAAATATTTTATACTTTTTCACAAAAAATTGATTTGTATTTATTTAACTGATACTTATAAATATATTATATGAAGTGAGTCATAAGACGAATATAGCAAGGATTAGAGGGGTTTGGGACCCACTAGGTTGTGGGGGCAAGGATGGTTTTGGATTTTGTACCCATAACGGGTCGCAGGACGGAAATGAGGATGAAAATTCGTGGCAGGGATGGAGATGAAAATTGTGTAAGTCAAAGTCTTTGTAATTTGTAGTAATGCATGGATTGAATACCAACAGGGAATCTTGGGCCCTCTCTCTTTCTATCTCTGTCTTCATCTCATTTTGGTGTATTGTTTGTTTGGATGTGTTTTGTCTTATGTTGATCTGATTTGCTTGTTTTATTGTTAAAGTAATGTTTATTTAATATATCCAGAACAATAAATTAATTTTCAGTTATACGTCGTATTCAATAATAATATTTTTATAAATAAAAGAGTAATCTCTCTCTATATAAATAAATGAGTTGAAAATAAGTTGGGTTGGGTTTCATTTAATTGAAAACGAGTTGGATTGGCTGATTATTTGATTGTGGGTTAAATGAAAATCAACTTCGACTTGGATTTAGGCAGGGGTGTAGTCGGGGGGCTGGCATGGGCCCCAACCTCCCCTAAAATGTAAAATTATTATTTTGGCTTTTAGAATTTTTTTAAAAATTTTAAATTAGTAAAGGTAAAATTTTACTTTAGCCCCCTTAAAATTATAAAAATTCAATTTAATCTTTTACAAATTATAAAAAATTAAAATTTTATTATTTTTCAAAAATTCTTCAAACAGCCTGGATTTAGGCATTAGGTTTAATGTAACTTATATAAAGAGTCCAGTATGTCGCTTTATTTGACTTGTTTGGTTTGGACACTCAAAATTGAAATTAATCAATTAAACCGACAAAATTGAGTCTCAACTAAATAAAGTGAAAACTCAACTACATAGAATTGGATTAAATGGATTCAATTAATCGAATATTCACATACTTATAACCATCGTGATTCATTCATATTATTATTCTCATACTATATTCATGTTATGTAATAAAATTGTGTCAAAAAGTACTTGATCTCGTTTTCCTAAGTTGATGTATTCGGAAAAATTTAAATTTGTTTCTTTTTCAAGGTGTCTTTTGGAGAACAGGTGAGATTATTAAGATTTTATATATTTGGGCAAAACAATTTGTTTCTTTTCATAGGGAAGACATTTCTATACAGAAAGAATAAAAGTCAGCAGTCGAGATGTCGAAAAGTTGGATCAATCTTTGCACTGATGGGGTGGTTCGAATTGCTCTGGGTGATTCTAAAGCTAGTTAAGTCATAAGAAATGAAAAAAGGGAGTGGATTATGGGATACAACAGAAATATAGGCAAATGCTCAGTCTACAATGATGAACTATGAGGAGTTCTTGATGGATTAGCTCTCACTCACAAAAGGCGCTATGATGGTGTATTGATACAAACCGATAGCTTGGAGGAGGTTAAAGCATTTAGGATTCCTCTCCCTCAAGCTAGAATTCTACACTCATCAGATGTATAAATGTACGTTCATGGGCTAGTCAACATTTTCCTAGAGTACATAATAAAGTTGTGGATTGCTTGGCTAAAATGGCCTTTGATACGAACCAATGACTAAAAATAATTGATGAGATACCGAGAGAGGTGCTAACACTCTCTCCTATGATTCAAGCAAGTGACAACACTACCCATAGCATTATCAATTAGTTAAGTCTTTTGTATGTTATTACTTTACCAAAAAAAAAAAATTGTTTTAGCCTTAAATCTAATGATTTACTTTTTGATTAAAAATAAATAAAATCAATTTTATAAGAGTTATTATTTCGTACAATGTACTTTTTTTATTCCATGAGCATTCCTAAAAATTGTAATATATTTTTTAATATTTTACTATGTCTCTATAAGACACTTATCAACCTCCTAATCCTACTTGTTAAGTCTAAAAACTTTACTAACAGTGTATCAAATATTTTCTTTTTTAATAATTGTTTAAAAATCAAGTTCAAGATGAATTTAGACAAATGGTTTCGTAGTAGATTAAATTCTTTGGATATATTAACCAAGTCCACACCAGCAAATTTTACCTATGATGGATTCAATTGAACATACAAAATAATAACTTGTTAGAAGAGTTGATTAATTGGAAGGCATAGAATGGGTTAATCAATTAGAAAAATAGAATTTATAAAACTTGAGGATATAAATTTATCTTGGGAATATTCGATTGGGATGAAGAGTAAATTTCAAGTAGCAAAGGTTGGATCCATCTCTCTCCTTCCAAGAATAAGCGCATCTCGGAAATTGATGTACAATTAATTCACTTTGAATGCATCGGTCTATGGTAAGGAAGGGTCTCGTGATGAAGGTAAAATGGTAATTGTTGAAACAGAAAATAAAAGAAATGTAGCCATTGTGAGTCTTATGGGGAGAGGACCATTTGTGGGTATTTGGTTGCATCTTTATTGTTGTGCAAAAATCTTGCTAGTTGAGGATCAACTATCCTTTTAATTTTAATAAAAATATATATGAACTTGTGAACTTGTATTCAAATTGAATCTTTCCATTGAGTCGCTCTTGCAAGTAGAACATGGCGGTGTGATTCCTTGACGAGCTTCTTTATATTCAACCTCTTTCGTTGTGCGAAAAGAACATGATTGTGCAATGAATTACGTAAGTCAAGATGTTTGCGATTTGCTAATTCATGGATCGAATACCAACAAGGAAACCTTAAACCTCTCTTCTTCCTTCGAGGTAATGGGATTAAAGCGTGGAGAATAATTAATAATTATACCAGTTTTTTATACTTACTTTTACGTAATTCTTGCTCAAGCTAAATCAAGTTTGCGTTACGTTTGATAGACTCAAATATGGCTTTGCCTTGCTAATGTTTTTAGGGATGGCCCGTTTGAGGTTCAAGTTTAGTCGGATAGATGAAATGTGGTTTAGCATTGCTAATCCTTTTAGGGATGGCAAAAGCAAGGGTGGAGAGATGCAAGTGTTTTGAGGTGTGGTGGTGATATTAGCATCGGTGCTCATCTGGTTTTCTTCTTAGGCTGCCATTTTGGTTTATCGTTTGGTTCTGTTTTGCCTTGTGTTCCTCTGTTTTGTTACATTCTGTGATGTTGGGTTTTTAATGCCCTACGACAACCATGGCTTTTATGGCGAATACTATTTTAACTACCACATTACCCTCACATTACCCTTGTATAAGAGATTTAAAGAAGTGGACAAAAAAAAAAAATCTCAATTAGTTGGGTGAGCAAATTAAAAAAAATTGATAGTTGAGTAACCAAAAAAAAAGGGGCGATAGTTAGGTGACTTGTGGTGTAATTTATCCTAATAATAAAAGATAGTAGGGTAAACTATAAAATTAGTCACCCCACTATTAGTGTGTTTCTATTTTGGTCACCAAACTATGAAAATTTTTAATTTGATCACTATCGTTTTAGATCATTTCTATTTTGGTCACTCACGTTTTAGATCATTTTTATTTTACTCACTCTTTGTTAAATGGTTAACGAAAGTTATAATGTGACCTTTTTTAAGCGGTATAAATAGTACATTTAGTCTTCAATGCTTACACATTCTATCAATTTGATCCTCGAACACAAGTAATTTAAATATAAAGTATATATTATGAAAACATCTTTGTTAGAATTAAGTGACCGAATCCTTATTTAAATAAAATACAATGGTAAAATAAAATAAAAGAAGAATCTCTATAGAACTACACTTCTTTTATTTTATTTTAAATAAGATTTTAAACCTTATTAAACTCCATCTATTTGATATTGATTAGAATAAGAAACTCCTATTAGAATATGGCTTTACAAGCTATAAATAGACATAGTCTATTCCTCTTGTAATTGATTCGAATTCGACATAGTGAATTTTCTTCTCCTCTGCCCGTGGTTTTTTCCCGAAAGGGTTTCCACGTAAAATCTGTGTGTGTTCTTTATTTTTTTTCTATTTTCTTTGCGATATATTTGTCATTACCAACGTTATATTTTTCACAAATTGGTATCAGAGCTTCTAGGTTTTTCATCTCGATCACGGTAATGGCATCTTTGAAGTATGAAATTTCGCTGTTGGATTGCAACACCAGATTCGCGTTGTGGCAGATAAATATGTAGGCAGTTCTTGCATAGATGGATTTAGAGGAATCCCTGTTAGGGGTAGATAAGATGCCTTCGACATTGATGGAGGAAGATAATAAGCGCAAGAATCGAAAGGCATTAACACAGTTACATCTGCATTTGTCTAATAAAATTTTGTAGGATGTGATGAAGGAGAAGACTGCCACAGCATTATGGAAGAGGCTAGAACAAATATGTATGTCGAAAACTCTAACTAGCAAGTTGCATATGAAGCAACATCTTTATGCTCATCGTTTGAAGGAAGGTGCGTCTGTGCACGAACACTTAACAGTGTTTAAAGAAATTCTCTCAAACTTGGAGGCCATGGAGGTTCAGTATGATAAGGAAGATCTAGGGTTGATTTACTTTGTTCGTTGCCCCCATCTTATTCAATCTTTAGAGACACGATTTTATATAGCCGCGAGTCTCTCACAGTTGATGAGGTTTATGATTCTTTGACCTCTTATGATAAGATGAAGCATCTTGTGGTTAAACCCAACTCTCAGGGAGAGGGTCTCATTGTTCGTGGGAGACAAGATCGGAATGCTGATGATGATCGTGAAAGGACACAGGATTGGAATCCTCGCAGTAAATCTAAGGGTAGATCAAAGTCTTCAAACAGAGGTAAAACTTGTAACTTCTACAAGAAGAAAGGGCACATTAAATCTAAGTGCTATAAGCTACAGAACAAGATTAAAAGGGAGGCTGCGAATCAAAAGGGAAAACAACAAGAAAATTTCGGTGAAGCTGATATTGTAGAAGACTACGGCGATAGTGAACTTTCGATTAAAACATCAACAATTCTAAAGTGAGCGAGAGTGGATACTTGATTCATTTGCACCTTGCACATGTGTCCCAATCGAGATTGGTTTACAAATTCAAAATGTTAATCGAAGGTGTTGTTTTGATGGGAAATAATGCTTCATGTAAAATCACAGGTGTTGGAAAGATGTTTGATGGAGTTGTTAGAACACTTATAGTACCGTACGACATGTTCCAGAATTGAAGAGAAATTTAATTTTGTTGAGTACTCTTGATTCAAAAGGGTACAAATACACAGCTGAAAGTGGGATTTTGAAGATTTCCAAAGATTCCCTCATTGTGATGAAAGGGTAGAGAAAGACTACCAAGTTATATGTTTTGCAGGGTTCTACTGTTATTGGTGATGCAGCTGTCGCTTCCTCTTCCTTGTCAGATGATGGTATTACTAAACTTTGGCATATGCACCTAGGGCATATAAGTGAGAATGGCATGGCAGAATTGAGCAAAAGAGGACTTCTTGATGGGCAAGGAATTTGCAAATTGAAGTTCTATGAGCATTGCGCTTTTGGGAAGTAAAAGAGAGTTTGATTCACCAGAGGAAGAGTGCCTTCGAGAGGTGGAGCTAATTATATGCTAACTTTTATTGATGATTTTTCCAGAAAAGTTTGGGCATTCTTCTTGAAGTAGAAGAGCGATGTGTTTTTCGCATTTAAGTCTTGGAAAACTATGATTGAAAAACAGACGGGAAAACAAATAAAAAATGTAGCAGTCCGAAATTGACCCTAATCGAAATGGCAGTCTCGGGACCACGAATCCTAATTAGAAAAAAATATTTTTCTTGATTGATTTGGTGTCTATGTTAAGTAACTATGCATGAGTAAAAATATCGTATTATAATTTAATTGTTTGGATGTTTAATTTAGTAAAAAGGATCAAATAGCTTAAATGGTAAAAGTAGTGTGCATGAATTAGGAAAGTAAATTGAATTGTTTTATTCAAGTGAGGATGTGCATGTCAATTTTCCACATTTCATGGTAGTGGACGGCATAATCATTAGCTTGCATATTATATTTAATTATCTTTAGTTAGTGCTGTTTATTTATTAATATTATAATTTGAGTAAAATAAGGGAATAATAATAAAACAAAAGAAAGAGAAGAAGAAAAGAGTTCATCTTTTCTTTTAGAAGTCGCCGAATTTTGAAGGTGAAAAAGAGACTTCAAGCTCTCTTCATTTTCGGTTGGTGCATGCTCAAATTAGGTTGGTGTTTAAGCTTTGTTTTTGTTAAATTCAATGTTCTTGGATTTGTTGTCATGCATATTGAGTAGCCCATTTGTAAATTTTTGTTTTTATGGTATATTTTGATTGTAACCGTGTATGGAAATTGTGGAGATTTAGTGATTTGAAATGGCACATATTATAAACTAAATAGATTATTAAAATCTCTTTAGAATTCTAGATGGATTTGGGTATTAGGGGTTTAATAAAAGAAAATTTTGGTAAGGATTAATTGGATAAATAATGGAAGAAATGAGATGGAAGGAGGGTGGTGAACATTATTTTGATGAAGGTGGCCAAGTTCATGACATTTTGTGTTTTGAATTATTGGGACTAAAGTGTAAAGCTTAAATAAATGAGGGGTAAAATAGTAAACTTTGATATTATGAATTTTGGGATTAAATTGAATAGAATTAAATGTGAACAAGCTTTATTTGATGTTTCTTAGATCAAGAACAAAAGGAGGTGGGATTAGATCGGGGCAAAACCAAACTGAACGATTAACCGGAAAGTTGAACTCTTTGATATCCAAGGTATGATATAAGCAATTGATGTTAAATTGAATGTTATACTTTATTATATGCTTTGTATCGAATGATAATAAGTGTATAAAATGGGTATAACCGAATGTATATATGGTTTGTTGTGTTTAACAGAATGTATGGATAATTGGATGTTAAGGTAATGGCATAGATGTGTATTTATGTGTTGTTGATACCTTTAATTAGGTGAAATAGTGGAATAGATGAAGGAAAATAAATTAAAGGGTATGTGGGTGATTTTATATTGCTTAGTCGAATGCAAAATATAATTTGATTGCTTAAGTATAAATATTATTCATATAGGAATATGCCTATGGGCGAAATTGTGGTCGATTGGATTTGTATATGAAACTTTATATGCTCATGCATGATAAATTATTTTTAGCACTATGTGTGCGTATGATTAAGTAACGGCTCTATGTGAGCGATACGTTCTGAGGATTCAAATAACGACTCTATGTGAGCGATACGTTACGAGAAGTGTAATGTGACTCTATGTGAGCGATACGTTCTGAGAAGTGTAAATGTGACTCTATGTGAGCGATACATTACGAGAAGAGTGAGTAACTTGACTCTATGTGAGCGATCGTTACTAAATCGTATTACCAAGAGCACGGTATGAAATTTGATAGATATTCTCTATTAACTATGATATGAAGTATATGGATAAATGTATATGTATATAAATGAGTATATTGTTGCTTGTTACGTTCGAACAGTTAAGTCAAGAAAGGAAATGCTTATTAAAGGTATGTGTTATACTTATTATCATGAGATTTTAATGGCTTGGTATTTAAGTAGAAAAATTTGAGATTCTATGGTAGTTGTGTTAAATCGTAAATTATGAAACGATGAGCTAGGGAAGTCATTACAAATGTACATGGTGGATATGCTACGTTAAAATACATTTTGATGGTAAGGATTGATAGAGACATCATTATTAACACATCAAATATGAAGTATTGTATGGGTTGATTTTTATATAAATGTACGAATTGCTTAATCATACTAAGCTATGAAAGCTTACCTTGTATTTGGTTGTTTTGTATTTGTAGTTGACTCTTTTGAAGCTTGGCTTGCACTCGGGATCGTCTCAGAAGCTCACCATACTATCATCCCTTTTGGTACACCTTTGAAATGATAAATTTTAATTATTATGGCATGTATAGGCTAAGATATTTGGAATTGAATTTTATATGGATTGTATGTAAGCTTATGCCATGCGAAAATGGCTAATTTATGGTGATTGGTCTTGAATGAATTCGGCTTTGATGTTTGCTTTGTATGGAAGTGTAATGTTTTGTATGGTATGCGAATTATAAAAAGATGGCTTGAATGAATTAAAGTTTACATTTTTTTTTGGAGATCAAATGGAATGTTGGTATAATTTGATATATGGCACCTCATGATATGCAACAATGGTATTATAGGTTAGGTAAAGTTGAATTGCTCAAATTAGTCAAAATAGTCACATATATGTTCGGCAAATAAATGTGAGATTAGTACCATCTAGATCTTTTTGTGATGTTAGAATATGTGCATATTTGGTGCGGAATATAGATTAATTGGCTTAATTGAAATAAGTAGATTGTAATTGATGTATGTTTAGTGAAAAATATTTGAAATTTTTACGGACATGTGTACTAATATTTGTTTTGAGTCAGATTTTATATCGGTAATGCATTGAAATTCTAATAGCGACAGATTCGGGTTAAAGTGTGTTACAAAATACCTTCGATAGACAATGGTTTAGAGTTTTGTTCTGATGATTTTAATAAACTGTGCAAGTCAGAAGGGATCATGAGACACTTGACAGTTCATCATACTCCACAGTGCAGAATGAATGAACAATATGATCATGGAGAAGGTTCGATGTATGTTGTCAAATTCCAACTTACCAAAGTCATTTTGGGCCGAAGCAGCCTCTTCTGCATGTTTTTTGATCAACCGATCTCCATCTATTGCCATTGACAAAAAAACTCCACAAGAGGTATGGTCTAGTAATCTTGCTAATTTTCTGATTTAAAGATCTTTGGGTATCCTGCGTATGCTCATGTTGATAATGGAAAATTAGAACTGAGATCCATTAAATGTGTTTTTCTTGGTTATAAAGCTGGTGTAAAAGGGTATACGTTATGGTGTCCTGAAAATAGAAAAGTTGTGATTAGCAGAGATGTTATTTTTGATGAAACTACTATGCTACCTAACTTTTCTCTTAAAGAGTCTTCCAATAAAGAAAATCAAAAGCAGGTGGAGCATCAGATTAATATAGAGTCAACTCCTCAAGCCAGTACAAAAATTGAGAATAGAGTTGCTTCTTCACCACAATACTCTATCGCTAAAAATAAAACTAGAAGAGAAATTAAACCTCCAAAGAAGTATGTCGAGGCTGATCTAGTTGTTTATGCTTTAAATGTGGCTGAAGTTATAGATGCAAACCAAGAGCCGTCTAATTATTCTGAGGCGGTTAGCTGTGAAGATTCAGAAAAGTGGATGTTTGCTATGCAAGAGGAGATGAAATCACTCCACAAAAATAGAACATGGGATCTTGTGAAACTTCCTAAAGGTAAAAAGGTTGTTCGCTATAAATGGGTGTTTAAAAAGAAAGAAGGGACTCCAGAAGTTGAAGAACCCAGATATAAAGCAAGGCTTGTGGCAAAGGGTTACAGTCAAATTCCAAGAGTGGACTTCACAGATGTGTTCTCCCCAGTTGTGAAGCATAGTTTGATTCGAGCTTTACTTGGTATTGTGGCCATACATGATTTGGAGCTTGAGCAGTTAGATGTAAAAACTGCATTTTTGCATGGTGAAATTGAGGAAGATATTTACATGCAACAACCAGAGGGTTTTATAGTCTCAGAAAAGGAGGACTATGTTTGCTTGCTGAAAAAGTCCCTTTACGGTTTGAAACAGTCACCAAGACAGCGGTACAAGTGGTTTGGTTCTTTTATGACTTCTCATGATTTTAAAAGAAATAATTTTGACAGCTGTGTTTACTTTAAGAAAAACAGTGATGGTTCTTTTGTGTATCTACTTATTTATGTTGATGACATGTTGATAGCAGCAAAAGATAAAGGAGAGATAAGAAAGGTCAAAGCCCAACTAAGTGAAGAATTTGAGATGAAAGATTTAGGACTAGCAAAGAAGATACTTGGTATGTAGATTCTCAGAGATAGAAAAGCAAGTAAATTGTACTTAAGTTAGAAGGGGTACATTGAGAAAGTTCTTGACAGATTCAATATGTAGAGTGCTAAGCCTGTTAGTACTCCTTTAGCAGCCCATTTCAAACTTTCATCGGCTTTGTCTCCACAATCAGATGATGAGATTGAGTACATGTCACATGTTCTATACTCTAGTCCAGTGGGATTTTTCATGTATGCTACGGTTTGTTCACGTCCAGATTTATCATATGCAGTCAATGTAGTTAGCGAGATACATGGCGAATCGATAAAGAACATTGGAAAGCGAGTTCAATGGATTTTAAGATACTTACAGGTACTCTTGATGTTTGCTTCTTGTTTGGAAGAACTAGAGATGGAGTCATTGGGTATGTTGATGCTTGATTTTCTTTGGAGACCTTGATAGAAGAAGATCTCTCATTGGTTATGTCTTTACAATAGGAGGTTGTGCAATCGGTTGAAAGCTACTTTGCAAACTCTGATCGCTTTGTCTACCGAAATTTGAGTATATGGCGATTCGAGGCTTGTAAAGAAGCTATTTGGTTGAGCGGACTCTTTAGTGAGCTCAATGAAGACCTTCAAATCAGCACAGTATTTTGTGACAGTCAGAGTGCCATCTTCCTTACAAAAGATCAAATGTTTCACGAGAGAACAAAACATATTGATGTTCGGTATCATTTTGTTCGTGATATTATTGCTCGTGGTGATATTGTTGTGAGCAAAATTAGTACTCATGAAAATCCTGCAGATATGATCACTAAGTCACTTCCTATAACCAAGTTTGAGCATTGCTTAGACTTGGTTGGTGTTCATTGTTGAAGTTAAACCCTTAAGGGGTTTTTTTGAAGAGGTGGAGAACTTATTCGTTGAGAGTTCGCGATGAAAAACTTGTTTATTGAGAATTCATGTCAAGGTGGAGATTGTTAGAATTAAGTGACCCGAATCCTTATTTAAATAAAATACAATGGTAAAATAAAATAAAAGAAGAATCCCTATAGAACTACACTTCTTTTATTTTATTTTAAATAAATTTTAAACCTTATTAAACTCCATCTAATATTTGATATTGATTAGAATAAGGAACTCCTGTTAGAATATGGCTTTACAAGCCTATAAATAGACATATTCTATTCCTCTTGTAATTGATTCGAATTCGACTTTGTGAATTTTCTTCTCCTCTACCCGTGGTTTTTTCCCGAATGGGTTTCCACGTAAAATCTGTGTGTGTTCTTTATTTTTATTTCTCTTTTCTTTGCGATATATTGTCATTACCAACGTTATATTTTTCACACATACAAAATATAATTATTTGTATATATATTTATCAAAATAATATTATATGTGCTTATATTTAATTATAATTATAAGGTTCATATATGCATTTTGCCCCTAATTTGACATCTTCTCCCATGTTGGTACTTATGATTTTTTTGTCCCAAGTTGGTACCTAAATTTCATTCCATTAAGGGCTTTGACACTTTTTTTTTTGGTCACGATATTAAATATAGGACACATGACACTCTTAGGGTGCCATAATTTATTTTTTATAAAAATATAATAAAAATTTTAAAAGAAACTATATGAAATTTATATTTTTTAAATATAAAAGAAATTATAAACTATAAAAATATATGCAACTAAAAATAAAAAATATCACAAAATAAAAATCTAAAATTCAAGTTGGAAAAATCAAAAACCTAGAAAATTTACATTTTCTAAATAAATTGCAAACAAATTAGATGAAGTCACTACACCAAAACAGACTTTTAGCGGTTTTTTATGGCTTTTAGCGGCGTTTTAAGCGCCACTAAAGCGCCATAAAAACACCGCTAAAACACGCGCATAAAAGTTAGTGGCGTTTATTTGAAAACGCCGCTATAGGTCTTGACCTTTAGCGGCGCTTTTATAAAAAGCCGCTAAAAGTCCGGACCTTTAGCGGCTTTTATAAACGCCGCTAAAAGGCGGACCTTTAGCGGCTCTTTTAAAACAAACGCCGCTAAAAGTCTGGACCTTTAGCGGCGCTTTATAAGAAACGCCGCTAAAGGACCGGTCTTTTAGCGTTTTTTTTAATAAACGCCTAATTTGTACAAATTTGCATGCTATTTTCTCGCAATATCCTACCCTCCGCATTAAAACCAACCAAAAACAATGACAATTGCATATAATTCCAACACAAGCGACAAATAAAACATTGAAATCTCACCAAAAGCATTAAATCTAAACGATACTTCAAATTTAATAAAAGATATATGATATTTATTAATAAATGAATAATAAATCAAACAACTTTACAATAATGTTAATCGTAACAATGTTAAAAAAAAATCTTACAACAATAAAAAAATGTCTAAGAGGGTGGCCTTTGCATTTCTTCTTTGGAACAATCGCATCATAGTCTGCAATTGTAGTGGAGTTCTTCATACTTTTGTTACCTTTCTGCCTCCGCTGCTGCCTCCGCTCTAAGTTGAGCAATATGCTCGCCTCCTCTTCTTGCCTCCGCTCTAAGTGAGAAATTTGCTCATTGTGCTCACTTCCATCGAGATATCTGGTCTTTCGGTCTCGAACTTCACTCAAGATTGACTCCCGAAGGCATGTATTGTCGGAGCCGGATCAAAATATTGAGTCGGGTAACACGATCCTTGACATCGAACCCGACCATACCTTGTAAGACCCAAAACATTAGTGATAATTTTGTTATAAATATACTCAAGATTAACAAAACTATCAATCAAGCGATCGTACCTTTCAAGACCCAAAACATCGACAATAATTACATTATCAATCTCCTTGAGATTAACAGAATCGTCGACGACAAACAACGACTTCATACTCGCCTTCTTCTCCTTTAGTTTATCCTAATAAATCAATAAAAAGTTAGAAACGATATATACAATAAAAGGAATGGAACATAACTTAAAATTATAAATTTACAACTATAAACGATGAATTAAACTATTGTAATTAAACATTATAAATATTTATAATAAATCAAATTTTATTAAGTAAATATACCAAAATTTCTGCAGCCTCAGGTGTCATCGGAGATCCATCCTTCTTCCTATGCGTAACTTTAAAAAGTCAAGGCGTCCAATTTTTGACACGAGGAAACTTCCTACATTATAGCGAGAAAAATATAATTTAATAGTATAAAGTAATTAATATTTGAAAGAAGTAATAAATTATAATACCTCGGCCTCATTACACGAGCAAAACTTACGGAACTGCCGGTAATGCGTGAATTGTTGTTTCATGCGCTATTTGTTCCAACTCGCTCACGGTCCTACATAATGGAATTTGAATTATGTATATAGTAAATCGATAAACCAAAAAATTTATAAGACTTTGAAAGTACGTAATACCTCTCCTTTCTTTGAATTCGAATCTAACTTGATCTTCCCATTGGTACCTCAACATTCCAGTAGGACATTTCGTAATTTTAAATCGAGGCTTATATCTTTCTTAAAATATTATTTTTTAGGGCATTTTTATTGTCTCTCCATTTTTTACCCAACGTCTTCTTAACATAGTCATCGGAGACCTCTAAAGCAAATTTACCCTGGAAAAATTTTTTAAAAAGTTTATATAAATGAAGGTTAAATTAAAGTATTATAAATTACATTCACCTTTTATTACCTTAATATTATCGAGAGCTGATTTTGTTGGCATCAGGCACGTGATGCCATGATTCGTAGTTAATGGGCAACATATTTGCATTTCGTGCTACAATGCCCAAATAGCCTGCGAACAGTCGAGCTTCAGATCCGATATGCTAGCCATGATCGTTTCTCTTTACTTTAACACGGTCGTTAGGCTCTAAGTCGTATAAATCTGTAAGTAATGTACGTCCCCGAGCTCTGCTCGTCCCACCACCCTCAGCTGAAAAATGATATATTATTATATTAAAATTGAAAAATGAATCAATAATAAAATTCAACATGCATGTAAAATAAACTTAACATTACTTTGTATTTGTCCATGCTCGTCATCTATGTTCGTGGACTAGAAAATCCAACAAGCGTATCACATCCACTATTTACTTCTTACGGATTTGGCGTACTCAGGACAATATTTAAACCTCGTAATCGTCTTCTAGGCATTTTCCGCAATACACATAAAATAGTTCAAAATTTTAGTAACAAATAACAACAATAATAGGACATTTAAAAGCAGTTAAATTATGTGACATGACCAACATGAAAATTATAATATAACATATAAATAATAAATCGTTAAATCTTACTACATCATATTTAAGTAAATATCTTCGTCACATCATCGACGAACCCATTGAAATTGTTGACTAGTACTAGGGATATTTTCGATTAAGTCTTGTTACGGAAAGGCAAGGTTTCGATCTTTAGACTATGTCATCTCTACTTCCACTTGCCAATGTCGAACAAGTCTCTAGCGGTGTTTTGAGTACAACGTACCAACCCTCATCGTTGGATCTTGGGAGTAAAAACTTGTTTAACTTGAGAAGAAAACACATACGGCTCGTCCATCGGTTGCTCTCGGTGTGAATCAATCGAGAGAAATTCACCATTGTAAAGCCATATTGATCATTTTTAATTCGCGAGCCGTATTCACATTGCCCAATCACCTCGAAATAAGACAACTTTGCAATTGCCGTAATAATCCAACTCAATGATGTCGATAATAAGTCCGTAATATTCCAAATTCCTCTCGACCGGATTACTGTCCCTAGCACTAGCATAACTTGTAATCGAAGAATTAACAATAATTCCACAATTTTGGGTTCTCCTCAATCTCTCGCGATACCTTGTATGAAATCAGATCCGTTGATGAGGAAGCCATCGTATCTTTAACTATTCATTTGGACCTTGTGAAAGCCATTTAACGTCATCATTTACTTCATTCAGACTCCAAACCTATTGAGTCGAAAGTAAATTGACTAATTATGAATGTTATGAGAAAACATTATTACTTGTCTACGAAAATTTAAATTGCATACCATTTGGCTTAACCATTCATGAAATGATTCTGCGAACAACTTATTAATTTCTCGTCGATTTAATCTTCGGGATCGTGAATGAGCTCTCAATATATGTTTGTACTCACTATGGTAAAAAAATATTTTACTTTGTTAGAAGACAAATAAATTATAATTTCAATTAGTATTTATCAAATTCTAGAACTTACTTCCGAAATAGTTCCATTGAATCGTGATGAAAAAGAACGTATCAATGTGCTTGGACCCACGATCTATCGTCTAATTCTGCAATTTTGACTTTCCCGATCGGTTCTCCAAAACTTTGAAATAAATAAGTTCCGCCAAATTATGATCTGTGAGCCCAAGCATTTCTACTTGGTGCATTCATTCTTGTTTCAACATCTTCCAAATACCTCGAAGAAAGTCATACATTCCTCGCCAAGTAGCCTCGCAATTGATCCTTCCGGATAACGCTTATTGTGGCGAGATGACTTCAATTTGGAAAGGAACCTAAACACGGTATACAACATTATCAAAAGTTGCAACTATTATGGAATTGAAATTTGAATGAAGGAATATTTTGTAAATAAATTAAGACCTTTCAGTGGGATACATCTATCGATAGAAAATGGGTCCACCAAGAAGTGCTTCATGCGGGAGATGAATTAACAAGTGCACCATAATAGTGAAGAAGGAAGGCGGGAATATCTTCTCCAGATTGCATAAAGTCAATGCGGCTCGGTCTTGTAGTCTCTCTAATTCTTGAACATTCAAAACTTTACCACAAATACCTTTCATAATATTCGATAGTTCAATTACAGGAGCCGTCACCTTTTTCGACATACAGCACCACATAGCAACTGGCAGTAAGTCTTGCATCAAGATGTGATAGTCATGCGATTTTAAGCCATAGTCTTCGATCCTTAAGACTCACACATCGCGATATATTTGATGCATACGCATCCAGGACCTTTATATCCTTCAACACCGTACAGAACACTTCTTTCTCTGCCTTCGACATTGAAAAAATAACAGGCGGCAACCAATATTTTATATTCAAAAGTGGTCGGGGATGAAGCTCACGCCGAATTCCCATGTGGACTAAATCAAGTTGACTCTGAAGATTATCTTTCAATTTTCCATCGACATTCAAAATAGTCCCAATGATGTTCTCGCAGACATTTTTCTCTATGTGCATGACATCAAGATTATGACATAAAATCTGATGCTCCCAATAAGGCAACTCGAAAAAAATACTTCTTTTTTTCCACAAGTCCGCTTCATTAGGATCGTCCTCTTCATCAGATTCATCATCAGATTCATCCCTAAATCTTCTATTTCTTTGCGGGTTGGCCGGTTGATTCATCTTCCCATAAATGAAATTCATATCTTTCAACATTAATAATATTTCGGATCCACCGGTCTACGAAGGAGCTAGTCTGAACTCCTCAGTACCATCAAACTGAGCACTCTAAAATCTAAATGTATGATTTTTTGGTAACCACCGACGATGCCCCATGTAAGAAAACTTCTTCCCATTATATAACCATTGCGAACATGTCTATGTAGCACAACACGGACAAGCATAACGCCCCCTGGTACTCCAACCAGATAAATTAGCATAAGCCGGGAAGTCGTTAATAGTCCACATTAAAGCCTCACGTAAATTAAAGTTCTCTTTTCTCATTGCATCGTATGTCCGAACACCAGCCCATAGTTGTTTTAACTCGTCAACAAGTGGCTGCAAATATACATCAATATCATTCCCTACCTTTCTCTCCGGTATAATCATAGACAAGATAAAGAAGATTGTTTCATGCAAACCCATGGAGGCAAATTCTAGGAACAAGCACCACAAGCCAAAATCTTGTACATTGTGCTCATGAGTTTGTAAGGTTAAATCCATCGGATGCTAGCCCAAGCCTCACACTCCGAGGATCGCTTGTAAAGCTTGGAAATTTAGAGTCAAATGATTTCCAAGCTAAAGAATCTACAGGATGCCTTAACAACCCATCATCTGTTCGTCCATCATGGTGCCACGTCATTGATTCGACTGTCGTCGACAACATGAAAAGCTGTTCAAGCCTTGGTATTAGCAGAAAATACCGTAAAACCTTAATTGGCTGTTTCCTTGACTGTGTATCGTGTTCATCCTCGTAACCGTCCTCTGTATTTTTATTAATCCAACGGGATTGGACGTATACATGATAGCACTATTGATTTATCCGGTCGCCCCAATACAACATGCAGTCATTTGGGCAACTATGAATTTTGTTGTAGCCAAGGCCCAAATCCTTTATCAACTTCTTCATGTCTTTGGAAGATTGAAGGATTTTTGCAAACAGGAACATTTCTTGCAGAAACTCTAACAGCATTGACAAAGATTTTTCGGTCCACCCCCAAACATTTCAAGTGAAAAGACAAATCTGAGAATGACGGTTTGGAAAATTTTGATCCCTCATACGCTTCTTCATTCATTTCACCAAGTAACGTGTAGAACATCGCCGATTCTTCATTTGTCTTTTCATCAAATTTACACTTCTTCTTGTTTTGGTGAAAGTATTTCCACCAAAATTATTATCATCACCGCACCCAAGTCGTGGAAATGTCCCAAACCATCATCACAAGATATTAAAAGCATCCCATAACATGCCTTCCATGTTATCGTCTCTAACATTCTAATTGAAAGCACTATAAGGATACCCCAGATTCATCGATGAAGATGCTCCACTAGATGTACACTCTCCATGAAAAAACCATTTTTTGTACCCCCGGACAAAGCCATTAACAACTAGATATTCGTAGACCACTTCACGATAATGCCAGTTAATATTGCAACACGTCTTACACGGGCAAAGAATCATATTCTTTTGGCTTGCATTTTGAAATGCTAAATTCAAAAAAGTTTCTACTCCATTTCGATAGCCGATGCTTACCCTTGACAATTTCATCCAACTCCTATCCATTTCGTATTTGTTGAAGTCTAAAGTTGACAGTAAATTACACGGCTAAATTGTTAATTAATAATTTATGTAAGCTATGATATAATCATATATATATATCTGATTACTATGTAAGTTATGTAAATTAGGTAAGTTATGAAATTTGATCTTAAAATTAGGTAAGTTTTGTATTCTTTTAGATTCATCATACGTGGCATTGTTACACCTAGGGAGGATCCACTATATCTCACTGTGAGATATAAGGCAACCCATCAGGTTTCCACCTATATGCTTTGAATCTTTTTTTTTGTTTTATCTATACAAGTATTATGTAAGTTATGAAGTTTGATCTTAACTTAAAATTATGTAAGTTATGAAATTTGATCGTAAAATTAGGTAAGTTATGAAATTTGATCTTAAAATTAGGTAAGTTTTGTATTCTTTTAGATTCATCATACGTGGAATTGTTACACCTAGGGAGGATCCATTATATCTCTTTGTGAGATATAAGGCAACCCGTCGAGTTTCAAACCTATATACTTTGAATCTTTTTTGTTTTATCTATACAAGTATTATGTAAGTTATGAAGTTTGATCTTAACTTAAAATTATGTAAGTTATGAAATTTGATCGTAAAATTAGGTATCTTAAAATTAGGTAAGTTACGTATTCTTTTAGATTCATCATACGTGGCATTGTTACACCTAGGAGGATCCACTATATCTCATTGTGAGATATAAGGCAACCCGTCAAAGTTTCAACCTATATACTTTGAATCTTTTTTGTTTTATCTATACAAGTATTATGTAAGTTATGAAGTTTGATCTTAACTTAAAATTATGTAAGTTATGAAATTTGATCGTAAAATTAGGTAAGTTATGAAATTTGATCTTAAAAGTAGGTAAGTTTTGTATTCTTTTAGATTCATCATACGTGGCATTGTTACACCTAGGGAGGATCCACTATATCTCACTGTGAGATATAAGGCAACCCGTCAAGTTTCCAGCCTATATACTTTGAATCTTTTTTTTTGTTTTATCTATACAAGTATTATGTAAGTTACGAAGTTTGATCTTAACTTAAAATTATGTAAGTTATGAAGTTTGATCGTAAAATTAGGTAAGTTATGAAATTTGATCTTAAAATTAGGTAAGTTTTGTATTCTTTTAGATTCATCATACGTGGCATTGTTACACCTAGGGAGGATCCATTGTATCTCACTGTGAGATATAAGGCAACCCGTCAAGTTTCAAACTATATACTTTGAATCTTTTTTTTGTTTTATCTATACAAGTATTATGTAAGTTATGAAGTTTGATCTTAACTTAAAATTATGTAAGTTATGAAATTTGATCGTAAAATTAGGTATCTTAAAATTAGGTAAGTTCAGTATTCTTTTAGATTCATCATACGTGGCATTGTTACACCTAGGAGGATCCACTATATCTCCTTTGTGAGATATAAGGCAACCCGTCGAGTTTCAACCTATATACTTTGAATCTTTTTTTGTTTTATCTATACAAGTATTATGTAAGTTATGAAGTTTGATCTTAACTTAAAATTATGTAAGTTATGAAATTTGATCGTAAAATTAGGTAAGTTATGAAATTTGATCTTAAAAGTAGGTAAGTTTTGTATTCTTTTAGATTCATCATACGTGGCATTGTTACACCTAGGGAGGATCCACTATATCTCTTTGTGAGATATAAGGCAACCCGTCAGGTTTCCAGCCTATATACTTTGAATCTTTTTTTTGTTTTATCTATACAAGTATTATGTAAGTTCTGAAGTTTGATCTTAACTTAAAATTATGTAAGTTATGAAGTTTGATCGTAAAATTAGGTAAGTTATGAAATTTGATCTTAAAATTAGGTAAGTTTTGTATTCTTTTAGATTCATCATACGTGGCATTGTTACACCTAGGGAGGATCCATTGTATCTCACTGTGAGATATAAGGCAACCCGTCAGGTTTCCAGCCTATATACTTTGAATCTTTTTTTTTGTTTTATCTATACAAGTATTATGTAAGTTATGAAGTTTGATCTTAACTTAAAATTATGTAAGTTATGAAATTTGATCGTAAAATTAGGTATCTTAAAATTAGGTAAGTTCTGTATTCTTTTAGATTCATCATACGTGGCATTGTTACACCTAGGGAGGATCCACTATATCTCACTGTGAGATATAAGGCAACCCGTCAGTTTTCAAATTTATATACTTTGAATCTTTTTTTTTGTTTTATCTATACAAGTATTATGTAAGTTATGAAGTTTGATCTTAACTTAAAATTATGTAAGTTATGAAATTTGATCGTAAAATTAGGTAAGTTATGAAATTTGATCTTAAACTTAGGTAAGTTATAAAATTTGATCATAAAATTAGGGTTTAGGGTTTGATCTTAAGGTTTATGGTTTTGAGTTTAGGGTTTAAGGTTTAAGGTTTGGGGTTTATGGTTTAAGGTTTGTAGTTTGGTGTTTAGGGTTTAGGGTTTGAGGTTTAAGGGTTTAGGGTTTGAGGTTTGGAGTTTGAAGTTTGAGATTTGGGGTTTATGGTTTAGGGTTTAAGGTTTGGGGTTTAAAGTTTAGGATTTGGGTTTGAGATTTAGGGTTTAAGGTTTAGGGTTTAAGGTTTTAGGGTTTTAGGTTTTAAAGTTTAAGGTTTGAGGTTTAGGGTTTATGGTTTAAGGTTTTAGGGTTTTAGGGTTTTAGGATTTTAAGGTTTGAAGTTTGGGTTTTGAGGTTTGGGATTTAGGGTTTATGATTTTAGGCTTAAGGTTTAAGGTTTAGCATAAACCACAAATATAACTTAGCAAATAATATTCAATTATTACAATTTAAATATAACTTAGCAAATATTACGACTGAAAATGATGAAAGCATAGAAACCTATAAAAAGTTTACTTGCTTTATGTACCGCTTCTTAACTCTCCTGAAACAATAGACGCTTTTTCCCTTGTTATTGTTCAAGTTTTGATGATTGACTTGAACTATTTGGCACCATTAGATGTCGATAAATTAACAAATCTGTTCGGTTGAGAATTAAGATGCAACTAAGTCGAATAAGAATATAAAAATTTTCTCCCATTGAGGAAATGAATATACAATAGTTGCTAGCGAAGTCAAACTCAAAGGACAAAAGAGCTACCGAACCCACTAGTTTTCATTATAAGTACCAAAAACCCTAAATCCCATCCAAGAGAATGAATGAAAGGGTTTGCACCATTGAGCTTTCGAAATTAATAGATGGAAAAGAAGAAACATATATAACCTAAGTATACTTTCAAGTAAGAAACATATATAACCTAAGTATACTTTCTAAAGTATAAATGGCCAATAACAAATAACATTAGAGCAATCAATAGATTACCATTCACACAATAAATTTAAAAGATAGCAAGAAAAAACTAACTAATGGCATGCATTACGCTCATATCCGAGGTCAATTTTTGTAACCCTAAAGCGCACACCAAAGACATGAAATCAACATGGATTTGCCTTAAAACATCCAATCTCCTTTCTTTACGATTATTTAAAGAATTAAAACACACCAGTCCCCTCAACCAAGCAAAGGCTTCAATGCTTTCTTATGACAAATAAGAAACTTATGGATGGAATTAAGTCTTAGACTATGCAATTTTCATCTTAAAATTATTGGAGAGGGGATAATCCAAATCCAGTTCTTAAAAATTCTTAAACTAACTCAATGAAGATACCAGCTTCACTTTCAATTCAAGAACTAAACTCTAATTCCTACAAATTTTTTCAAAAAAATCAAGAATGGGGAAAAAAATTCACTTCCAAAAAATATTCAAATCAAAGTCAATAGCAACCGTATTTAAGATCGAATCAGTAACATACCTCTTAAGGATGAAACACTAGGTTCCTCGATCAACAAGAAAACTCAATTCCTCCTCCTAAGCTGCAAAAAAGGGGAAACGTTGACTAAAATTAACCCCTAATAAATATTTGAGCAAACAAAATAAAAATAAACTATTAAATACTTAGTCGACGGAAGTGAATCGTACCAATGTGGTCAGAAACTAGAAGGATTGTGACAGCCGAGAAATTGACCGGAAAAGAAATAGATTGAACAAAATTTCAGATAAGAACATCAATGAGAATAACATCAATGTAAATTATTAAGAGCTTCCTATCTAACTCAAATTATTAAAGAAATAGATTGTACAAAAATTATTCAATGAAACTATTCAGATAAAACCATCAATGTAAATGAAATAGATTGTAGAAATATTTCTACCTCGAAATTATTAAAGAAGAGATTTGTGCCTCAAAACTTACCTCAAATCAATTAAACCACAAGATTTATTAAGAGCTTCTTCTTCATCTTCTTCTCTTGATGAGAAAGCTGCTTTGAGTCGAAATGAACCGAACAAAGCAACAAAAGCAAATCGAAGAAAGATTTGGGGATTGGGGATTAGGGATTTCAAAACAGAAAGACTGGAAATCAAAGCAACAGAAACAGATTTAGGGAGATTGGGGAAGTATTTCGCACCAGAAATCGAAGAAAGATTTGGGGATTGGGAGGGGAAACGCGAAAGGGGATTAGGGATTAGGGATTTTGGGAAATTAGAAAATGGGGGAACAGAATAGTCTTAGGCAATTAGCTTCTTCTTCATCTTCTTCTCTTGATGAGAAATTTGTTTGAGTCGAAATGAACTAGAACAAAGCAATGTAAAGTAAATCAAAGAAAGATTTGGGGATTGGGGATTCAAGAAATAAGAAAATAGGAAGAGACCGGAAATCAAAGCAATGAAACATATTTAGAGATTGGGAAGTATTTCGCACTGTAAATCGAAGAAAGATTTGGGGATTGGGAGGAAGCGAAAGGGAAAGGGATTAGGGATTAGGGATTTCGGGAAATTAGAAAATGGAGGAACTGAATAGTCTTAGGCAATTAAAATGGATGGAACAAGAACGACGCTGTTTCAATAGAAAATTTAACCCTATTGCGGCGCTTTCCAATAAACGCCACTAAAAATTTCTGGAAAAAACGCAGTCGTTTTTCTTCCATATTGTGGCGTTTTGGGCTAAAACGCCAGTAATAACATGGATCAATTTTACGGTGTTTTTTATAAAATGCCGATAATACATACTTTTTGCGTTGTTTTCCGTTAAACGCCACTAACGATACTAACTGTGCCACAAAAACGATGTCGTGAAGCTTAATGTAAATTTATATTTGCTGCATTTTTTAGGAAAATGCCACTAAATATAGACTTATAGTGGCGTTTTATGACTAGCGCCACTAATACTTGACAGATATTTGTGGAGTTTTTACTAAGCTCCGGTAAAAAATGTTTAACGACAATATTTGTTTTGCATTATCTTGATATATTTTTGTGGCGTTTTATTCACAAACGCCACTAATTCATACAACAAATTTTCAAACGACGCCGTCTTTGAATCTATTGATGGGTTTTGTGGCGTTTTTGTATAAAACCTCGGTAATTTTTAATATCATTTAATCTTTATATTTTTATACTATTATTAATTAATCCAATTACTTATTTTTAATATTTATAAATTTAAAATATATCATTCGTAATAGTATTAGTGCTAATAATAATAAAATAATTTTATATAAAAATTTCATAATATCTCTTTTATGGTTATATAATAAATTATTTAATATATAAATTAAAAACTTAAGCCCAATTCCAAAGATATAACCCCAAATCTAAACTTCAAACCCTAATAATATCTAATACATAATCCCAAACCCCAAACTATATATATAATAAT
The DNA here is from genome assembly GCA_025506655.1 of Gossypium rotundifolium. Classification (NCBI taxonomy): domain Eukaryota; kingdom Viridiplantae; phylum Streptophyta; class Magnoliopsida; order Malvales; family Malvaceae; genus Gossypium; species Gossypium rotundifolium. The sequence goes on along the minus strand of CP106732.1, from coordinate 7,369,289 downwards.
TTTAATATTATAATTCATATTATCTATTTTACAATTATATAATAAATTATTTAATATATAAATTAAGGATAAAAATTTGAACCTATTTTAAAGAAATAAACATTGGGGTAATGGATACATATACCATTCGGGGTTATGGGAAGACAGTTTCAATACAATAAAAGGAAGGATTAAACGATGGTTACGTTGGATCCAACAGCTTCCGGGTTACAGGATTCTAGGGATTTGAATTAGAAGAAATCAATTTCAAGAATTTTGGTTTCGGAATTAAGGGTCATATACCTTAAACCCTAAACCCTTGACCTTAAACCTTAAACCCTATATCATAACTCCTAAACTATCAACCCTTAACCCTTAACTCTAAACCCTAAACTATAAGCCTTAAACCATTAAACCATATAAAACTCTAAATACATAACCCCAAACTCTAAACCCTAAAACATCTTAAACCCAAAACCTTAAACCACAAACCTTTATAAACTCTAAACCCTAAACCATAAAACCCTCAATCATAAACCCTTACAAAAATAAATCAATCCTATAACCACAAATACTAAACCTTAAATCAAAAACTCTAAACCACTAAAACACTAAATTATAAACATTAACCCCTAAACCATACGACCCACATCTTACACCCTAAATGCTAAACCCTTAACACTAAGGCAAAAATTTTCAACACTCAACGTAAATTAAAATTGAATTATTATAAAATGATCAAAACAACGCTTTTTTTTTGTTTTGAAATAGATTGAATAAAAAAAAAGCCGCAAAATTTTAACACTTTTTATATTTACATGAAAACAACGTCGTTTTTATTTTTGAAATAAAAATTATGTTGTGGCGTTTTTGTTAAAAACGCCACTAAAGATCACATTTAGCGGCGTTTTTATATCAAACGTCGCTATAAGTCAGACTTTAGCGGCATTTTTTTAAAAAAACGCCGCTAAATTTATCCCATTTTTACACTGTAATTAAAACGGCGTTGTTTCTATTTTGAAAGAAACAAATTAGTGGCGTTTTGTTAAAAACGCCGCTAAAGATCACATTTAGCAGCGTTTTTGTAACAAACGCCACTAATTTTTTCCCATTTTAACATTGCAATTAAAACGTCGTCGTTTTTGTTTTGAAATAAAAAAATATTTTCCGGCGTTTGGTAGAAAGCGCCGCTAAAGGTCCAAGCATTAGCGGCGTTTTATAAAAAGCGCCACTATAGGTCTGAGATTTAGTGGCGTTTTCTTTAAAGCGCCACTATACGTCAGAGATTTAGCGGCATTTTCTCGAAAGCGCCGCTATATATCGTTTTTAGCGGCGTTTATTTAAAAAACGCCGCTATTGATCGTTTTGTTGCGGCATTTTCCTTCAAACGCCACTATTGTGTAATCTTGGTGGTGTTTTTGTTTAAAACGCCACTAAAAACGCCGCTAAAAGTCTGATTTGGTGTAGTGAGATAAATTTTACAGTAGAATTTTATACTTAGAGATGGGTGCAAATTATTACATGATTTTTCAAGTTAACAAGAATGCAAAAGATGATGATTTGAAAATGGCTTATAAGAAGCTTTTTCATTTTCCTTTTATAAAAATATCTAGTAAAAGATATAAAAATACATATCTATAACTTCACAAAAGAATTTCATTAATCCAAATCAATTCGTGAGGATTTGCTACAACTCCTTCCACGGCCCTCCGTAATAAATAGTCTCGATTGCATTCCTTAATGTAGCATTCCCTGAGAATCCAAGTAATATACAATGCAACATCATGCCCGCTTGCACAAAAACTTAATCGCACCCTTCTTTCCACTCTCAACACCGGTGCTTCCTTATTATTAATAAACAAAACCTTAGACCGACTTGGCGATTTGGATAATGCAACACCTCCCTGTTGAAACAATAAGGGGACATCTCAGATCGTTTATAATCAACTTTTGATCCTCATTATCATTAGCATCCAATGGCCCAAAACAATCATCTACCTTCTCTGAAACATTAAGCACCAAATGTCCATATGCAACCTTCTCTGGACCCCTATGAAATTGGGGCAAAAAATGAGACCGATTTTCATTTGGTGGTTTCATCAACCCCAATGCCCAAATAACCCTCATATCGTCATTAGGATACATAGGCAAATCATACTTCTTATCTGTCCAATTCAATGGTCTCCTAAACATAATTAAAGAAACCCCATCTCTTCTATGTCCATAAACCAACCTAGTATTATTCACCATCATGCCATTTTTTGAGTTCTCATGAACTACATCAGGGCAAACACCTGTAGCTATACGATCTTTAGAACTAAACTTAAATTCACTATAAGCCGTAATGTAAAAATCATCAACAAAAGGCCTGTCTTCCTCTGTAAAACTTGCCACCGTAACATCAGCTTCAGACATCAGGTCCTTCGTCCTATTCGGATTCGCCCACCCAAATGCCATGTAATATATAGGTTGTCGGCGCCGCCGCTTCTAACCCGATCTCGACCCAATTTTCCTCCACATCCAAGTTCCATCAGACCCTATAGTTATTCGACAAGTTCTTGCAGTTATTAAACACTGTATGCACCGAGTCTAAAACCGAATCCGACTCGTTTTGAGGGAGGGTTACATGGCCGAAGTTCGAGGTGCTGGCGATGTCTTAGATTGAAAGAACGTTCCCAGGTTATGTCGGTGAGCAATAGGACTGACAATGATGCATTTTTGTAAGCTGTTTGATTGAGGCATTGACCGGAGATGGGGAACCCGCTGGTGAGGTTAGAGAAGTTGAGGGAGATGGCGCCCCAAAAAACAACGTTGGATGAGCCTGATAACATGTCGAATCCAGTGACCTGGAAAGAGCAGCCATTGAGGATTTTGAGATGGCCATGGAGTTGGTGTCGGACCATTGTAAAGTTCGATTTGAACCCGACAAGGGAGCTGGTGTTGGAGCATTTCTGACCCGAATCCACATTGGAAGAAGCGATGGAATTGATTAGGAAAAGCGAGATTAGAAGGAAAATTTTGGAATTGTACATCGAATCCGGTCGCGGGTGATTCGAGAATCCGAATTCGGTGATGATGGAAAATGAACTTTTTAAAGAGAATGAATGAGACAATGAGCGGCTGGTGGTGGTGAGTGGTGACTCGGTGCAGCCGGAGCGAGTCGTCAACTAGTCTCTATATTGTTTTATAATTTTATTTTTTTCCTGCTTTTCTGAAGAGAGGAAACCAGAATCCCAACTGTCTTCTCAACTACCAATTTTTTTTTTTTATTTTGTTGATTTCAATTCTTTTAATTTAGTTCAAAATTTTTAATTTAGTAGTCCAATTAATCGAGATTTTTTTGCCAATTCTGTTAAGTAGGTTAAATCTCTAATAAGAGGACATTATAGTTAAAATCGATATAATAATAAATTTAACCTCAATTTTTATGTATTATATCGGTTTAGTCATTATTTTAAATGATTAATCTTTAAAATTTACAAATAATCTCAATTTGATCATCAACATTTATATTTTTTTCTACTTCCTCCCCTGCCACTATCATCATTGCCTCCAACTCCGCGTTCTCCTCCACCTTTCTCCAAAATGTCAAAACCATTTTTAAATCGAGTTTATAAAAACGGGAATCGACTTTGAAAACGAAAAATGGGAGTCGCCACCAATCTTTTTTACTGGGGTGTGATTGGATCACTTTGTAAAACGTTTTATTTTAAAACATTTAATTTTGTCTCACGAAAAATGAGAAAATAGGTTCGGGAGTCGGTTACGTATGACGAAGGGTTAGCACCCTCATAACGCCCAAAATTGGTACCTAACTGATAAAATCATGTCCAAATGTTTAAAATTTAAAAAGTTTAAAAATAAGATCCCTTATTAGCTAGAAAAAAAAATTTACCTATTTCAAAGAAATGAGAATATCATACCCAATAAGTTAGGATACAACATCTCATAACTTTGAAATTAAGTGCATCTTCATTTAGGAAAATTCTTACCTTGAGAGACAAAACATCACACCCAATAAGTTAGGATACAAAGTTTTGAACTCTTAAGAATAAGTTTTTATTTTAAATTTGGATTTTGAAAGTGGAGGGATACGTAATACTTTGAACTTTGCGAGAAGAATCACAACCCAATAAGTTAGGGCACGATTCTTTTCGTAAACTTTTCAAATATCACATATCACCAAAAATATTTAAAAGAGTTTTTAATTTAAAAAGGTATTTTCATAAAAATGGCATGAGTAATGTAACATACATATTAATTACAATTCTCGATAATATATTACACAAGATACAACAAATAATAATCCCTATACTAAAGTAAGTACAAATATAATGAAACATAGACAAATATAATGAACAAAAGAATTTACTATGAACATATTTCATGCAAATTTAAAAATATATAAACAATATAAACAATGTGTTTAAAAAATGTATAACGATTTAAAAATATTTGTAAATGGATATATTATAAATAATCTTAATTAAACAGAGGATATAATATAATATAAAATAATATATTATCACGTATATACATATATAAATACTAAAATGATATGTAATAAAAATATACAAAATAATAATAATTATATAATTTAATATACAAAAAAAGGTTTTTAATATGAACTTAATTTTATACCAAATTTAATACATATATATAAAAAAGAATTAAAAAGGGTTAAATTAAAATTTTAGAAAGATTTTCAAGGCTAATTGCAAGGTAAATTAATTAATAGGGCATAATTAAATTAAATAAAATAACGGAGGGACCAAAAGAGTAAATTTCCCATTTTAAAGAAAAACGAGCGGATCCTTGTTCGGATTCGGGTCAACGCGCAGACCCTGCTCTGTCGAAACGACGTCGTTCCAATTCTCTTATAAATATTAGTTTTTTTTTAAAAAAATCATTTAGTTTTAGGTTTTTTAAAAAAAAAAAGTTTGACAACTCTTTGAAAGGGCCTTCCCCCTTCGCCAGTTCCGATCGCAGGTTCCGGGGCCACGCGCCGTACGCGCCTCCATGGACGGTGGCCGAAGGCCCAAAAACCTCCGTTCTTCCTCGTTTTCCACACGGTACCTCTCTTTAATCTTTTTCGCGATCGTTATACACGCAAACAAAAATATATATATAATAAAATAAAACAAAAATAAATAGAATAAAAGACGAATCACCTTTAAAAAATCTATTTGTATTGCACTCTGTTTCTGTGAATATTTCTCTCTGTGTATGTACCTCTCGGTATTTTGCTACAAAATCTCTCCGTGTTTTTGTGGGTAGTGACTATTTTTTAGATCTACGGGTTTTTCTAAAAAAAATCCTCCTTCTTTTTTTTTACAGATTTCTACAAGGGTTTTATACCCAAAAACAAAATAAAAGAAATGGAAAAGATATCTTTTCGTATCTTTCCATATCTGTGATTTCCTATTTTGCTACGATTTGTTCCCTTTTGCTGCCTATTTCTTTCCTTTGCAGGTTTGAACTCTTACGACAGTAGTGATTCGAGCATGAATCAAGGCACGAACGAGGGCCGGACGAGGTGGTGGTGTGACGATTGGTTTTTGACTGTTGGGCTCTGTTGATGGTTAAGGTCTCGCTATACATGAGGATGACTTAGGGTTTCAGAAACCCTAAGTTTCTGTTGGGCTTGTTTGGTTTTTGGGCCACTTAGCTTTTGGGCTAATCGGGTTTTGGGGTGTTGGGCTTAGGTAATTGGGCTCGGGTAATTGGGTAGTTTTAGGATATTTGGTTTAAATGTAAAAGGACTGTGAGTTGACTGTTTATTTAGCCTGGGCAAAATGAGTTATTACAGCTGCCCCTCTTTGCTCATTGTTATGAAACAAGAATAGAGCAAAGACTATAAAAGGACCAATTTTTCTCGGCTTTGGCTGTGCTTTGGCTTCTTGATCTTCTTCAAATGGCTTCTAACTCCACTGCAACCTCAGGGAAATAAGACTAAAACGTCTTCAATATGCTTCCTACAACTTTAGGAAGATAAGATTTTCTGTTTTCGATTTGGTCCACTGTAACTTCAGGGAGATAAAATCTTCTGACTTTAGTCTACTCCACTGCAAATTCAGGGAGATAAGACTAAAACGTCTTCAATCTGCTTTCTACAACTTTAGGAAGATAAGATCTTCTGTTTTCGATTTGCTCCACTGCAACTTCAGGGAGATAAAATCTTCTGACTTTAGTCTACTCCACTACAAATTCAGGGAGATAAGACTAAAACGTCTTCGATCTGCTTCCCACAACTTTAGGAAGATAAGATCTTCTGTTTTCGATTTGCTCCATTGTAACTTCAGGGAGATAAAATCTTCTGACTTTAGTCTACTCCACTGCAAATTCAGGGAGATGAGACTAAAACATCTTCGATCTACTTCCCACAACTTTAGGAAGATAAGATCTTCTGTTTTCCATTTGCCCCACTGCAACTTTAGGGAGATAAAATCTTCTGACTTTAGTCTATTCCACTGCAACTTCAGGGAGATAAGAATAAAACGTCTTCGATCTGCTTCCCATGACTTTAGGAAGATAAGATCTTCTATTTTCGATTTACCCCACTACAACTTCAGGGAGATAAAATCTTCTGACTTTAGTCTACTCCACTGCAAATTCAGGGAGATAGGACTAAAACATCTTCAATCTGTTTCCCACAACTTTAGGAAGATAAGATCTTCTATTTTTGATTTGTCCCACTGTAACTTCAAGGAGATAAAATCTTCTGACTTTAGTCTACTCCACTGCAAATTCAGGGAGATAAGACTAAAACGTCTTCGATCTGCTTCCCACAACTTTAGGAAGATCAGATCTTTTGTTTTTGATTTGCCCCACTGCAACTTCAGGGAGATAAGATCTGAAACTTCACCGATATCACTATACCGTCTATCCTGTAGACTCGGTTTCATGTGTTATGAGTGACATGAATGCGACATGTCATGAAGATGATTAGGATTAGAATGCAATGACCTGAATAAATCAAATGCTCCTAATAAAATTTGCTAAGATACAAAAGTGTTATGAGCATGATTCCTACTCTAGGTATTATCAATCATTTATTCTTCATTTTTTCATTAATCACATTTTGCTTGACCAAATTTTGTCTCAATGTAATTTTCAAGTCAACTTTGCTTGGATCTTGAGAACACAAGGCTTGTTCCATCATACCACATTGAGGCGAAACTCTTTCAATCTAATCCATCTCAAATTTCAAATTCAACCCATTCCACCACGATCCAGGGTTTCTTAGTTCACCATACCACCCCAAGTGTCATGATCTGATGACATCACGTCTATTTATCAAATGGACAAAGAATCCAGAGAAATAGTCTCTATCCAGACTCTTCTTTTATGTACATGGAAATTCTAAACAATTGTCTTGTTTTGGTTCCTTGTCTTATCTAGAAATTTCCAAAGTAATATGTAAAACTTCTCTTTTGTGAAATTATTAGTTCGTCAATCATTATTTCAATGCAACACATTTATGAATAATAGGTAACAAATAAATTGATCACAAAAAAAGGTTTAAAATTTGAATAAATTTATAAAAAGAATACAAATAAAATTATCTGGAACATATCTTTGAGAAGAAAAAGAATCCAAAGATAATAAAATTAATAAGACAAAATCAGATGCCCTAGATATCGTAGATTGAGCTTCCATCTACAAACTTCATGAAGACTGCCTTGAGTTCAAAATGTGTTTAGAAGATCCAAAGTATTTTGTTGATTCTCCATTATGCAACATTCTTACTTACATTGTTGTTTTAAGTGTAGCCAGATGACTGTTCGTCCGTGCAGAATTTGAGTCGCCCTTTTCAGGTTTTCAACTCAAAACCCCTTTGGTCTCAAGGCGCCCTTTGAGGGTTTTCGCCTTAGCCTCTCCTTTTTTTAAGGAATTCAAAGCGCCCTTTTCGGGTTTTCACTTTGGCTTCTTCTCCTTTTCAAGCAAAGTATTTCTTTACTGAATCTGAGTTCATAGGATTGGGTAAAGTTTCTCATGCCAATCCTTGTAAGTCTCAGTCATTTTCCCCACTATCTTCTTGATGTTTTTGTTAGCCGCTTCCACTGCCCCGTTCATTTTCAGATGATATGGAGACGAGTTATGATGTTTGATCCCAAATTGGTTACAAATTTTAGCTATCGAACTGTTATTCAAGTTCAGCACGTTGTCCGATATGATCCTCTCATGCATTCCATATCGACAAATAATCTCTTTATTTAAGAATCTACTAACACGATTTAGTAACATTAGCATATGGGCGCTTCTACCCATTTCGTGAAGTAGTCAATTACCAAGAAGATGAATCGGTGTCTATTGAAGCTTTTGGTGAGATTGGACCAATAACATCCATGCCCCATATGGAAAAGGCCATGAGGAAGTCATAACATGCAAAGGAGACAGAGGCACATGAATTTTGTCTCCATAAATCTGGCATTTATGACATCTCTTGGCATAGTTGATGCAATCTCCTTCCATAGTAGACCAATAATATCCAAATCTCATTATCTGCCTGGCCATTGTGAATCCATTAGCGTGTGTTCCACAAACGCTCTCATGAACTTCTTCAAGGATTTGCTTAGCTTCAACAGCATCAACACATCTCAATAGCACTTGATCTTTTCTCTTTTCGTATAAGATATCTCTATCCAAGACATAATCAGAGGCCATTCTTCTTAGAGTCCTTTTCTCATTCTCTGTGGCATTCTCCGGGTATTCATGGTTTTTTACGTATCACAATACATTATGATACCAAGGATGGTTATCTCTTTCCTCTTCCTCTATGTCATAACAATGGGCTGGGACTTCGACAATACTCATCTGAATAGGCCTCATGTCTTCTGGTTTGTTTACTTTGATCATAGAAGCCAAAGTTGCCAATGCATCGGCCATCTGATTTTCATCGCGTGAAAGGTAATTGAAAGTAATGTCGTCAAATTCCTCAATCAATCCCAGAACTATTTTTCGATAATCAACTAATTTAGGATCTCTTGTCTCCCACTCTCCTTTAAGCTGGTAAATTACCAAGGCAGAATCGCTGTATACTTCTAGCACTTTGATCTTGCGTTCCAAGGCCGCTCGAAGTCCCATGATGCATGCTTCATATTCTGCCATGTTATTTGTGCAATCAAAATCCAATCTGCATGTGAATGGATAATAATCACCACCAGGGGATACCAAGACTACCCCAATTCCATTTCCCATAGCATTAGATGCTCCATCAAAATTCAATTTCCATCGATAATCCTCAATATTTGCCACATACATCAATTCCTCCTTTGGGAAATCAAAACTCAAGGGTTCATAATCGTCCAAAGCTCTACTAGCCAAAAAGTCTGCTATTGCACTTCCTTTTATAGCCTTTTAGTTCACGTAGACTATATCGACTTCAGATAGCAGAATCTGCCACCTAGCCATTCTTTCATTCAAGGCCGTGGATTCTATCATGTACTTTAACGGGTCAAGTTTGGAAATCAACCATGTTGTGTAATATAGCATATATCGCCTCAACCTTCTAGTTGTCCAAATCAAAGCGCAACACAATTTCTCGATAGACGAATACCTCATTTCATAATCAGTGAACTTTTTACTAAGATAATATATCGCCCTTTCTTTCCTTCCTGACTCATCGTGTTGTCCAAGCACACATCCCATGGAGTTTTTGAATACTGACAAATACAATATCAATGGTTTATCAGGATTAGGTGGGGAAAGTACTGGTGCATTTGACAAATACTTTTTGACTTTGTCAAAAGCTTTCTGGCATTCATCATCCCATACACCTGGATTGTGTTTCTTGAGAAGACGAAATATGGGATCACATTTTTCAGTTAATTGTGAAATAAACTGAGCAATGTAATTTAGCCTTCCCAAAAAACCTCGAACTTCTTTCTGAGTGCGCGGTGGAGGTAATTCTTGTATTACTTTGACCTTGCTTGAGTCAACTTCTTCAATCTCAAAAATAACTTCTTCAAAACTTTAATGTATTCTTTTTCTATTCGAGATTTGGCAATCATATCATCAACATATACCTCAATTTCCTTGTGCATCATATGGTGGAACAATTTTACCATGGCTCTTTGATATGTTGCCCCAGCATTCTTTAGTCCAAAAGGTATTACTTTATAGCAAAAGGTACCCCCACAGTGTTATGAAGGTAGTTTTCTCTATATCCTTAGGGTGCATCTTGATTTGATTATATCCTGAAAAGCCATCCATGAAAGAAAACAATAAAAATCCTGCCATATTATCCACTAACGTATCAATATGCGGCAAAGGGAAATTATCCTATGGGCTAGATTTGTTTAGATCTCGTAATCTACACACATTTGGGCCTTTCCATCTTCTTAGGATCGGAACAATGTTGGCAACCCATTCGTAGTACTTGACCTCTCGTAGAAAACCAAAGATCAAACTGCTTCGGACTTCTTCTTTATTTTCAATACTATATCGAGCCTCATCCTTCGTAGCTTTTATTGAATCGGCTTGCATTCTTCTCTAATGGGAAGGCGATGTACCATAATATCAAGATTTAACCTGCATATCTTGGTATGACCACGAAAGACATTTTGAACTCTCGTAATAACTCAATAAGATCTTGTCTTGTCTTCTTAGCTATGAGCGTCCCAATTTTCACAACTTTTCCTTCTCCTAAAATTATGTTCTCTATTTCTTCTTCATGGGGAAAAATCTGTTTCTCCTCTTGTTTTACCATTCTCAACAAATCTGAAATAAATCGCAATCTCTGGCCACCTTCAAAATCCTGAGATTCCTCTAAGCACATGTCTTGCTCAAAATAGACTTCTGAATCCATAATATCGTTGCTCATGCCATTAATATCTAGGGACCTATTATGGGTGTGAAAAGATGTACTATGAATTTGGGAACAAATATTCACATGATATGAATGAAAGAATATACAATTTTGAGAAGAAATTAGAATGTCAAAAGAATGAAATAAAAGAATCTTTACTCGAGTTAATTATCCAAAATGTATTTTATTGAAATAATAAGTTCTGAACATAAGCCTTTTTTATAAAGAGATCTTATTGTTCCTAAGCTAGAAAACAACAAAGCGTTCTGAATATTACTCTGTGTAATTCCTAAAAATTATAGGGAGCTCCTCTGCAATTCAATTGTCTGTAACGCCCAAGTTCATAAGGGCAAATGCTCATCGTGTTCCTTTGTTCCATTCCTTCCTCATGTATGGCATTGATGTGAGGACTTTCCAATAACCCTCTCTCGGGGTGAATTATCCCTCCTAATACAAAGGTTTGGGATTTGCGGGAATATCATTGGTTCCCACTGGGCATCTTCTCCACTCAAACGTGCCTTTTTCCTTTCCTGCTTCTTTTTTATGTCCTTCCTTCTTTGTCTAATACCTGGCCTGAAACCCAAGCTAAAACGATCCCTCTTCTCTTTTAGTAATGGCACTTGAATCTCCCCTTGGAGGTATCTGCCCAATCCTTTCCATGGTAAGGCTCCTTTCCCCACCATCATTTGTAGACCCATCCTCGTGGTCTTGGACATCTTAGGCACAAGGACTTTACTCCCTTCTAAGATGAATGTTGCATTGACAAACTCTAAAGAGCAGAAAGAACATTCAACGGCCTCCTCATTTGTCTCTACATATGACGTATCATTGGTAACAGTTGCTATAATGTCCTCTTCCGCATTTATAGTGACCAATAGACCATCTATCACCAACTTCAGTTTTTGATGAAGAGATGAGGGCACTGCTCCTGCTGAATGAATCCATGGCCTTCCCAGCAAGCAATTGTATGAGGGCTTTATATCCATCACTAGAAAGTCCCCTCATATGTGTTTGGGCCAATTTGCAAAGGTATGTCAATTCTCCCCATCACCCTTCTCTCAGTACCGTCAAACGCCCTCACTATGTTTTGGCACGCCTTCATGTGAGAACTATCATTTGGCAACCTCTTTAGTGTTGACAATGGTAGAACATTCAAGGCTGACCCATTGTCAATCAACACGATTGGTAAAGTATATCCTTTGCAATGAGTAGTTATATGTAGGGCCTTAGTCGACTCCATACCCCCAGATGGAATCTCGTCATCACTGAAGGAAATAAAATTGTCGACACTTATGTTACTAACTAATCGGTCAAGTTTATTAACATATATGTCTTTAGTAACATATGTCTCATTCAACACCTTCATCAGAGCTTCTCGATGAACTTTTGAACTTAAAAGTAAGGCTAGCCCTGAAATACGGGCTGGTTGTTTATGCAATTGCTCCACCACACTGTATTCACTGTGCTTTAAGAATTTCAAAAATTCTTTAGCCTCTTCTTCTTTCACAAGTACATTGATGAGGTTTTCTAGCTCTTCTTCAGGCTCGATTAGCACATCCCTTACTTTTTTGGTTTCGTTCTAACATTTACCGAGTTGTTGCGTCTCCCACTTCGTGTATAAGATCCCTCTTTTTGGACCTCATTGGAAGTATTAGCTGAGATTTTTATTCCCGGTGTCACTATGTTACAATTGTAGGTCCATGGAACCATTTTGTTATCCTTATAAGGAAAGGATACAGGTCTATGAATTATGACTTTAGGCTTGATTTGTGTTCCATCTTCTACATTCCTCGATTAGGAGATAATGATTTTCGGATAATTGACCTTTTGACTTGTCAATTCTCCCTCAGTTGCATGTATATGTCCCCCCCCTCTGAGCCTTCTTCATAAAACTCTAACTCCTTATTATCCATAAAACTTGTACCAATGGCCGAAACCTAGCACATTCTTGGATTTCATGTCCATCAGCTTCATGGAACTCACAGTAGTTCCTTGGTTCATCATTTCTTCCCTCGAGACTTGATTTTATTAGCCCATTTCTCGCCATTTCTCTCTAAATTATTCTTAACGGGGTCTTTACTTTCGAGATATCCCTCTTGGTCCTTCTTTTTAGATTTTCCCCAATCGTATTTACTCCCTTATCCCCATGATTTGGCAATGGGTTCTCCACACTGGGTGTATCGTTCAACTCAATAACTCCCAACTTAAGAAGCTTCTCAACTACCCTCTTAAAGGCATTACAATTTTCTATTGAATGCCCCGTTATTCCTGCATGGTAATCACATTAAGCGTTGGAGCCGTACCATTTAGGATACGGGGGTTGTAATGGCTGTAGATAAAAAGGGGACACCATACGTTCCTCTAACAAAGTATGATACAGCTCCTTATACGTCATAGGGATTGGCGTAAATTAGATTTTATCGGCATTTTGTTTGGGAACTGATTCCTATCTTGTCACCCCTTGTTGCCCAGCGGTAACCACTTTCGACTGATTAATAGCAACTGCTTTTGAGTACCCTTTGTTGTACGTACTCGCATTATTTACCTCACTCTCTTTTTTCCTAGGAGCAGGTCTCCTAGTGGTTTCTCTGCTTCGATCTTGCCACCCCTTATGGCATTTTCGATCATTTCTCCTGCCATAACTATATCTGCGAAGCTCTTGGGGGTGCTTTCTATCATATGAGTGATAGATGGCTCTTTTAGAGTGTTGATAAATAGCATAGTGGTCTCTTTATCCAAAAGAGGTGGTTGAACTTACATGGCTATTTCCCTCTATCTCTGCGCATATTGCCTGAAGCTTTTATTTGCCCCTTTTTTTCCATATTTTGCAACATGATTCTATCAGGCGTCATGTTCGTAACATGATTATACTACCTTATAAAAGCCTGAGCTAAGTCTCTCCATAAACTAATATTTGTGCGGCTCAGTTGATTATACTATCTAGAAGCTGCCCCTGTCAAACTTTCTTGAAAATAATGAATCAAAAGCTGATCATTGTTCACATATCCAGTCATGCGCCTACAGAACATAGTGATGTGAGCTTCAGGTCAAGTAGTTCCATTGTATTTCTCAAATTCAGGCATCTTGAATTTGTGAGGAAGCACAAATTCTGGGACCAGACTCAAGTCCTTTGCGTCAATACCGTGATGATGGTTAACATTCTCCAAAGCCTTGAATTTTTCCTCTAACCACATACAGCGATTCTCTAACTATTTTGCAGATTCAGTTTTGATCCCCTCTCCTTCAGTCATGTCTAAGTCATGGATAACAGGATTAGCTGGGTTGTGCCCTGAGTTGGATCCCATACCAACTTGAAAATTCGTAGGCATTCTAGTGTCAGCTTGTCCTTTCTGAGGCCTTATTGTGACAGGCGGCCTTCTGGGGTATTCTTCATGTTGCGCTTGCACATGTGTTAGAGTGAATCCTCGAGAGAAATCCTCATTGTCCTCAGTATTGATTATAGGACCTTTTGCTTTTTCTACTATTCCACTCATCATTTGGGTCATCCGGTCATCATGTTCTTTTGGCCTCTAACATTTGGTCCTCATCTCCTGTTGAGCTTTGCCATCCGCTTCTTGCATCCGGTCTTGAATATCTCTCTGAGTTGTTCCATCCTCCGGTCTATTTTTTTGATCGAGCTCGAAATGTAAGTAAGGGTGTTCAAACTTCCAGATTTACTTTTCTCTCTCTTATAATTTTAAACTAATTAGACTCTCTCTAAAGATTTGAATGCATATAATGTTATGTAATGCGAATGCATGAATGCAAAGAGGCATCGATTCTGATTAACTTCATTGCAGAAAACTTTATTAGAAAACAAATTCTTTTACATAAAATGGATTACAAATAAGCTTTCACCCTACGTCCTAAAGTCTTAATTTTCCCTAATAACAAAACTAGCTCTTAACTATGCTCATATTCCATGCTTAATATGTCAGCCTGCACTGCCAAAGTCTGTAGGTTATCAGCTACCTCTCGAATCTGAACTATGGCTTCCCCCATGAGATAATCCCGATTTCTGACTTGGACATGTGAATGATAGAGTTCTTCCTTCAAATGCACTTCTCTTATTTCAAGACACTCGATCCGAAGTTCACAACTATGCAATGCTGATTCTAACTCTTCAATTTTACCCCTCATTTCTTCTATCTTGTTCAGGCTTGCCTTTAACTCGATCACAGAATTACGACTCCGATGGTGATGAAGAGACCGTTCAAGTTCAACAACTCTAGCTTGTAATTCTCCCTTTTCATTTAAACTTTCGACCAAGTTTGTCTCTAAGACCTCGTTTCGCGATTGTATCCCTTGAAACTTTTTCTCCCAGTAGTCAGCTTTAGCTTTTTCCTCTTGGACCTCTTATAGCCATTATTCTGAAGTCTTCCCTAAACCATCATTCTTTATTGATAGACGCATCTTTTTGTATTCGGCCTTCAAGCTATCTCGATCTTCTTCGATCCTTCTCTTCTCTTTTCTTGCCTTCTCAGCTTCAGATTTTTGCACATCCACGTCTAGCCTTAAACACATCTTTTCCTCTTCTAGCTTCTCTATTCTCTTTCAATGCTCGGAACTCATCCTCTCAAAGTCTTGTTTTATTATTTCTAATTCTGACGGGACTATTTGCAGGTATTCTTCTCTTGACTGGGCACCCTCTGAATTCAACTTAAGAATGTTATCATTAACCCTTCGAGTCCTCCATTTGCTGTACTCTGGAGTTGTCATTGGTCCTGTAGATAATCTCTTCATTCTGCAAGTTTGTTTCCAAGCACCAAAAATCTCCTTAACTCGATCTTATAATTATCTTCTTTGTATGAGAACTCACATTGAGCCAAACATATGTTGCGTGAATAAACCTGCCTCGATCCATATTGCCTTAGTACGAGTAGAGGAGCATACCCAACGGCTCCCCAAATTTCAAGTAAAGGAACCCAGTCGAAACTCCCACATCGATAAAGAATTTCATTTGAAATCAACCAAGGGGCTTTCCACTCGACATCTTTCTCTCGAAGATTTTGAAGGAGCTCCATCCAATTCTCCTTGGTCACATCCTCTCTTCTTGGTATTGTCACTATTTCTTTTAAGGGAGAATAATTTTCAGAGAAAAACCGATAAAAAATTTTCTCCACTTTCCAGAAATGACTGTAAAACCAAGCCAACAATAGCTGTGCGCATCCGATGAATCTGCCTTCACCTTCTTTCGGCATGCATTCAAAGATCTGAATGTCTCAGTTAAGATCGCAGGTATAGGTGTAACCCCTTTATTAAGTCGATCGAATAACTCAATAACCGTTTCATCTATATGTCTGAGAGCTCTAGGGAAAACTACCAAACCGTAGATGCACAAGGCTAAGACGTCAACTTTCTTCTTCATATCTGGATGGCCTAAGATTAAATCCCTCAAGCTAACCCAAGGAACACATTTACCTTCTCCTTTTTCTTGAATTCTTGCGGTGATCTATTGTTCACTCATTCCGGTGATATTCATTAAGATAGCTTTGGCATAGACTTTATTCCTTTGAAATTTTGGACACCGAAGCAAAGTCGTATATTTCTCCACCGTGGGTACCAAATCTACTTCCCCAAAAGTGAAACAGCTATAAGAAGAATTCCAAAACTGGACCATAGCTCGAAACAGATACCTACCTATCTTGACATCAAGCAAGTAGGGTAAATCTCCATAATTGTTGTAAAACAACTGCTTAGCCTCATTATCCCACTGAGCCCATATCTCTTTCAATTCTTGAAACTCATTTTGTGTAATACTAACGCAAGTAAAATCTCATAGTTCAGATACATACTCGTCAACTAAGCTATTCCCTTTTTCCAATTGAGTTTGCTCGACCATGTGCGAACAAAGAAGATTGTCCTCCACTTTATCAAGGAACCCGCTTTCCATAACCAAACTTTCTAATTTAGAAACCGATCAAATCAAGCCTCCTAAAGTATGAAATGATATGCACAAAAATAAAACATCACAAGTCAGTATGATGAAATATAAGGTGAATAAAGCATCTACCTGGGTAACCACCAAATATCCATATGGCTTACTATATGCGGTTTAGCTCTAGAGTTGAGGTACCCGAACCAGCAGATTCCTCGATCCTCACCTATTATAGGCTCATATAGATCGAGTTCGACTCAAGGGAACACATTTCCCTATGGCCATGCGAAAGTGAAAACTTCACGAAGACATAGGTACAGATGTATTCCGGAAGCAATCCACTTGCCCATACGGAGGTGAAAACCTCACGAAGGCATAGCTTCTTACTCCCACTTAAAGGTGTGGCCGCAATGGCCATGCAATGCAATGCATAAGTATTTTATAAAACATAATCATGTATAAATAAAAAGGATCACATTTAAAATTAGAATTTTAAATTCAAATAAAAAGACATGAAATTATCAATTTTACGGCTTGACTCTCTTATTGTCCCCAGTGGAGTCGCCAAGCTGTCGAAACCATTTTTAAATTGAGTTTATAAAAATGGGGATCGACTTTGAAAACGAAAAATGGGAGTCGCCACCAATCTTTTTTACTGAGGTGTGATTGGATCACCTTGTAAAATGTTTTATTTTAAAACATTTAATTTTGTCTCACGAAAAATGAGAAAATGGGTTCGAGAGTTTGCTTACATGATGACGAAGGGTTAGCACCCTCATAACGCCCAAAATTGATACCTAATTGATAAAATCATGTCCAAATGTTTAAAATTTAAAAAGTTTAAAAATAAGATCCCTTATTAGCTAGAAAAAAAATTTACCTATTTCAAAGAAATAAGAATACCATACCCAATAAGTTAGGATACAGCATCTCATAACTTTGAAATTAAGTGCATCTTCATTTAGGAAAATTCTTACCTTGAGAGACAAAACATCACACCCAGTAAGTTAGGATACAAAGTTTTGAACTCTCAAGAATAAGTTTTTATTTTAAATTTGGATTTTGAAAGTGGAGGGATACGTAATACTTTGAACTTTGCGAGAAGAATCACAACCCAATAAGTTAGGGGACGATTCTTTTCGTAAACTTCCAAAATATCACATATCACCAAAAATATTTAAAAGAGTTTTTAATTTAAAAGGTATTTTCATAAAAATGGCATGAGTAATGTAACATACATATTAATTACAATTCTATGATAATATATTACACAAGATACAATGATAATAATCCCTATACTAAAGTAAGTACAAATATAATGAAACATAGACAAATATAATGAACAAAAGAATTTACTATGAACATATTTCATGCAAATTTAAAAATATATAAACAATATAAACAATGTGTTTAAAAAATGTATAATGATTTAAAAAATATTTGTAAATGGAATATATTATAAATAATCTTAATTAAACATAGGATATAATATAATATAAAATAATATATTATCAATATATACATATATAAATACTAAAATGATATGTAATAAAAAAATATACAAAATAATAATAATTATATAATTTAATATACAAAAAATGGTTTTAATATGAACTTAATTTTATACCAAATTTAATACATATAAATAAAAAGAATTAAAAAAGGTTAAATTGAAATTTTAGAAAGATTTTCAAGGCTAATTGCAAGGTAAATTAATTAATAGGGCATAATTAAATTAAATAAAATAACGGAGGGACCAAAAGAGTAAATTTCCCATTTCAAAGAAAAGCGCGCGGATCCTTGTTCGGACCTGGGTCGACGCGGGGACCTCGCTTTCTGTCAAACGCCATTCCTATTCTCTTATAAATATTAGTTTTTTAAATCATTTAGTTTTAGGTTTTAAAAAAAGTTTGAAAACTCTCTGAAAGGGCCTTCCCTTCGCCAGCTTCGATCTGTGTTTGGGGCCACGCGCCATATACGCCTCCAGTGGACGGTGGTAGGAGGCCCAAAACCTCTGTTTTCCTCGCTTTCCACACGGTACCTCTCTTTAATCTTTTTCGCGATCGTTATACATAAACATATATATATATATATATATATAATAAAACAAAACAAAAATAAATAGAATAAAAGATGAATCACCTTTAAAAAATCTGTTTGTATTGAACTCTGTTTCTATGAATATTTCTCTCTGTGTATGTACCTCTCGGTATTTTGCTACAAAATCTCTCCGTGTTTTTGTGGGTTGTGACTATTTTTTAGATCTCCGGGTTTTTCTAAAAAAAATCCTCCTCCTTTTTTTTACAGATTTCTACAAGGGTTTTATACCCAAAAACAAAATAAAAGAAATAGAAAAGATATCTTTTCGTATCTTTCCATATCTGTGATTTCCTATTTTGCTACGATTTGTTCCCTTTTGCTGCCTATTTATTTCCTTTGCAGGTTTGAACTCTTGCGATAGTGGTGATTCGAGCATGAATCAAGGCACGAACGAGGGTCGGACGGGGTGGTGGTGCGACGATTGGTTTTTGACTATTGGGCTCCTGTTGACAGTTGGGTAGTCTCTGCTTGCGGCGCGAGGATGACTTAAGGTTTCAGGAAACCCTAAGTTTTTGCTGGGCTTGTTTGGTTCTTGGGCCACTTAGCTTTTGGGCTAATCGGGTTTTGGGGTGTTGGGCTTAGGTAATTGGGCTCGGGTAATTGGGTAGTTTTAGGGTATTTGGTTTAAATGTAAAAGGACTGTAAGTTGACTTTTTATTTAGCCCGGGCAAAATGGGTTATTACACTTTTCAATCAAGTTCAAATTTAAGGTATTATAATTTATTTTGTGTTTTGTTAGATGAGACCTAAGCAATTTAAATATATGTGCTACTATTTAACAATAAATTAGGTTGAAATAGAATGAGGAAAGGTAAGTTTTTTTTAGGGGGAGAAAGGTGGAGGTAATGATGGTAATGGCATGTGGGGAAACATAAGAGGAAGGTGAATTTTGAGGATTAAATTGAGATTATTTGTAAAATTTGAGAGTTAATTATTTTAAATTTTTGACTAAATCAATATAAGATGTAAAAGTTGAGGGCTAGATTTATAATTATACTGATTTTTTAACTACCACATTACCCTCCCATACGAGATTTAAAGAATTGGGGAAAAAAATCTCAATTAGTTGGGTGATCAAATTAAAAAAATGATAGTTGGGTGACAAAAAAAAAAGAGTCGATAGTTGGGTGACTTATGTGTAGTTTACCCTAATAATAAAAGGTAGTAGGGTAAACTATAGAATTAGTCACCCCACTATTAGTGTGCTTCGCTTTTGGTCACTTAACTATGAAAATTTTCAATTTAATCACTATCGCTTTTAGATCATTTCTATTTTGGTCATGACATTTTAGATTGTTTTTTTTATTTTACTCACTCTTCATTAAATGGTTAACAAAAGTTATGAACTGACCTTTTTTTAACTTATATAAATAATACATTTAGTCTTCAATATTTACATATTCTATCAATTTGATCTCTAACACATATAATTTAAATATAAAGTATATATTATGAAAACATACACAATATATTTTTTATATATTTATCTAAATAATATTATATGTGCTTATATTTAATTATAATGTTCAAATATGCATTTAGCCCTCGAATTTGACACTTTCTCCCATGTTAGTACTTATGATTTTTTTGTCCCAAGTTGGTACCTAAATTTTCATTCCATCAAGGGCTATGACACTTTTTTTGTGTTACGATATTAAAAATAGAACAAATGGCACTCTTAGGATACCATAATCTATTTTTATAAAAATATAATAAAAAAAATAAAAATATATGAAATTTATATTTTTTTAAATATAAAAGAAATTATAAATTATAAAAATATATGTAACTAAAAATTAAATATTTTTCAAGTTGGAAAAAAAAAAACCTAGAAAATTTACACATTTTTCTAAATATATTGCAAACAAATTAGATGAAGATAAATTTTACAATAAATTTTATGCTTAGAGATGGGCTTAAATTATTACAGGATTTTTCAAGTTAATAAGAATGCAAAAGATAATGATTTGAAAATGGCTTACAAGAAGCTTTTTCGCTTTTCCTTTTGTAAAAATATCCAATAAAATATATAAAAATACATATCTATAATTTCACAAAAAGAATTACATTAATCCAAACCAAGTCATTTCTTTTTATAAATTCAATTCAGTTAAAACAAAGGATGCATGTATTGTACACTTAAAACCATGATCCATATTCAATTCTAAAGTATTGAACATATAATTTTGCATTATTTTACCTCCCTTCATTCTTCGTTCTTGGACCATCTATTCCTTATTTCAATTTTATTAAAAAGATAGGTTCTCATAAAAGACAGTCTTTACAAACCAAAGGCACCTATCATAAACACATCAGGAACATTTCCATGAGAGAGGCCCTAAGAAAGCATAATACAAACTACATAACATACAATCAAGCACCCACACAAAATGTTTATTTAATACCTGTAAAAGGCCCGCATACCACCAAGCAATGAAGTTTTCATTCTATTTGCAACTTGTTGAACTCGCCAAGTGTTGGCTTCTCTTAATCAACCACCATGGTTTTCCAAATGTGAATACAATGTATGCCATGCTTATTCCCAAAGACCAACCCACATCCATACCCCATCAATATTGAAAATTTCCAATTCAATTCATTAACATCATCACCATCATCATCACTATCAAATTTGGTGGAGTTTCGCATCATCGTCACAAATTTTTTGATAATGGCAAACCACATAAATCCAAATTTCCCATGTAGGAATCATTAGCGAAAGTATCAAATTGTTTGCCTTGAGGAATGGGTCCTTGAGATTATTTTGAGAAAGGTTTAACACCTCTAAGAATCCAAGATTTTTAACTCTGTTGGAATTCTTCCTTCCAAACTTGTTTGATGAGAGATCTAATGATTCAAGCTCGACAAATTACCTAAAGATGATGGGATAGGACCTACTAAATAGTTATGAGAGAGGTTTAGGACAATAAGTAAATGAAGCTCACCAAGTATTTTAGGAATTTCTCCCAGAACCGATTACTAGAAAGGTCAATAACCATTCAAATTGTTAATAGAAATTCAAACACATTTTCAACCCTTTTGTCAGTAATAGATAAACCAAAAGCATAATTCACTATAACTTGGCCAAATCCTTCTTTCATGTACTTTGGTTCAACTTTCTTTTCATACCCTTCTCTAATGGCATGAAAATGTTCAAAAAAGGGTAGGTAAATAACCTTGAAGTTATTATGAGAAAGATCAATGATACGTAAATGAGTTAAGGAAATTGTAACATCAAAGCTATCCACTTGGTAGTAAAATCTATTTGACCTCAAGATAAGAACTTGTAATCGATCCAAAATTTCTAACCAATTTGGGAAAGTGTCATTCAAACTGTTGTTTCCAACATCAAGAAGGATTAAATCTTTGCAATTACTCAAAGATTGTGGTAGCGACCTTCAAATTCATTGTTGTTGATGCGAAAACTTTTCAACATGCAACCTTTAGCAAAAATTTCGGTATTTGACCATGAAAATTATTATCTCGCAAATTGAATTTGTATGAGAGAAGAACTCAAGTTTCTAAAACACTTTGGAATTGCTCCTTCCAAATTATTCTCGATAGAAAGATACCCATAAGAGAAGTCAAATTGCATATTGAGGAAGGAATTTCTCCAATGAAGTTATTGTTTGACACTCCATACCACTGCAATGAAGGTGGTGGTGTTGGGATTCTCCCTAAGAGATAAAAATGGAATTGTAACAGCCCGATTTAGACCTTAGTCGGAACGGTGGTTTCGAGACCACGAATCGAGTCCAGTAAAATACTAAAATTTTTTTTAGTATGTATTAATTATATGTGAATTAGTATGTGTGCAAGTTTCATATAAATTTTAAAAGTGTATATGTTTAAATTTAGAAAATGATTAAATTGTTAAAGGGTTAAAAGTAGAAGTGGAAGGGCCTAATTATTTTGTTTTTAGCATGATTGGATTTGCATGGCAATTTACCCTAAAAACTAGTAAGTGGACGGCATGATGAGTGATTAATGTTATTATATTAGTTCTTTTAGTAAGTAGTGTATTAATAATAATATTTTAATAAGTGACTAAACTAAAGAAAATTCATAAAAGAAACATAGAATATTCATCTTCTTTTTTTTTATGTTCTTCTTGCCGTTATTAACAAAGAAAAGGAGAAAACTCAAGCTCACATATTCGGCTTTTGCATGTGAAAATAAGGTTAGATTTTGAGTTGGTTTTGTGAATTTTCTTACATTTTTAGTTGGTCTTCTTGAATACTATCAAACCCATGTGAAAATTTTAGAATTTGAAGCATGTTTTAGAATCGACCATGGATGTATATTTTGGTTTGTTATGTTTGTTGGAATAATATTAAACATAGGTTTGAAATCAACAAGTTATGAGTAGTGAATTTAGATGAAATGGAAGTATAATAGCTCAAATTATGAAAATAAATAGTTAAGGGTTTAAAATGCAAATTTGATGGTTGGTATAGACTTGCATCAAGATGTAGAAGGTTTGGCCCTTAAGGAATTAATCTAAATTCCATGTGTTTTGTGTTTTATGCTTGGAGGACTAAATTGTAAAAATCTTTAAATACTAGGGGTAAAATGGTAAATGTTGTAATTATGAGTTTTTGGATTAAATTGAATGAATATGAGTTTGAATGTGTTCAAATTGAATTGTTTAGATCAAGTACAAAATGAAAAGGTTTTGCAACGGGAAAAACAAAATTAAACGAGTAGTAGGAAGCTTAATTTGACAACTATCGAGGTAAGTCTATAAGTAAATGGTTGTTCTTAATTTTAAATAAATGTAAATTATTCATGCTGAATTGAAATGTTTATAATTATATTTGCTATTGCGAATGTGAGGAATGGAAATTGATATGTTCAAGGAACTACTTGAGTAAGTCTGTAAGCAATTGGATTGATACAAATTTATTCAATGTTGAATTGTATATGCTAAAGTGAAATAATAGACTTAATTATATAAAGCCGAATGTGGTATGGAAATATTTTATTATATTCGAAAGTGAGAATAAAATGCATATTATAAATGTAAGCTTGAATTAATTTGGGTGGATTGAATATTTGTATATGTATCAAGTATAGTTACACGTGAAAATAGAATGTGATTGATGCCGAAATTAAAATGAGGATATATATATATATATATATCTTATTATGTATAATGGTTGTTGCTAGAATGTGATATTATGTGATGGGAGAAGTGTGATGATTTTGACTTTTTAATCTTAAGTGTATTTATTTGGATGAAATGAAATCATGAGTATATTTAGTAATGAGGAGAAGATAAAATAATAGCACTATGTGTGCGAGCTAAAATACCGAGCACTATGTGTGCGAGATCGGTTGAAGAGCACTGTGTGTGCGGATTTATTCACCGAGCACTGTGTGTGCGAGATCGGTTCAAAGGCACTTTGTGTGCGGGTTTATTCACCGAAAATTGTGTGCGTAGATCGGTTGAAGAGAACTGTGTGTGCGAATTTATTCACCGAGCACTGTGTGTGCGAGATCGGTTGAAGAGCATTGTGTGTGCGGATTTATTCACCGAGCACTGTGTGTGCGAAATCGGTTGAGTGGCACTGTGTGTGTGGATTTATTCACCGAGCACTATGTGTGCGAGATCGGTTGAAGAGCACTGTGTGTGCGGATTTATTCACCGAGCACTGTGTGTGCGAAATCGGTTGAGTGGCACTGTATGTGCGGATTTATTTACCGAGCACTGTGTGTGCGAGATCGGTTGAGTAGCACTGTGTGTGCGAGATCGGTTCAAAGGCACTGTGTGTGCGGGTTATCGGTTTTTGCTCAAGGATAGAAACACTTAGTAAAGGTAAACGAAAGTGTCAGGTATGTACATATTGAATAATGGTTTATCATCTTGGTGCAAATTTATTTAAGTTATTTCGATATGGTATGAAGGATATGAATACTTAGTCCATTTGTTTTGAGTTCGAATGAGCATGAGATTGATGTATGATAATTGTGTAATTTAAATATTAATGAGGTAAATTGTTCTTGTATACGAAATTAAAGTATCGAGAGGTGATTATTAATCTATGAGTTTGATTGAATGAATGAATGGTATGTTGGTAGTTGAATTTTGAGACCTATTGATCTAGATAGTTGTTGAATGGTAGCATGATATATGTAATTTCAATTACGAATCCGTTATCATCAAATAAGTTGATTTAATTAACCTTATAGGTTCGGTCACAAAGGTATGTGCATATGTGATGATGAATTGAATTTGTGTATAAGTGGTTATATGTGATATTATATTAAATTGAATATATGAGTACATGTGATAGTTTAATTAACTTTGGATGATCGGTCATATATATGATAATGGATTAAACTAGTATATTGGGCCATAAGTGATGGTATAATGAATTATGTGTATTTGATCTAATAAGTAAGTTTTAGATGTTGAAATGAAAATTTTTCTATCCTATGTATTTATATGTGAATTATATGGATTGAAAGGTGAGAAAGAAAATTAGGTAGTTAAAATGTATATACGTGAACAAATGTATATGTATTTGTTTTGAGATGGGAAAATGATTTATGATCGATGTGAAATCTATTATTGAATGTATGAGTGTTTGGCCTTAAAGCTATAAAAGGTGAAAGTTTACGAATGATGATATGAATTATGAGTAAATGAAGCTACTTAACGAGGAACATGGATTATATGAGAAAAGTGATTGTACATGTGTATGTGATTAACCAAATTTGGCCTATTTGAATTAAATTATATATGTTTCTATGGTGAATTATTTGCTTATGGCTTACTAAGCTTTCAAAGCTTACTTTATTTAATTTTTCCTATGTTTATAGAGTTTCAAAGACTTGCTCGGGTTGGAAGTCGAAGGAGATCTCATCACACTATCCAAATTTTGCTTCGGTAAATAAATGCTTGGCGATTTGGTTATGTGGCATGTATAGACTAGTTTTGATATTGCTAGTTTTGAAGTTGTATATATTTGTATAAGCCATGCGAAAATGGCTTGTCCATCTCATTATTCTTGAAATTTATATTTTGGCTTGATGATTTCGTTTGATTTGGTTTTGGTATATTTATAAGTATGATTAATGTATAAAGTTTATATGAAATGAAGTAAAGATGTTATGATCTAAATTTCGAGTTTTGTAACTCGAGTTATAGTCGATTTAGTCAATATGATGCTGATGGATAGTTTCAAATTTTATGCCCCAAATTGGTAGTTAAGTCCGGTAATACCTTGTAACCCAATTCCGGCGACGGATAAGGGTTAGGGGTGTTACAGGAATAGAGTTAGAATTCGGGGTTTGAAGATTCTTTGAAACAAAAATTGTAAAATAACCATATTTGTGTAATACATGCATGATGTGTATAACCAATAAAATAATCAGTTAATTTACTACACTACTTCTAACCATTTTTAGATTGTAATTCATCAAGGAAATTACTACTACTTTCTAAAGAACTTATGTTTCCAATGCAATCTAGAATTGTTCCATCCAGATTATTCTTAGATAGACTAAGATCCATAAGAGAAGTCAAATTGCATATTGAGGAAGGATTTTCTAATTAGGGAAAGGATTATATGAAATTTCAAATCATAGCAATGAAGGTGGTAGTGTTTGAATTAAGCCCTTGAAGATACAATTGAAATAGAGTTAGAATTAGGGGTTTGAAGATTCTTCCTAACAGAAAATGTAAAATTATGTTTTTGATGTAATACATGTACCATGTGTATAAGCAATAAAATAAATGGTTAATTTACTACACTACCTCTATCTATTTTTAGATGCATGAGAATAACTTTTAGGTTGTAATCTATCCAAGGAAACTGCTACTATCTTCTAAAGAAATTTTATTTCGATTATTTAACAATAAAAAGGGTTTGCATAAATGTATTAAAAAATAAAATGCTTTTAGTGAAATTAGAAGTCTTACTTATAAATGATAAAATTGTATTAATAGTAAAAAAGTTTTGCCATGGAAAAATAGAAAAATAGTCAATACTCATAATCATTTTCATTAATTCAAAAACTTTGCATGTTTGTTGTTTATATATATATATATATATATATATATATATATATATATATTGTAGACACAAATAATTTGGTTGGGTTAGCAATGCTGCAAAAGTTGAGAATAATAATTTGTTATATTTATAAATTTAAGGTACTTAAAATATCTACATGTAATTAATGAAAAGAAGTACAAAAATGGCGTAAAAGAAAAAAAATGAAAATGAAAGAATTTAAAATATAATTTTTAAGTTTATATGACAAGGTATAAAAAAGAATTTTTAAGGGCGAAATTAAATTGTAATTTACAATAGTAAAAATAATTTTACTATTTTAATACCCTATATCTTTATAATTTTTAAAGGATTAAATCAAATATTTATCATATTTAGGAGACAAAGTGTAATTTTACCTTTATTAATTTAAAATTTTAAAATAATTAAAAATTAAATGAAAACTTTTCTATTTTAGGGGACAGGGGTCCCTACCATCCCTTGGCTAGTAGCTACGTCCCTATTTGAGGGTGTTTCTATCTTGTTTATATTTTTATATAAAAATCTTTACTAAAACAAATAATATAATAGTATTTAAATATAGACACAATAATATTCATACTTTTTTCGAATAAAATAATATTCATAAATTCAACTTGATTTGGAACAAAAATGTAAATAAATAATATTTGCAATATATACACATGGATGAAGTGTATAAAATGAATTATTAGTTTATTTCACAACATCTAACCTTTGTATATGCACGAGGATGCTCTAATTCGTTGTTATACTGTTATGAAATTCTTAGCGAAAAATATAAATTTAAAATAAAAATATAAAAAGATATAAATTTTCATCTAAATCTTGTCTTGGGTCTTGACAATTTTATTATAAATTAATATTTTTGGAACCTAAATTATAGCATAATAAATAGTTTTTATCATCATAAATTATGTTAAATTTTGTCGAGTGTAAAACAGAGGTGCAAGCGAGTTTAATATTCAAATTATCATATTTGATATAATAAAATTAAGTAATTTGTAATTCAAATTATTGATATTTTATTATACCAATGTTCCTACAATTTTCTAACTTCAAAGTAGTTAAAAGATCATATGTCTAATTAATTATTTTTTATATTATAGTCGGAAGTTGAAAATGGCAAGTAAAATATAGCAAATTCTATTACAATTAAAAGGATTGCACAACTGTAACAATAAAAGAAGAATAAAATGATATTATACTTGATAAGAATTAAAAGGATTAGATATTTAAGTAATTTAAGTAAATTGTAATTCAAATTATTGATATTTTATTATACCAATGTTTCAACATTGCAAAACTGTAAAATATAGCAAATTAAAAGGAGAATGAAAATATAGCAAAGTTCTATTATAAATTGCAAAACTGTAACAGCAAAAAGGAGAATGAAAATGATATTAACAGCAAAAAAACTTTTTTTTTATGCACTATAAGCTTCTGTTTTATATATCTTTTTTCCTTTTAATTTGAGCAGTATAAGCTTAATAATTTAAATAAAAATATTTTTATTATTTTAAATAAATTTCTTAATAAAAATAATTTTAGTGAAATTAAAAGTCTTACTTATAAATGATAAAATTGTATTAATAGTAAAAAGTTTTGCTATGGAAAAATAGTCAATACTCATAATCATTTTCATTAATTCAAGAGACCCTGCATGTTTGTTGTTTATATATATATATATATATAGTAGACACAAATAATCTGTTTGGGTTAGCAATGCCCAAAAGTTGAGAATAATAATTTGTTATATTTATAAATTTAAGGTAATTAAAATATCTACATGTAATTAATGAAAAGAAGTACAAAACATGGTGTAAAAGAAAAAAATGAAAATGAAAGAATTTAAAATATAATTTTAAGTTTATCCGAGATTTAAAAAATTTATGGGTCGAAATTAAATTATAATTTATGATAATAAAACAATTTAACCAATTTAATACCCTATATCTTTATAATTTTAAAGGATTAAATCAAATATTTATCATATTTAGGGGACAAAGTGCGCTTTTACCTTTACTAATTTAAAATTTTAAAATAATTAAAAGACTTAAATAAAATTTTCTATTTTAGAGGGACGGGTCCCTACCAACTCAGAGCTAGTAGCTACGCCTATTTGAAGGTATTTCTATCTTGTTTATATTTTTATATAAAAATTTTACTGAAAAAATAATATAATAATATTTAAATATAAGACACAATAATATTCATACTTTTTTCTGAATAAAATAATATTCATAAATTCAACTTTATTTAAAACAAAAAATGTAAATAAATAATATTTGCAATACATACACATGACAATTTTTTTTTTTTGAGTTAAACATTTTGGAACCTAAAATATAGCATAATAAATAGTTTTTATCATCATAAAATTATGATAAATTTTGTTGAGCGAGAGTAGATGTAATACTCAAATACGACCCTAATCGGGCGGTGGTTTCGAACCATTTAATCCGAAGCGGAAAAAAAATTCCTAATATTATTTTGTTTCCGTGTGCAATATTTATGAATGGTATGTGTTGAAAATTTTGAATTTAATTGCTTTGGTGTGCTTAAATTAAGAGAAATGACCAAATAGTTAAAGTAATAAAAGTAGCTTGTATTAAGTAGGGGGTTTAATTGAATTGCTCCTTGAAAGATTGGACTTGCATGTCAAATGCCCCATTTCTTATAGTAGTGGACGGCATGATGATTAATTTCCTTATTTAATTCATTTGTTTTAGATAGTGGCATTTTAATTATATTATAATAGGAGATGAATAAAGAAATAAGAAAAAGAAGGAAGTATCATCTTCTTCCTTACCCTTCATTCACCGAAATTGAAAAAAAAGAAAACAAAATAAGAAGCCTCAACTTTCGGCCATTTGCATGCTCCTTAAGGTGAGAATTTGAACACGATCTTTGTGATTTTATTATAGTTTTGAGTTAGTTACCTTGCATATTCACAAAACCATGTGGAAAATTTTAGTATGGAGCATGTTTTAGATTCGGCCTTGATGGATATGAGTACATGGTTGTATTTGATGGAAGAATGAAAAAAAAATTATTATGAGTATGAAATCAACATGTGCAAGGTATGAAAACATATATGAGATGGGGTGTGAGGGTTTAAATTTCGCAAAGATGAGTAGTTGAAGGATTGTTTTGCTAAGAATTTGATTTGTATAGAAGTATAAGAACCTTAGAAAGGTTAGGCCTTAAAGAATGTTGGTCTAACTTTGAGCAAATTGTGAAATCGGCATTAAGGACTAAGTTGTAGCTAGTATAAAAAAAAATATTAGGGGCAAAAATAGTAAAATTTATAATTATGTACTTTGGATGAAATTGAGTGTAAATGTTTTTGAATGGGATTTATTTGAAATTATTTTAGATCAAGAACTAAAGGGAAAGGATTTGGATCGGGGAAAGGCCAAAGTAAACGAGTAGCCGGGAAGCTTAAGTCGTCGACTTCCGAAGTAAGTTATAAGCAATTGGTTTTAAATGAGTTGTGCTAAATTGAATTATAATTTTTTTAAAATAAATTTAATGCATTAAATTGTAATTGCCGAATACAACAAGGTAAGTTTAATAGTATATGCCGGATGTGATATACTATCATGGATATGAGGTGGTTTATATAAATACTTGATTACTTGAGATATATAAAATTTTATATACAATTATCCATTGATATAGATGCATATAATTGCCGAGTGTGATATAGTTTGGGATTTGATCTTTGTAAAAGCCGAATGTGAATTTAGTACAAGTAAGGGTGAATCATGAGGCATAGCCTATGGGGAAAATAGGACTTGGAAGAAGGGTTTGTTCAATATATGCGTATAGATATATTTTGTGTATGTAAATTAAATATAAATGTATATGATATGCATGTGAAAGTGACGATCAATGAAATAGAGAGAGCACGTGTTCATGGATTTATTCACCGAGCACTATGTGTGCGAGATCGGTTAAGTAGCAACGTGTGTGCGGATTTATTCACCGAAACGTGTGTGCGAGATCGATTGAGTAGCACTTGTAAAAGCGGATTAAATCACCGAGCACCGTAAATGCGAAATCGGTTAAAAAATATGTGTGTGCGTTATTAGATATGTGATGATAAATATTTGATTCTTTTGTTTGAGATCTTCCGAGCATGAGATTGACGAATGTTGAACTAGTATGTATGGTGACATTATGAATTATTTAATTAGTTAGATGGAAATTATAAAAGACTAAAGGTGAAATTAGTAGTTGTGCATCTTTTTTTCTTGCTTATAACTTACTAAGCTACTTAAGCTTACGTGGTGTGTTTGTTATATTGCGTTATAGATTTTTTTAAAGTCAAAGCTCAACCTCGGGAACCCTCGTCGAAGTCAATTACACTATCACAAATCTTGGGTATCTTATAAGTTACTTTTCTTTTGAATTCGTGGCATGTATAGGCTAGGTCTCTTTTGTATCTTTTTATCATTGTGAAATTGTATATATATAAGGCCATAAGAAAATGGCTGCATGTCTATCCTTGGATTAAGTGAATATGTTTGAACTAGTAAATAACTATATGCCGTGAAAATTTGGTTTTGATTTTATCTCGATTTGGGTTGGTTTAAAATTATTGAGTATGAATATAATGATTAGGTAAATATAATGTTGTGGCATGTGAAATATATATATATATATATATATATATTATTTTTGGTGTGAATATATATATATATATATATATATATATTGTGATAGATATGTGCGGCATTGATAAATGTTTGTCTAAATTTTTGGATGATGCATATAGTGTTTGTATATGAATGATGAATATATGTATAACTAGTTGTATGTACTATATGCGTGTATGTGGAAATGAAAATGATTGACCATGACTTAATTGAGTATGGAATATATTTATTTTTTATTTATTTTTGGGTCCTAGGGTACATTCGATTATGAGAAATAAGGTTATAGCGTATTCGGATATTCGATATATATATATATAGAATAATGTGAAGGTGATTGGTAACTATGAGATATAAGATTTAGTCTTATAAATTATATTTACAATGTACTTGAACATGTTATAAGTCTGTTGATAAATGGTACAATCGTGTTGGACAATGAAATGAGAAATGTACATTATTAAAGTGGAGCTTATATTTAGACATGTCTACGATTGAATGATATGCTAATTATAGAACTGAAATAAATGAGTAACTACCATAGGCCTATTCGGCCTTCACAATTGAATGACCAAATGCATAGTGAGCCATTAGTATTTGTACATGAAAATATTCATGATATTTAGGTATATGTTTTGAGATTAAATGAGTTATAATTATATGATTGAAATAGTATGAAACTGTTTATAAATTATCAAAGTATTAGTTTCTTTTATAAAGGTGCATGGATTTGTGTTTAGTGTGAAATACCTCGTAACCCTTATCCAGCGATGGATACAGGGTAGGGGTGTTACAGTAGAGGTGCAAACAAGTCTAATATTCAAATTATCATATTTGATATATTGAATTTAAGAAATTTGTAATTCAAATTATTGATATTTTATTATACGTACCAATGTTCCTACAATTTTTAACTTCAAAGTAGTTAAAGAATCATATGTCTAATTAATGATTTTTATATTATAATTAGAAGTTAAAAATGGCAAGTAAAATATAGCAAAATTCTATTACAATTGAAAGGGATTGCATAACTGTAAAAAAAAAAAAAAAGAATAAAATGATACTATACCTGTTAAGTTATTACCATAAAATTCAACCCATAGGAGGGAAGTAAGATTTCCAATCACAGATGGAATTTCACCTAAAATATATAATTAAAAACGTCAAAATTTACTATTTTTTTTTCTAACATATAGTATCAACTTTGTAGTTTGTAATCAAAGCTAAGAAAATTCTTATACTGTTTTCTCCTATTCTATAATATCAACTATGGATGGCTGAGCAACAATTAATTCAACACATTAATAATAAGGTAAATCTAAAGGGTAGGTGATTCAATATTTTTCAATTCAAAAGGGTAGCAAATTAAAATTCAAATCTTCAATTATTTTAATGTGATCAAATAGATTTACTTCATAAAATACTTTTAATATAGTTAACTTCTATTAATTTTTTTGACATGTCACCAATTAATATTTTTTAAATTTAAAAATCAAAAAATAAAATTATCAAAATTATTTTAAAATTAAAATATTTAATTAATCGCTGAAATGACATATACATGAATTGTAATATTGATGCCATGTCAAAAAATTAACAAATGTTAATTTTTTATTGAGATGATTTGACAACAATGTAAGTTAAAAAATTAATAGGAAAAAATTAAATAGAAAGTCAAAATAACTTTTTGTGAAGTTGAAAACAAAATAAATCATTTTCAAAATTTAACAAGAAAACCACGCCTAACGGCACATTGATACATGGGTAAAAAACAAGCGTATTTTTACATATAGACAAAAAAATAATGGAAATAACAAAGAAGTGACGAGTTGAATGACTAGATGGGATATTTGAGTTTTCATACTTCTTCACGAAAGATAATTAAGAATTCTTTAGACAATTTAATTTAAAAAGTGAAAATGAAAAAATGGAGCTAAAAAATGAGACAAATGGTTGTTTATGGTTACATATTTTTGCTTGATTTTGGTGTATTGATAATTTAGTATGAATTGATTTATAGAGTTCAATTATGACAATACTAGGTAATTGTGTCTTTAAATGAATTGTGAATCAACATGTTAGTTTGAGGGAGACGATTATGGGATTATGATTTTACTAATGTCTAGTTGTTTGATTGAATATTTGAGAATTGTGGTATTTGAACTAACTTGAATAATTGTGATATGTTCGGATTGATAAATGCATGAAATGCTTGAGGGAAAGTATTGGTTAAGTAAAGGGATTTTGACAATGCTGGCATATTTTTATTATTTATTTTAATTAACTTTATATACAAATTTTACTTAAATATAACACTTAATCGATTAATTTCTCTATAAATACAATTATTTTTGATATATCAAAAAATAAAAGAATATAAGAATTGTATGAAATATTTGACACGAGACAACACCAAAATTTTAGAAACTTATCTCTTTTTATTTTAAGGGTTATTAGTTATTATATATACTTATACATGCGTGAAAGGGGAGCATGAAACCCTTTCTTTGTAGGTTTAGAAAGTGAGGAGGTGGGAGCCATCTTCTTTAGTTATTAGGCTTTTATTATTGTAATATATATTATTAAAATATGAAATATGATTGTGTTCTGTGTGTTTGTTTCCCTTCCATTCTCCGCCTTATTATATATATACTTATGGGGAGAATGGAAGCGAGGAGAGGCATACAACACAAAATTATATATAATTTTCTTTTAATAATAATAATATTTTTCTTTGATTATTTATTTTTATATTTATTTTGTGTAGTATTATAATAGTTTGATTTTCAGTGGTGTTAAAATAATAGTTTTGAGATCATAATTTCGATATAATAATTGTAAATATTATTTATTTGTAATATTTACACGGTCTTTAAAGTCGTTTTAAATTTTAGTTAGAAAATTTTATCAGTTCAATAGTTTATTAAGTAAAAGGACTAAATAGTAAAAGCTGTAAAAGTTAAATTTATTTAACTAAAGGGACTAAATGAACAATTTAACCAATAGAGGTTAAATTAGTGTATTAACATGATTATTTTTATATATGAACAAACGTAATTAAGGTTAATAGTAATTAATTAAAGCTTAATTATGAAAGACTTGAAAATACAAAAAAAAAAAAACCTAAGTACATATATTAAACTAAAGTAAAATAAAGACGATATTTTTTTGGTTTCATTTCACTCATCTTCTCCATGGCTAAGGTTTTCATATTTTCAATTTTGAAGCCTTAGTAAATTATAGCAAAGTTCTATTATAAATTGCAAAACTGTAACAACAAAAGGAGAATAAAAAGAAGTAAAATTTCCAATAAAAGGAATTTTACCCAACACATATAATTAAAATCATCAAAATTTATTATTATTTTTAAAACAGACCTTATTTTTAGAACTCATGTATATTAAAAAATATCAACTATCAACACGTAAATAATAAGACAAATCTAAAGGGTAGAAGAAATAACTAGTTACAAGTCTTGTGTGATTCAATATTCTGTTTTCAAAAGAGTAGCAAATTAAAATTCTAATCTTAAATTAATCTTTATTAAATTTATTGATATGACATACACGTGAATGTCACATTAGTAATTAATATTTTTAAAATTTTAAATTAAAAATAAAATATTTTTAAAATAATTTAAAATTTAAAAGATTAATTAATTGTTGTGGCATACACGTGAACTGTCACATGAATACCACATCAAGAAAGTTAAAACGTTAACTTTTCTATTCATTTTGAGATGATTTGACAAACAATATGAGTTCAAAGGCTCAAAAGATATAAAATTAAATTAATGACTAAAATGATTTTTTTTGTAAATTTAAAGGACCAAATAAATCACCAACGCACATCTATACATGGAAAAAACAAACATATTTGTACATATAGAGATATATTTTTAAAAATTAAGTCGGAAACCACGCCACAATGACACTCAACAAATCATTAAATCTTGATGAACCAATGAATATATATATATACATATATATATATATATATATATATTTCTAATTTAGGAGACTCAAGTAAACCAAGGAAGCTGTTGATTTCGGTACAAGAATTTGAAACTATTAACACTGGAGAAAATGAATGGAAAATCCAAAAGGAGTGTCTAATCATCTCATGTTTTTCTAAGCCAAAAGTAAAATATTTAGGAACTAAAAGTTTATAAAGGTAATTAATAATATAAAATAAAATCTAATCATAGTGTTAGGTGAGATGACAATCGTTTTTTTTAACTTAATCAGTGGTTGATGATTCGATCCTCGTCCTGAGTATGGACCAATTTTAAAACTCATAGCCAATGTTTACCCCTTAATGAGCCTACAAAACACGAATGGTTTGAACATTATGAATCTTTTTTTGTTGTTGTTGTCGTGAAATCTTCTGGTCCTGAAAATAGTTGGTTCGCAATGACTTCTCAAACTAAAGATTATTATTGAAATTAATTCAGGCGTGGTATTTTGTTGGGTTGTTAACAATGATAGCAAGCCATGGGAATTGTGGAATATTTGCGATGAATTTATTGTTTGGAGAAGATATATTGTTTTGTAATCAATGTTGATGGGGAGGTAATGTCAAAAGCTAATGGTGATGGAACTTTATTATTACTATTTTTTTGTTTTTGATGTTTTGCAATTTTGTTTATTGCACTTGGTAGGCAACTTAGGTGTGTCAAAAGCTTCTTGAATGATATGAACCTACAATTTCTTCCCTGAGAATTCTAAGTATTTGTCAAGTATTACTTGGCAAAGCTACTAACTACTTTGCATGCTTAAGAAAAAGGATAGTCATAAGGTAAGATAATTCTATAGGAGCTTTTCAAGTTGGCATACAGACAAATGGAAACAAAAGAAGAACAAGAAGAAGGTTAAAACCTAGCAACAATAACAAAGAAACGAAACCTATTTGCCTTGTCCTCATTGCAAAAAACAAATCATTCCCGACAAAAATGTTGGTGAAAACTAGATGTGAAATGCAACAAATGCTGTAAGTGAGGACATGTTTTGCAACATGTGGCAAACAATTCATTAGCAGCAGAAGGAAACTAGTATAGTGGCTGAGCAATACCAAGAGGAGCAACTGTTTGTTGCAACATGTTTTGCAAGCAAAAGCACATCTGAGAGTTGGGTAGTGGATAGTGGTTGTACAAACCACATGACAAATGATCAAGGTCTTTTTAGGGAACTTGATAAACTAGTTTATCTCCGAAGTTAGAATTGGAAATGGTTAGTATATTCCAGCAAAAGGCAAAGGAACAATAGCCATATAAAACCAAACATGTTTAAAAACTCATTTTTTATATTTTATTTGTGTCTGATTTGATCAAAACTTGTTAAATGCTGGATAGCTAGTTGAGAAAGGGTTCAAAGTCTCTTTTGAAAACAAATATTGCTTGATTAGATATGCTGAAGGCAGAGAGGTGTTCAACATAAAAATTAAAGGAAAAAGTTTCGCCTTAAATACAATG
The DNA here is from genome assembly GCA_025506655.1 of Gossypium rotundifolium. Lineage (NCBI taxonomy): Eukaryota > Viridiplantae > Streptophyta > Magnoliopsida > Malvales > Malvaceae > Gossypium > Gossypium rotundifolium. Next base: position 7,332,352 of record CP106732.1, on the reverse strand, counting down.
GAAGATGAGCAAGTTGTCGTTTCACAACAAGAGAGTGAATAACGGGTGCCTAACTGTTTACCAGTCGAACTGCTATCGTATGCTTGACCGACCGAAGGAAGGAAAACTCGACTAAAATGGCTTGAATGAATGATCTGATATGGTGGCTAGATTACTAAGAGCTTTGCAAGCAGTCAACGGGTTTTTTACCCAAAGAATACAAAAAAATTCCAAATTAATATACGAAATCAATTATGTACCAAAATGGTATAAAAGGGTGGTGCCGCCTCGCACACCTTCAACCACCTAATTTCTGTTTTTTTTTTCAATAGTTTTGTTGAGGGAGCTATTATGCAATTTTTCAGTTCGAGAAAAGGAAGGAAAAAGTTATGCTGTCATACCCAACTTTAAATTTAAATAATTGCCTTCTAAGCCTTCCCTATTTATTATTATTTTATTCCTCTCCAACTCCCTATATTGTGTTTAAACAAACAATTAATTTATTTTGTAGTTAAATAAACCCTTTACTTATGATTTTTACTCATAAAATTTAAAAACTTATTGATTAAATTAAATATATATTTTTATTTAATAAATTATTCTCATCAAATTTATATCAACATAAGATGTGAATTAATTTATATTTTTAAATAGCTTTACTTTAATATTAAAATAGCTTTACTTTACACAATTATCAATACTTCACTCTTAGGACACATGTTTGAAAATTACAAACATTATGATATACATTTTGGACTCTTCAAATTTTATATATGCATAGATTTAATAGTTATTATTATATTAGTTAGAGTAATTGATATTATATTATTAATAATATTTATTTATATATTTAAATTAAATATTACAAATAATTTAGATATTTAAAATTTATAAGTCATATATCATTATATTAAATTATTTAAATTTTTTTTTTACTTTCCATCGTTGTGTCTAAAATAGATATTTTACTTTCAACCGTAATTTTACAATAATAATATTAAACACTTGAAATCAACATATTACACTTTTTACAACACTTTTTAAAATGATAAGTATCATTTTTTTTCTTTATGATTTAAAGCTTTATTTGTTTTTAACGTTGAATATCTTATACTACAACTATTATTATACTTTTTCTTGCAAAGATGAAGTCAAAAATTTTATGTCGGTGATTGAGATAAATTTATAAAATATAGGAAGGGTGCAAAGCTAAAATTTTATGATAAATTTCTTAAAATTATTTATTAAATTTTAGGAGGATTAAAATATTATTTTACTACAAAATTAAAAATGTTTCAATTGAATTATTATTTTTGGGAGGGATAAAATTGAAAATTTTCTAATTATCCAGAGAGGGGAAATAAAGACTCGATCCGCCACTTTGTCCCTATTCTCATGTTTACGTAACACATTATTATTTTTGTGTTTTTAAAATTTAATCAACAAGTTTTTAAATTTTATGAGTAAAAATAATAAGTAAATAGCTTATTTAACTACAAAATCAGATTAATTGTTTGTTTAAACACAATATAGTGAGTTGAAAGGAATAAAAAAATAATAAATAGGAAAACTTAAAAGATAATTATTTAAATTTAAAGTTGAGTGTGACAGCCTAATTTTATCCTTCTTTTTTTCAAAACTGAAAAATTGCATAATAAGTCCCTCAACAAAACTACTAAAAAATAGAAATTGGTGGTTAGGGTGTGCCACAGGCATAACCAAAGGTGCCAGTGGCTGAGGCGGCACCACCCTTTTGTACCATTTTGGTACATAATTGATTTCGTACACCAATTTGAAATTTTTTTAATTTTTTTGTATTCTTTGGGTAAAAAACCCGCAGTCAACAAAGGAAATGGGTCATTTCATAAATGTAAATTACATACCTACATCGGTCATCGGTATTCTGCTTCTAAAATTTATCTTTAGACATGTGCTTCTCTGCAAAGAACTTCTTTCATGTCACCAGAAAAAGCTATGCTCGTCTTTCTTGCAATCATATCGATAATCTGTAACATTATGAGTCAAACAAATCAAAGAGAAACAGCCAAAATGGATGATACTGACATAGTTACAGCTGAATTTACCTATGTCACTCTGACTCTTGACTTTCATTTTCCCTTGAGTATTTATCCAGCACATATTCAGACATGGATATGGAGATATAATCCTACAAATATAGGAAAATTACAAAAGTTAAACATATTCATATCTTACTTGAAGAGTCCGAGTAAGAGGAATTTACAATAAGTACCTGTAGGAACATTTTAGGAGTCTTGGCATGTGGGTTGACTTAACTTTATAACCACCTTCAACAATTGGTTGATTGAATCTTTTACCTCATCCGAACGGTAAGTTTTGCAGGCACTAAATCTAAAGCGCATAAAGTGATAACTTTCATTACATCAACCAGAAGCAAATTGTTGGTACCGATTCCCCATACACTCTTATTAGCATACTCGCATGAATCCTTTAACATGCATCGACTGCATACCTGAAGAGATCACTGATCAACAAAACAAACAACACACGAAGATTTGTACTCAGTATAGGAAACATTGGAATAATGGCTTACGGTGTTTTCTTGAATTTTAAAGAACTTGCGCAATCTCTTAGCAGCAAAGACATTACTTTTATCAAGGGAAGCGCAACCAAAGAGCACCACTTTTTTCAAGTGACTTCCGGCAGCCATCTGCAAATACCAAAATCAAGTTTATTTTATTTACAAGAAGCAAAAGGACAGTCATTGAAGTAATGATTCCCCAAAACCATGACAAGGAGATGAGCTATATATAAAAGCATGATATATTAATACATAAACTGCATTGGTGTACATATAGTTGACCATATCATATCAAGTAAAAAATTATGCTACAATCATTGATTGATACTAAAAAAATAAATGAAAATCTGTCACACCTGATTTTTTGTCAAACACATAGAAACCAAATTTGCACAATTTTAGTAGAATATCATATAGCTCTGACAAACATATGCTGCTATTATGTACTAAATTACTAATATTGATTTTAAGTGAAAGTTAAGTGCATATCTGCCAGCTTTGCAATGCTTGAATCGAAGACCTTGCATTCTTACAGCATGCTATGGCTAAATCTCTTGACAATTTGACTGAAGAATGCAGAAAATTTTATAATACCTCTAAAGTTTATTTGTATAAGGAGGGTTTAGGGTTGTCCAAGGATTGAACCCAAGATTGGTATCAATTAAATACTTGATATCAAGTCTTTTGCCACTCAACCCATGGTTCGGTCGAAATGAATAGATCTAATATAACTACATGAAAAAGACATGCTTGACTATACACTTGTGTATATGAATACCAGTACTTTTTGCACATATGTATGCATCTATGCACTTAAATTTGATTATCCCTGCTTCCCTAGTTTCTGAATTTCTTTTTTAAGTTTTCCTATATACCCTCATACACCATAACTATACAATATGGATAAGCTCAATTCTTTTTATATGTTTCTCTCTCTCTCTCTCTCTCTCTCTCTCTCTATATATATATATATATCCATGCTCGAACTCTAGTACTTAAGGAAAAATGAACAGTATATAACAATGAAGTAAGAAACTAATATTATCAATCCACCTAGTTATTATGAATTCCTTTGAAAATGCAAAATAACCATAATCCTCAAACTCCATTTTCCCCTACAATGTTAAGAACAACCAAATATAACATGAAGTACATTAATCAGCCAACATGAATATAAAACATTAACAATTGTCAAACAATGTCAAATCCAAATTAAAAAAGAAAAAAAGGAGAAAACAAAAGTTCTTACTTTGCAATATCTTGATTATCTTTACCAAAATTGTAAGCAGCAAACTTGATAAAATCCCTGCCATAACTATTCTCAAAGTAACCAAAATCCAACTTGTTGTCTTCTACAAAACTAGCCTCCTTAAAATACCCTTTTGCATACAAATGCCTGATGAAAATCTCAGCTAACTGTGAAAGACCCTTCAAAGCTCTTACCTTTTCCCTTTCTCTCCTAGCTTTCATCGTCTTTTTCATCTTTTCTTCTTCGTTTTCATCCCCAATAAACTCAACCAAACACTTGAATTTCTTGGGTTTTTTCCCATCTAATTTCTCTGTTTCTTTCTTTTTCCCTTTTGGGTTTTCTTTGAAATTCCTAAATTCTTTCACCGGCTCATTGATTTCGCCTTTGCTCTGGGTTTCAGTTCCGGTGGGTTTTACTGTTAAAACAGTGTCTCGAAACAACAGAGAAAGTGGGGTTTTGGTTGGTATCTGGGAAGAGGAATTAAGGGTTCTTCTGATTATGAATGATGGTGAAGGACAAAGGGTTTTGTAAAGAGGATTGGGGATTTTGAGAAGAACTTTGGTACGTGTAGACAGAATGAAAGCTTTGAAGAGAGACATTTTGCAGCGGAAGGGTTTAGATTAAAAGAAGGGTCTTTTCTGCAGAGGATACCATTGAGGAGCTTAGAGATCTTAAATATACATACATCTTTTTATTACTTAAAAAATTAATTAATTATTAATATTAATCTATTTTTGTAACTAAATTTAAATAAAATTTTATTAAATAAATGGCAATTTAAGCTAAAATGTTCAATAAAGCTAGGCGATTTCAAGTGTTATTATTTGAAGGTTTGATTCTTCAGAGTGATAATTTTCAAATTAAAAAATCTTTTGGGGTTTGGCGATTTATGCTTAATGCCCACAAAATACCAATAAATTTTGCATAATTGAAAGCTTATTTCATTACTATGAAAAAACCAAAAACATTGGTAAGAATTATTGAATCATTAAATTAAAAAAAAATTAATACAATACTTTTTACTGGATTTAAAAAAAAAAAGTCCCTAACTTTTGTTTTTTCTTCATTGATAAGGGGCTTATCCATTGAGATGGCAAAACTAGCAACCTTTTGCCCAACTAAAATGAGGAAATGAAGCACTCGGATTCTGGTGTTTCAGCTTGCATGTTTGATTCCGACGATCGATAATGGTGTCGAAATACAAGTACAGGGAGTCCTTGTTGGATGGCAACCAAAGTTTTGGAGCCTGGAACTGGATACAACTTCAAGGCTGATATATGGTTTGTTTAGTTGGAGTTGGCTCATGGTCGTCCGCTCTTGTTGATATATCTGCCAACAAAGGCTCATGACTGAATTATGTACATAGTTGAAGTTCTCAAGCCATTTAAAGACATGGTTGCAATGTGGTTGGTGAAAGACCAAACCAAGAGGCCAACTGCAGATAAATTGTTGAAGCACTTGTTTCTCAAGCATGCAAAGCCTACTCAGCTTGCTTTAAAGAAGCAATTGGATACACATAACTTAGGGCGCTTCGTTGCTCCATCTCGATGAACTTTTTAGGCCAAAAGTCCTTTTAAGTAAAAAGAAATGAAGAACAAGGTTCTGTAAAGGAAAATATTTAACGTTTGAGAAGTATTTTTCACAAATGAAAAGTTAAAATTTTAACTTTTCATCTGTAAAGGATTTTTGCATTTTGTTTTATTTTTTTATCCTTGTTATTTCTTCTTCCAATGTCTAAACACTTCTCTTTTTTTCATCTCTTTTGTCTGCTTTTTCCTCTAGTTCCTCTGGTGATTTTTTGCTTCTCTTCGATCTCTCGGTGGTGGGTGATTTTCCATATTCTAACTTTCCTTCAATTCTTTTTATTCCAACTGATTCTTTGCCTTCTCCCTTTCGGATTATGGGTTCTTCATGTTGTTTGCCAACCGATTCTAATTTTCCTTCATTCACTATAACAGAGTGTGTCTTATGTGTTCTTCATGTTGTTTGGTGGTTTTCTAGATGAAGGCTAAAATAAAAAGAAGTTTCTCAATCTTTGATTCAAATCGAGGTTCTTCATGTTGTTTGGTGGTTTTCTAGAATCGGTTCTCTTCACTGGGGCTTCTGCAACTTTCCGTAAAAAGAAGGAAAAAAGTCTTTTTCATTATGTTTTATTTTACTTTGATTTGTTTTAATGTGGGTTTTGGAATTTTAATGTATATATTTGGATTTTTGGATTGTAGGAGAATTGGGTGTTAAATTCAACATCTAAGAAAGTAATTTTTTAATGAGTTAAGATGGCGTTCAAATCTAAGAGAAAATGGGTTACATTATTTGTATTGACTCTATCTTTGGCATCGTTGGTTGCTCATCTTTCAATGACAAAGTTTTCAAGTATGAATTTAGTTCAAGATGGTGCAAAAGAGGCTTTAAGCCATGATTTTCCTAATCTTGGATCACCAGAAGTTATATATGTTTTCGGATTTGAAGAACAAATGCTTTTTCTTCATCTGCTTTCTTGTATAATTTGTTGGTTTGATGTTGTTTATTTGTTCCTAAGTTGAAGACTAGAAGAAATAAGAGGCTATGGCGTCTGTGAGGTCTCTGAGTCTTTGCAACCACATGCAAACCCGGCGACTATCCCGGTAAAGGGTTTTGCTCAAACTACTTAATTATGTAGTTATGCTTTTATCTTGCCAAAAACCATAATCTTGAATGTCGGATAGGGTACATGTTTGACATGAGTAAATTTTTGAATTTTTCATCACTTCTTCATGTATTTGGAGGGTTTTTGAAGGGTCATATAGCCTACAATGTCCGAAAATCATAGACACGCTTGTTGGACACCGGCAACATAGAGATAATGTGTCCATGTATTCAAGAGGTTGTCAAATTTATATGTTTTTTATAATGAAGTAATGATAGACTTAACTTTGTTGTCGAGGTGATGATATGAGCTAACTAGATCTTGCACCATTTTTAATTTGGATAATAATTTTAGCTTTCTTAGTTATGATATACCCCGATTTGACATCTTAATGAAAAGCCATGATCGAGAAGAAGTCGGACCGATGATAAATTGTAATGTCCTAGCTCATGTTGGTTAATTCCTATCTTGAAATCAATTGACAAATAGATTTCATCATTTAGTTTGCGAGGACCATTGAATGCTCCCATGAAGTGGACTAACAACTAATGTTTTTGTATTTTTTTCTCGTTATTGGCAATGGAACTCTTTTTCTTCCTTCAGCTCTTGATGACCGAGGTGTATATGAGATTATTCATGTTCTTGTTTGAAGTGTAGAACTCACTGCTTCAAGAGTTGGGACTTAGGTTATACCAACATATCTACATCTTCACTTGTATAAGAAGTTTTGCTCGATGATGAAGATGAGAAATGTCCATTAAGTTTATATTTGTGTTTTTAAATCTAAGTTTGTGACAAAAGCAATATAGCAAAGGTGTAATTTAATGAGTCATTGATAGGACAATTTTCTTTGTAATTTCCATGATCTATGTTATCGCAATTCCTTATTTTTCTTGAAGTCCTCAATTTATAAGCAAGTAAACCGTGCTTCATGATTTTATGTTAGGAAAGGAAATATACCACACCTCACGGTGAATGTTATGCATCTGTTTCTATTCATGGTAAGTGTGATGAACATTGAGGAAATGTCTTGATGATTGTTAGTTATTGATATTAAATTATTTTGGCATTTTATATAGCATCTGTTGGGATAGTGTTTAAAATAATAGTGCGATCCTTTGTTGAGTGTTTAAAGTAGGGTGAAACGAATATAAATATTTTGACACATATGTTAACAAATATACTTATGTGATATTTTATTTTATTGATTGTTTGGTGAAACGAACTGCTTTGTAAACACAATAGATGAATATTTACGATTGAAGTTAGTGGTGAAAAGTGAAAGCAATGTGGGATAATGATGACGATGACGACGATGATCATGGTGGTGATGATGATGACGATGACGATGATGGTGGTGATGATGACGGTGAATCAAGCAATTTAAGTGGTTTTGAAATGGAATTAACAAGAGATGCTATAGCTTCTAGTTTAATGAATTTACTTTAAATTGTAAATGCTATATTTATATTTGGTATATAAATATTATCATTTTTGAAACTTTAATCCAAATATATGTAATATTTTAATTTGTTACGCTTATATTTTATATGTTATGTTAATATCTAATATGAGTTTTACAAATGTGTTAAAAGCATTAAAATAAAAAAAATAATTTTTAAAATAATATAATTGTGCCAATATCTAATTATAAATATTTAATTATTATATTTAAATATTTAAATATAATTTATATATTCTAATTAAATTTAATAAGTAATTAATATTAATTACTTAGAAATATTTAATATTAATATTATTTATTAAAATATTAATAACAAATTATAATAAATTATTGTTTATATTTTTACTAAAATATCATAATATTAACTAGTTTAAAAATTATTTAAATATATATTTGTTACTTTATAATAACATGTCTAAAATAGATATTTTACTTTCAAAAATCTTTTTCACAAAGAATGCCAAACACTTAAATTTTTAAATGAACTTTTCAAAAGCACTTCTCAAAAGCATTGCCAAACTGGCCCTTAGACTTCCAAGTGAGTGTCTACTTTAACATAAGCTTATTTTGCCACCAAAAGCAAAATTATCACAAAGAAAGTGAAACAAAAGTGGAAAAAAATTGACTGTATATTTCCATGTATTAAGAGTTCAAGATAACTTAACAGAAACTTAAAGGTCTATTTCAATCAAGAGAAATAAGGTACAATAAATTGATCAAGAGTATCAAAAAGAATTATCAAGAGTAAAGCTCTACTTACAGTGGGGAAAGCCGTCCGAGAAAAAAACAGCTCCATGTTAGTAAGAAGCTTACAAAACTGGTGAAGAATGGAGCTCTTTTATATTCAAAAGAAAAAAATATATTGTATCAATAAATCTATCTGTTCAATGGCTCTAATTGTACTTCAATTACTCCAGAACTCTGTGAACCTTTTCGAGCAGAAGCGTCATTCGGACTTAAAAGGTCAATGGAGTCCTTTTCTTCGGCATTGCCGAGAACCCAGTTGCTCCTTCCTTGTAATCTATCTCTCTGTTGTCTTTCACGATACTCCAGATAAATTACAGTCAATGCAGCAATCAAGAACCATATTATTAATACCCAGCTAAGATCGTGGACGTTTGTACTCTATATCTTTCTCCTAAATGCTTCATTCCAGTGAAAAGTGCTGCAATTCCTACGACAATGGCACCTCTGCCGATAATTACATGGAAATACTCCCAAATTAATCTCTTTGTGGATGCATCCTCCCCATTAGCAGGTTTCTCCGGTCTGAGATATGCATTCATTGGTTGCACAGAGGCAAAAACTATGGCAGCAATACCAAGCTTAACATGTAACGAGCTGACATAGAAACCCCGAAGTTCGGCAACTGCAAAAAGAACACCAAGTAGGATAATTGCTAATCCTGAATATTGTAGGTAAATATGAATTTGGTACCATCCACCACCCTTTACATGTTTTAGGTATCTGGCAGCTAATATTCCACCAGGAATCAAAATAACCCAGGCGAGGAACATCATAAACCCATGTACAGCTAAGACAGGTTGTAAACCTTGCTCAGCCTCGGAAGAACCACGGATAAGCAGCACTTGCACGGGCCTTTGACTCGTGACCGTATGCATGTTTTTCTCATTGAGATGTTCATCGGTCCACTTTGAACCCATTGCCCATATGACTTTAAGAGGAGTTGTAGGATCAACAATGTTCTTGCAGTCTGGCTTATCATTTTGATTGCATGATGGTTTTAATGGACGTGTGAATTCCAAAGTAATGATGGCGTCTTCTGACCTACACCTGACATGTGTCAGATTCTCATTTGTTGGATGGATGATTGAGGGACGCTTTCCATCAATCCAATATGTATTCAAATGCCCTTTTCCAGTATCGCCAATCCAGCCCACATATGCATAGCTATTCACCATCCCATTACCGAAACCTATTGCAAGATAGCCACTCTTTTTCACACCACGGGCAGCAATAGTTATTGATTCTTCCGATAACGTCCAAAAGAAAGTGACTTGTTGATCATCTAAAGCACACTATTGTTATACATATCAGATAGGGCACCATCAACAACTTGAACTTTCCATCCCATCTTCTCCTGGTACAAGGACTGATAATACACTTGATCGGGGTATTCTATCAGGGACCCAAATCAATTCGTGAGGATTTGCTACAACTCCTTCCGCTTCTGGCCCTCCAGAATAAATAGTCTCAGTTGCATTCCTTAATGTAGCATTCCCACCTAGAGAATCCAGTAATATACAATGCAACATCATGCCCTGCCTGTACCAAAAACTTAACTGGCACCCTCTTTCCACTCTCAACACCGGTGCTTCCTTATTATTAATATACAAAACCTTGGACGGACTTGGCGGATTTGGATAATGCAACACATCCCCTGTTGTAACAACAAGGGGGACGTCTGTATCAGCAATAATCAACTCTTGATCCTCATTATCATCAGCATCCAATGGCCCAAAACAATCATCTACCTTCTCTGAAACATTAAGCACTAAATGTCCACATGCAACCTTCTCTGGACCCCCATGAAATTGGGGCAAAAAATGAGACCGATTTTCATTTGGTGGTTTCATCAACCCTAATGCCCAAATAACCCTCATATCCTCATTAGGATACAAAGGCAAATCATACTTCTTATCTGTCGAATTCAATGGTTTCCTAAACATAATTAAAGAAACCCCATCTCTCCTATGTCCATAAACCAACCTAGTATTATTCACCATCATGCCATTTTTTGAGTTCTCATAAACTACATCAGGGCAAACACCTATAGCTGTACGATCTTTAGAACTCAACTTACATTCACTATAAGCCGTAATGAAAAATCATCAACAAAAGGCCTACCTTCCTCAGTAAAACTTGCCACCGTAACATCAGCTTCGGACATCAACTCCTTCGTCCTATTCGGATTCGCCCACCCAAATGCCATGTAATAGGTCGTCGGCGCTGCCGCTTCTAACCCGATCTCGATCCAATTTTCCTCCACATTCAAGTTCCACCGGACCCTATAATTATCCGACAAGTTCTTGCAGTTATCAAACACTGTATGAACTGAGTCCGAAACTGAATCCGACCCGTTTTGAGGGAGGGTGACATGGCCGAAGTCCGAGGTGCTGGCGATGTCCCAGATTGAAAGAACGTTGATTTGGTCCCAGGTTATGTCGGGGAGCAATTGGACTGAAAACGATGCGTTTTCGTAAGCTGTTTGATTGAGGCGTTGACTGGAAATGGGGAACCCGCTGGTGAGGTCAGAGAAGTTGAGGGAGACGGCGCCCCAGAAAACGACGTCGGATGAGCCGGATAACATGTCGAATCCGGTGACCTGGAAAGAGCATCCATCGAGGATTTTGAGATGGCCACGGAGTTGGTGTCGGACCATTGTGAAGTTCGATTCGAACCCGACTAGGGAGCTGGTGTTGGAGCATTTCTGACCCGAATCCGCATTGGAAGAGGCGATGGAGTTGATTAGGAAGAGCGGGATTAGAAGGAAAATTTTGGAATTGTACATTCGAATCCGGTCGAGGGTGATTCTAGAATCCGAATTCGGTGACGATTGAAAATGAACGTTTTAAAGAGAAGGAAGGAGCCAATGAGCGGCTGGTGGTGGTGAGTGGTGATCGGTGCAGCCGAAGCGAGTCGTCAACTTGTCTCTATATTGTTTTATAATTTTATTTTTTTCCTACTTTTCTGAAGAAAGGAAACCAGAATCCCAACTATCTTCTCAACTACCAAATTTTTTTTATTTTGTTCATTTAACAATCAATTCTTTTAATTTAGTAGTCCAACTAATAGAGATATTTTTTTTTTTTGCCAATTTCCGTTAAGTAGGGTTAAATCTCTGATGAGAGGACATTATAGTTAAAAATCGAAATAATAATAAATTTAATCATTAATTTTATATATTATATCAATTTAATTATTATTTTAAAAATTAATATTTAGAATTTACAAATGTCTCAATTTGATCATCAATATTTATTTATTTTTTCTACTTCCTCCCTTGCCACTATCATCATTACCTCCAATTCCTTTCGCCTCCACCTTTCTCCATAAAAAGAAAACTTCATTTTTTTCTTCAATCAAGTTCAAATTTAAGGTATTATAGTTTATTTTTGTTTAATCCAACATTTGTTAGATGAAGCCTAAGCAATTTAAATATATGTGCTACTATTTAACAATAAATTAGGTTGAAATAGAAAGGGGAAAGGTAAGATTTTTTTTTTTGGGAGAAAGGTGGAGGTAACGATGGTAATGGCACGTGGGGAAACATAAGAGAAATGTAAATTTTGAGGATCAAATTGAGATTATTTATAAAATTTGACGGTTAATTATTTTAAAATTTTAACTAAATCAATTTAAGATATAAAAATTGAGAGCTAGATTTATAATTATACTAATTTTTAACTACCACATTACCCCATATGAGATTTAAAGAAATGGACAAAAAAAAAAGAAAAACTCAATTAGTTAGGTGATCAAATTAAAAAATTGATAATTGGGTAACCAAAAAAAAAGACTATAGTTGGGTGACTTATGGTGTAGTTTACCTAATAATAAAAGATAGTAGGGTAAACTATAGAATTAGTCACCCCACTATTAGTGTGTTTCATTTTGGTCACCTAACTATGAAAATTTTCAATTTAATCACTATCGTTTTAGATAATTTTATTTTGGTCACTCACGTTTTAGATCATTTTATTTTACCCACTTTTCGTTAAATGGTTAACGAAAGTTATGATGTGACCTTTTTTAAGCGATATAAATAATACATTTAGTCTTTCAGATAAACCCAAATTTGCCCTACCACTTTACATACCCAAACCCAATCACTGAGTAGGCCCAAAACATTAACCCAAAATAAAAACAAAAGGCCGAAAATCAAGCCCAATCTACCCCCAACCCTAATCGGATAAACAAAGAGGAACCTAGGCGCAAGCACCTAGGTCTGCGGCCTCGACCTCTGACGCCACTTGCCTCGACACTACCACGCCCATGTCGTATCTTTCACCAAGCGCTGCAGCCATTAAATAGGAAGGGATGAAGCTAAAAATATGGCTATAAAAGCCAAAGTCAAACATTTTGTAGAGGAGGTTTTTCCTTTTTTTCGATCAATAAAAAAAACAGAGATTCAAACGCAAAAAAAAAACAGATCTGCAAACACCGAAACAAAGACCGAAAAGGTGATTTTTTACTTTTAAATTTTTATTTTTAATTTTTGCTACTACAAATCCTTTTATTCGTGCAAATATACCAAAAATATTATATATAAACTGGTAAAACATAAAAATAAAAATAAAAAAGAAAAAAAGTATACTTGTTATGAATTTTCTACCACTAATGACGGTAATTATGACATATTGCGCGACAATGATCGATCGAATCCCACCGGACTCCCTGCGAGAGAAAAAGAAGAGAAAAGTCGCTTTTTTTAAACACCAAGCGAAATGATTTTCTTAACAACTTTGGCCTTATATAGCCCCTAAAAACGACGTCGTTTTAATGGCCTTAACGCCTAAAAAGACGTCGTTTTGCCCTTACCCGCCTACCAGATCCACTGTTTTTGCGAAGGGTCTATTTACGCATTTGACCCTTCCGCATTTTTTTACCTTTCCAATCCAGTTTCATTATTTTCACATTTGACCTATGATTTATTAGGTTCATAATTTAGTCCTCCCTATCTTTGCTGCGTTTTGGCGAAGGGTTTATTACCTCTTTGGTCCCTCTAATCCTTTTTGCGTATAAATAGGCCCCTAATCTTTCTTTTATATTAAATTTGCCCGAAATTTTGTGTTTTAATTTAATTTAGTCCTTTTTATTGTTTTCACTATTTTAACTTAGCTAAAATTTATTATTATTATTATTATTATTATTATTATTATTATTATTATTATCATCATCATCATCATTTTGCTATTATTATTATTATTTATATGTTTATTATATTTACTATTATATATCTTTTACTATCACTAATATTATTACCAATTTTATTATTATTATTGTTTTATTATTATTTGTTAGTATTAATGCATTATTTTATTTTCACTTGATTATCATTTATATTATTATTTTCACATTATTACCATTATTTTATATTTTATTGTTTTATTATTTAATTTTCATCACTATAATTTTATTATTCTATTTACCACTAATATTATATATATGTATTATTCATATTGGTATAGTATTATCATTGTTTTATATCATTATCATATTATTATTACTATTAGTACTCTTATATTTACTATATTTATATCTACGTTTATTTTTCTTAATTTTATATTATTACTTGTAGAAGCCCATTTGCCCGGCCCATTTTTTACAACCCAGATTAACCCAAAACCCAAACCTAATACACTAAAACCCAACCAGAACCCAAACCCGAAGCCCATTTTACAAACCCAATAACCTAACCCAAGACCCTAGCCGATTAACCCCTTACATCGCCAGAAACCCTAGCACAAGTGGCGCCACTTGCCTCGACTCTGGTCTCCGTCCCATCCACCGCCCGCCAAAGCTCCAGTCACCAACGCCACCACCGCCTCAAGTTGCACTGCAACATTAAAACGAAATGACAGGACCAAGCAGAGAAGAAGAGAACATGTATTTTCCTTTTTTCCTTTTTTATTCTTTTGGCTATAAAAAGCCGGAGAAGGACATTGTCAAGGGACTATTTTTTTTTTCGGGATCAATAAAAATACAAGAGATTTTACACCAAAAAAATATAAAAAACATATAAGATAAATCGGAAATCGAAGAATCAAAGCATCGAAAGATCGAAGTCAGAAGCAAGGTATTTCTTATTTTGTTTTTTTTTTCTTATGTTCGGATCTGGTTCTCCCGTATTTGTACATATGTAAAAATATAAAACATTAAAAAGGAGAAAGGAAATAAACACAAAAAAAGAAGGGGAAAAACTTACTTTTTTTGAAATTCCCATGATTGGCGTGGCCTTGACATCGACACTCTGGCACGGCCGATCGATTACCAGTAGCTCGACCTCCTGCAGAGAGAAAAGAAACAAAACATTAGTTTTTTTAGGAGCAAAGAAAAATGAAAATTTTACAAAAGTCAGCTTATATAGCCAATTGAAGCGACGCCTGCTTTTGGTAAATCCCTAAGCCCCAAAACGACGTCGTTTCGCCCTATAACCCGCGCGTTGACCCGACCCGCCAGAAGGATCCGCGTGTTTTTGTTTTTGGGTCTAATTGCAAAAATGGCCCTTCCGCATTTTTTGTTCTTAAAATCAAGTTTTTCATTATTATACATAGGCCCTAAAATTTCTCGTAGTTTTGCGATTCGGTCCTCCCTCAACACGCTGCGTTTAATTTGCTGGGAAAATTATCCATTCAGCCCCCACCTTATTCGCGCGCTTTGCAATTCAGTCCCCTATCATTTGTTTATTTATAATTCGGCCCGAAATTTTAGTTTTCAATGCAATTTAGTCCCCTTTTTAATTATGTTGCAATTTTTACTATTATTTTATTTTTATTTTTACTATTACTAATTATTATTATCTTTATTTATTATTTCTATTATATTTCACTATTATTTGTTTATTATTATTATTCACTCTTCACGTGCTAATTTTTTATTTTCATTACTATTATCACTACTTCATTAATATCATTATTATTATTATTATTATTATTTATTATTATTCTATTATTATTCCATTATTATTATTATTATTATTATTATTATTGTTATTAAACATATTATTTTTACCATTCTTTCTTACTACTATTATTATATACATATATATAGATATATATAATATATTTTATTATTAATCGTTTGCTATCATTTTTGTATTGTTACCATTATCTTATATTTTATTATTCTATTATTTAATTTTCACCACTAATTTTATTATTCTATTATCATTAATATTGTATATGTGTTATTCATATCGTATAGTATTATCATTATTTTACATCATTTTCATATTATATTATTTGTACTCTTATTCACTATATTTATATCTACATTTATCTTTCCAAATTTCATATTAATACTACATAAAATGTATTTTGAAAATCATCATATTTCGTTTTAAGGATTTAAAATAAAGGTGATGTCTTGTATTTAGGAATTAGGAGAATAGTGCCCTAACGTCTTTGGGTTGCGATTTTCCGTCTAACTAAATTACTTAACATCCCTTTTATGAAGTTTTGCAAATCACGAGGCGACTTTGATTACGAGAGATTAAAACATTGCGTCCCTAACGAAATGGATGTGATGTTTATATCTTTTCGGACTAAGAAATCTCAAGTTTTGACTCGAACCTTCTCTCGATTTGACCCGTCGAGGCATTTTGTAAAGTTGCTACCTTCCATTTAAAGGTTTTAAAAATAAAGGCAATGTTTTGTATTTAGGAATTCGGGGAATAGTGCCCTAATGTGCTGGGTTGCGATTTTTTGGTTGACTAAATCACTAAACATCCTTTTGATAAATTTCGTAAAATCATGAGATAGCTTTGATTACGAAGGTTAGAAATATCATGTCCTAACGTGCTGGATGTGATGTTTGTACCCTCTCGGAACAAAGAGATATTGAATATCCTAATATCTTTTAAAAGGATCCGTATTTTTAAAACCTTTTCAAACTTCCGACATCAAGGCATTAATTAATCATTTTGGTACCAATTTTAGGCGACGAGGGTGCTAACCTTCCTCGTAGCGTAACCGACTTCGAACTCATTTTCGGATTTCAGAAGACCAAAATCGTTGTTTTGATAAATCAAACTGCTTATTAAAAACAATAGCTTTATGAGGTGACCCGATCACACCTTATCAAAAGGATTGGTGGCGGCTCCTTTTTATGTTTTAAAAAAAAAACCAAAGTCGAACCCCTTTTTGTCGTCTCCCAAAAATGGTTCTGACGACTTAGCGACTCATTTGGGACCTTTTTTTTGGAAAGTCAAGCAATAAATTGATTATTTTACATTTTTTGTCGGAAGTTTGAAAGCTCGATTTGAAAATTACAATCTTTTATTCCATGTTGTTTCAATTTGGCATTGCATTGCATGACCGTTGTGGTCACACCTTTAGATGAGAGTGAGAAACTACTCCTTCGTGAGGTTTTCACCTCCGCGGGATAGTGGATCGCTTTCGGGATACATCCGTACCTATGTCTTCGTGAGATTTTCATCTCGTGCGTACCATAGGGAAATGTATCCCCGAATCGAACTTCGGTCTATATGAGCCTATAATGGGTGAAGATCGAGGAATCTGTCGGTTCAGTACCCCTCCTTAGAACTAAACCTCATATAGTAAGCCCTAAAGAACCCACCCTAGGTAGAGCCATGCCAAACCCTAGTGGTTAACAAATTAGGTACTTTTATTCTTTGCCTATTGTGTATGAAATACTGATTTGCTTTTTTTTTTTTTGCATGGCATATTCATCAAAAAGGTGTTGATTCACGTTCAATTGCCCAAATAGATAGCTTTGTCATGGAAAGGGGGTTTCTTGATAGAGTGGAAGACAATGCGGCCGTCCGGATATGGGCCGAGACTGTGCAGCAAGAAAAAGGTGATGGCCTTGTAGAAGGGCACGTATCAGAATTATGGGACTTCACGCGTATCAGTGTCACCCAAAATAATCTTCAAGAGATGACAGAGATATGGGGTCAGTGGGATCATGAGATCAAGTAATTATTCTACTATCATTACAGAGATCTGCCATATCTGCTCGACATCAAGGTAGACCAAGACCTATTTTGAGCTATAGCCCAATTTTGGAATCCCGCTTATATTTGCTTTTACTTTCGAAAAAGTGGATCTAGTGCCTACTATAGAAGAATACATGCTCTACTTACTTTGTCTGAAAATTCAAGCCAAAAAGTTTATACAAGACACATTAACGTTCCCACCTTCTTAAAAAGGCGATGAATATTACGGGAATGAGTGAGCGGTGGGTTGCAAGACGGATAAAACAAAAGGAGATTGTAAGTGTATCCCCGGAGAAATTTAAGGACTTGATCATAGCACACCCGGATGTGAAGAAAAGGGTTGACATCTTTGCCTTGAGCATTTATGGATTGATTATTTTCCTAAAGCTCTAGGGCATGTAGATGAGGCGATCTCGGATCTATTCGACAAAGTTGGATAGAAGAGTCACACCTGTCCTCGCATTCTCGCCGAAACTTTCGTGTCTCTAAGCGTCGTCAAGAAGCGGGCGAAGGAAGATTCACCGGTTGTGTACAACTCTTGTTAGTATGGTTCAACAAATCATTTTGGAAAGCGAAAAAGGCACGGTCGAATCTTCTCGAGGACTATTCCCGTTAAAGAAATTAGCGACCACACCAAGGCGAGACGATCTTACGAAAGAAAAATGGATGACAATTTCGCAAAACACGCAAGAGGAAGGCGTGGAATGGAAAGCTCCTTTGATAATCCACGATGAGATACTATATCGATGTGGAGATTTTGTGGGTTCCTCTATTGGGAGTGTGGGGAGCCGTCGGATATGCTCCTCTCCTTGTATTGAGACAGTACAGATCGAGACAGTTTATACCCACAACACAAGGTCTAATTCAGTGTGAATTTGAATACAAAGGGGATAATTGTAAGAAAAGAGTTCGTGAAATAGCAAGCGCTTGGAGTCAAACTCATAGAATGAAAAGGTTTGCCACAAACCCGATGACAACTCCGAATCGACCGATGGAGGAGGAGAATCAACGACAACATTCCCATACCAGGCCAGGAAGACGCTCGATCAATGGAAGAACACCTACAGGTAATCCCATCAGAGCTCGAAATCATCAAACAAGATTTTGAGAAAAGAAATGCGGAATTAGGGAAAAGGATAGAATGATTAGAAGAAGAAAAATGCAGCTAGGATTGGACGTTGACATTCGTAAGCCGAGGCCGAAAAGCGAGGAAAGGGAAAATAAGGAGAAAGATTTGGACGATTTGAAACGGACTACAAGAAGTGCGAAGGTCAATGAAAATGGTTGGATTAGGAAAAACGTCTGAGCAATGGCGTCAAGAACTGAAAGAGGAAAGACATAGAGCCAGTCGATGGGAAAGGGAACTCCGAGATACCCAAGTTCGAGAAGCTACTCTGAAAAGAAGTTTGGTAGAAACCCAAAGCGAGAAAGAAGAATTAAAGCCTTGGGTGGCAGAATTGGAAAGATCTTTGTATCAAGATCGTAGCGCAACTCTGCAGTTGAATTAAAGGCTAGTCTGGGTAAAATTGAAGAAATGAAAGGGAGAATCGAAGAGCTAGAGTCTGCTTTACATAGTTGCGAGCTACGGGTGGAGCTTCTCGAAATCAATGAGGAGCGTTAGAAGCAACAACTTCATCACTCCCAGAATCAAGTCAGAGATCGGGATTACATCATGGGGGAAGCCGTGGCTCAAGTGCGAGAGGTCGCGGAGCATTTGCAAACCTTAGGAGTCCAAGCTGATGTACTAAGTTTGTTTTATGAATCAAAGTCAGAGCAAGGACAAGAGTTAGCTAGGCTTCTTGAAGAAGTCAAGGCCTTAAGTATTAGGGCGAGGCCTTATATGTAATCCATTCTATGTAAAGAAATTTGTTTTCTAGAAAAGTTATTCTAATGGAAATTGAATCAGAATTAACGCCTTTTTTTGCATACATTGCATGCATTAGCATTACATTGCATCATGTGCATTAAAACTCACAAAAGAACCTTAAATTATGACGATTACCTCGAACATCGCTACAATACACGGGCAAAACTAAAATCATGGATCAAAGGATTGAAAGACTAGAGCAAGTGCAAAGGAAATACAAGAACGAGATGCAAGAACGATTAACCAAGATGTAACAAGATATGATAGAACGAATGCAGGAGTCCCAAAACAACATGATAAGCCGGTGGCTCAACTATTGGCCAATGAACGAGGAAAGGCGTCGGCTGCTAGCTCGAGGAATAATGACGACCACTTACCCTCCGGATTTACCCGCCAAATACCCAAGCACCACCGAAATATGTCCCCAAAGGCGCTTTTGTTATCGAGCCACAATGCCGGGATGAAACAGTAATGCCAAGACACTTCCCTCTTGGTTCGGTACTAATCTCGGAGAAGGTCCATTAACCCTATAGTCCCCGACTTTGATGAAATGGTGAAATGGATAAGGTAAAGTCGAACCTACCTGGACAACTCGAGGATCATTGCAAATGGTTAGAAGAGAAGTTTAAGGAAATAAAGCTCCGACCATCGCTACGGGGTAGACGCTAAAGACTTGAGCCTAGTCCCAGACCTCGTGCTTCCGCCAAAGTTCAAGACCAGATTTTGAAAAATACAATGGGACCGGTTGTTCAAGCGCACATCACAATGTTTCGTCGACGGATGGCGGGATATGTTAACAACGATCAACTACTTATTCATTGTTTTCAGGATAGTTTGGTCGGGTCATACCAAATGGTACAATCACTCGGTAGTACCAGATCAAGTCGTGGAGGACCTAGCAGTGCCTTCCTAAAATAATACGGGCATGTAGCCGATATAGCTCCTGATCGAATCACGCTCCAAAATATGGAGAAAAAGCCAAACGAAAGTTTCAGGCAATATGCCCAATGGTGGAGGGAAGTAGCCACACAAGTTCAGCCACCGCTTCTAGAAAAAGAGACAACCATGTTGTTTGTCAATACGTTAAAAGCACCCTTCATTAATCACATGCTTGGAAGTGCCACCAAAGTTTTTCCGATATTGTCTTTGTCGGAAATGATTGAGAATGCGATCGAAGCGGTAAAATAGAAGTGGAGAAAGTAATAGAAAGACGGACCCAAGAAGAGGAGAATGATATAAAAACATAGGTAAAAGTTATTCAAAGCCTATTATGTGAGCGACCAAGGACTGTGACCCCGATCATCGTGAGCCCCTTTAGGCGGAGTCCAACACAAGGCCAAATCTTGAAAGAATCCAATTTACGCCAATTCCAATCACATACGAGAGCTATACCAAATTTTATTCAATGAGCACATCGTATCCCGTTTTATTTACAACCATTGCATTTACATACCCTAAGTGGTACGACTCAAATGCTCACCGCGATTACCATGCGGGGATAGAGGGCATTCGATAGAGAATTGCCTCGCCTTCAAAAAGGTAGTCGAGACTAATCAAAATGGGTGTTATAGCGCTTGATGACTTGGTAAGAAAGGGAACCCATTGCCCAATCGCGAGGATAAAGGGGTGAACGCGATCGGTGAGGAGATTGTGAGAAAGATCAAGAGGATGTCACCAAGTGAAGACCCCATTGCGAATAGTTTGGAAGGAAATGGCAAAAGAGGATTGATAGAGTCGATTCTACTGAAGCGAAAGACATATGAAGAATTGCGCAAATTCCATAAGACGAGGGGGCACGAGATCCAAGAATGTACCGAGTTTAAAATTTTGGTGCAAGGCCTCATGGACAACAAAGAACTAGAGTTTTATGAAGAAGGAGAAGAGGAAGAGGAAATATCTTGATGAAGAAGATTTGACAAAACCGGAGTTAATTACCCGAGAATCATCATTTCGCGGAACACAGAGGGTGGAGCACAGGGAAGACCGAAAATCACAATTCAGAAACCTGCTTCTTTTCCTTACAAAGATAGTAAAAGGGTGCCTTGGAATTATAATTGCAACGTGACAATACCAGGAGCGCAAGGTTCCACTAGTATTTCAGAGGAAGTCAAGAACGAAGGTTCCTATACGCGAAGTGAAAAGCGTTATGATCCTGAAAACAGGAGAACGGGAACGGAAAAAGCAAGACGTGGTCGACAAGGTGAAAAAGAACTCAAGCCGTTACCAATGAGCCCGTAAAAGAGGAAGAGGCTAAAGAGTTCTTAAAATTCTTAAAACACAGTGAATACAAGTAGTGGAACAAGCCGCATGCACAACCACCAGTATCTCGTGTTAGCACTACTTAAGCTCAAAGTGCACATGAAGCATTAATGAAAGTGCTAAGTGAGACCTATGTTACTAAAGATATATCCGTCAACAAGTTGGATCGTCTGTTAGTAACATAAGCGCTGATAATTTCATCTACTTCAGCGATGACAAAATCCCTCCGGGAGGCATGGGATCGACGAAGGCCTTGCACATAACTACCCGTTGCAAGGGATACACCTTGCCAAGTGTGCTAATAGATAATGGGTCAGCATTAAATGTCTTACCACTAACCACACTCAAGAGGTTACCGATAGATAGTTCTCATATGAAATCCTGCCAAAACATAGTGAGAGCATTCGATGGCACCGAAAGAAGAGTAATGGGAAGAATAGACATACCATTATTGATCGGGCCTAATACATATGAAGTAGACTTTCTGGTCATGGATATCAAGCCTTATTACAATCGCTACTAGGGAGGCCCTAGATTCATTCAATGAGGGCCAGACCTTTCACATCGCACCAAAAATTGAAGTCGGTAAGAGAAAATCGGTGGTAACTATAAATGCTGAAGATGATATCATAGCAACTGTTACCAACGAAGCGCCATACCTAGAAACGAATGAGGAAGCCATTGAATGCTCCTTTCGATCCTTAGATTCGTGAATGCGACTTTCATTTCAGAAGGAAATAAAGTCCCGTCACCTAAACTATCCAAGACTACCGAATGGGATTGCTTGATGTGATGGGAAAAGAGCCCTACCGGAAAAGGATTGGGTAAATATCTCAAGGAAAGTCCAGCCCGATCTTTGAAAGAAAAAAGGATCGCTTTGGTTTAGGTTTCAAACCGGATGCTAAACAGATGAAGAAGGAGATGGAAAAGAAACAAGAAAGGAGAAAGGCAGACAATGAATGGAGAAGACGCTAAGTGGGAACCGATGACATTCCCCCACATATCTCGCACCTTCAGATCGGGAGGAATGATTTACCCGGAAGAGAATCTCCTAAGGGAATGTCCTCACATCAATGCCATACGGGATGAGGAGGTGATCAAAGAAATCATCGGGCATCCGCCCATATGAACTCGGAAGCACGTTAGACAATTGGATTTGCAGAGGAATTTCTGTAGTGTTTAGAGATTATCTGAGTAATATTGAACACTCTTGTTGTTTTTAAGCCTAGAAACAATGAGATTTCTTTTGTGAAATAAGCTCATGTTGGACATTTTGTTTTAATAAAATGCATCTTCAATACTACTAAATATCCTCTTATGTTACATTTTACCATTTATTTTTTGTTCTTATTCATATCATGTGAATAATTGTCCCCAAATTCATTTGTTCTTTATACACCCTTCGATACCCATTCTGTGTCTCTAGACATCAATGATATGAGTAATGATACTCTGATTCAGAGGTCTGCTTTGAGCAAGACATATGTTCAAAGGAATATCAGGACTTTGGAAATGACACAGAATGCGATTTGCCTCCGGATTTGTTGAGAATGGTAGAGCAAGAAGAAAAACAGATCCTACCCCATAAAGAGTCGGTAGAAATGGTGAGCCTAGGAGAGGGGCAAGAGGTGAAAATTGGAGCTTGTATTACTGCAGAAACCAGGCGGAACCTTATCAAACTACTCCATGAATTCAAGGATGTGTTCGCATGGTCGTACCAAGATATGCTCGGACTAAGTACTGATATTGCAGTACATCGACTGCCCATAAGAGAAGAATGCAAGCCAGTCCAACAGAAGCTCAGAAGAATGCGACCAGACGTCTTGTTAAAGATAAAAGAAGAAGTCGAGAAATAATTCAATGCCGGTTTCTTACAAGTGGTCAAGTACTCGGATTGGGTGGCTAACGTTGTCCCTGTCCCCAAGAAAGACGGGAAGGTACGAATGTGCGTGGACTACAGAGACCTGAACAAGGCCACCGAAGGACAATTTTTCATTTGCCTCACATCGACACTTTAGTAGACAATCTGAGGATATTCGTTGTTCTCCTTCATGGATGATTTCTCTGGGTACAACCAAATAAAAATGCATCCTGAGGACATGGACAAGACAACGTTTATAACCATGTGGGGAACATTTTGCTACAAGGTAATGCCATTTGGGCTAAAAAATGCAGGCGCGACATATCAGAGAGCCATGGTAACCTTATTCCATGACATGATGCACAAGGAAATTGAGGTTTACGTCGACGATATGATCGCCAAATCCCAAACTGAAGAAGAGCACGTGCAGGTCTTGAGAAAATTATTCTTGAGGCTGAGAAAATTCCAGTTGAAGCTCAACCCGTCAAAGTGTACCTTCGGAGCTCGGTCCGGGAGGTTACTCGGGTTCATAGTCAGTGAAAAAGGGATTGAGGCTGACCCAGATAAAGTCAGAGCCATACAAGAATTACCTCCACCATGTACCCAAAAAGAAGTTAGAGGTTTCTTAGGAAGGTTGAATTACATCGCTCGGTTCATTTCACAACTGACCGAAAGATGTGACCCCATATTCCGTCTCCTCAAGAAACACAACCCAGGCATGTGGGATGAAAAATGCCAAAAGACCTTCGAAAAGGTGAAACAATATCATCTCGAGTGCCCCGGTATTAATGTCGCCTCAACCGCACAAGCCCTCATCCTTTATCTAACAATGCTTGATAATTCGATGGGATGCGTCTTTGGCCAACATGATGAATCGGGAAGAAAGAAAAGTAATATACTACCTCAAGAAGAAATTCACCGCATGTGAAATGAGGTACCCACCAATCGAGAAATTATGTTGTGCCTTGATTTGGACAACTCGAAGGTTGAGGCAATACATCTTTGTATCACACGACATGGCTCATCTCAAAGCTAGATCCCTTAAGTATATGATGGAATCTACCGCCTTGAATGGAAGGATGGCGGTGGCGATCCTACTTTCCAAATTTGACATCGTTTATGTAAATCAAAAGGCGGTAAAAGGGAGCGATAGCGACTTTCTAGCTAGTAGAGCCTTGAAGACTATGAGCCTTAGATTTTGATTTCCTAATGAGGACTTGATGTACGTGGCGGACATTAAAGAAGGTACCTCAAGACCATCCTTGAAACTAAATTTTGACGGGCATCAAATGCTGTGGGCAATGGAATTGGGGCGATCTGATATTCCCAAAAGGAGACCATTATCCATTCACTTGCAAACCGGATTTGATTGCACTAATAATATGGTGAATATGAAGCTTGCATCATGGGGCTCATACCGCTATCGAATTCAAAATCGTGGTATTAGAAGTCTATGGAGATTCCGCCAGTAATCTATCAACTCAAGGAGAATGGGAAACCGGGATCCAAAATTGGTTATCTATAAAAGATTGGCCCAGAACTTGTTAAAGAGTTCGATGACATCACTTTCAATTACTTGCCTAGGGACGAAAATCAGATGGCTGATGCTCTGGCCACCCTGGCTTCCATGGTCCGAATAAATGAAAGTGAAGATATGAAGCCAATACAAATGAGCATTCATCAAGACCCACCCATTGCTACAATGTCGAGGAAGAAGAATCGGCCCACCATGGTACCACGATATATTGCGGTATGTGAAGAATCGTGAGTACGCTGATCAAGCCACCGAGAATGAAAAAAGACGTTGAGGAGATTAGCTTGTGATTACGTCTTGGATGGAGAAGTCTTATATAAGAAAAGGAAGGATCAAGTCTTTCTGAGGTGTGTGGACCTGCCAAGCTAAGTTAATCCTAGAAGAAGTCCATGAAGGTGTCTGGAACTCACACTAATGGTTTCACAATGGCGGACAAATAATGAGGTTCGGATATTATTGGTCCACCATGGAGGAGATCGTATCAACTATGCCAAAAATGTCATAAATGCGGTTATGGAGACAAGATTCACGTACTCCGTCACCTTTACATGTTATGACTTCTCCATGGCCATTTTCCATGTGGGGCATGGACGTCATTGGGCCAATATCTCCGAAGGCATCGAATGGGCATCGATTCATCTTTGTGGTCATCGACTACTTCACCAAGTGGGTAGAAGCCGCCTCGTATGCTAACGTCACTAAGTCAGCGGTCAGTCGGTTCTTGAAGAAGGAGATTATTTGTCGATATGGAATGCCTGAGAGGATCATATCAGACAACGCACTGAACCTAAACAACAGTACGATAGCGGGAGTTTGCAGCCAATTCAATATTAAACACCACAATTCGTCCCCGTATCGTCCAAAAATGAATGGGGCAGTGGAAGCAGCCAACAAAAACATCAAAAGGATAGTGGGGAAGATGACTGAGACTTACAAGGATTGGCATGAAAAATTACCGTTCGCGCTCTATGCTTATCGAACGTCCGTCCGAACCTCTACTGGGGCAACGCCTTTCTCATTGGTCTATGGGATGGAGGCAGTTCTACCTATTGAAGTGGAAATACCTTCTCTTCGAGTATTGTCGGAAGTGAAGCTGGACGAAGCTGAATGGATCCAGGCTCGGTATGATCAGTTGAACTTAATTGAAGAAAAGAGATTGAGGGCTATCCGTCATGGTCAGATGTACCAAAAGCGAATGATGCGAGCTTACAACAAAAAGGTTCGCCCAAGGGAATTCCACGAAGGGGACCTCGTGTTGAAAAAGATCCTTCCCATACAAAAGGATCACAGAGGGAAATGGATGCCGAACTGGGAAGGACCGTATGTGGTAAAGAAAGCTTTCTCAAGAGGTGCACTGATTCTGACTGAGATGGGCGGGAAAAGCTTGCCCAATCCCGTGAACTCAGATGCAGTAAAAAGATACTTTGCTTGAAATGGAAGAGGCCAAGGTGAAAACCCACAAAGGGCACTTTGAGACTTTGAAAAAAAAAACGGAGAGGCCAAGGTGAAAACCCGCAAAAGGGCACCTTGAGACCAAAGGGCTTTTTGAGTTGAAAACCCGAAAAGGGCGGCTCAAATTTTGAACGAACACGTCGTGATCTTGCAGCGCTATAATCAACAGAAGAGGAAGTACGTTGCATATTGGGGCATCGACAAAATACTTTGAGTCTTCTAAACACATGATGAGCTCAGCGCGTCTTCTTGAAGTTTGTATATAGAAGTCCAATCGGCGATGCCTAGGCGTCTGATTCATGTTGTTTATTTTACCAATTTTGAGTTCTTTTTCTCCGTAAACAAAAGAAGGGGATATGTCCCCAATCAATTTTCTTTGTCTCATAGATAAATTCATTTTGATTCTCTTTGAAATCGACCTACTATTATCCATCATTAAACATGCTGCATTGAAACAATAATTGATGAACTAACGACTTCACAAAGGAAAGTTCCACGTATCACTTTGGAAATCTCTAGATAAAACAGGAAGCCGAAACAGAACATTTGTTTAGGACTTCCACGAACACAAGATAAAGACATTGGAAAAAAGGGGGTCTCAGTAAAGACCATTTCTTCAAAGTCCCTCGCTTGGATTCAAAGAATTGTGGTAGGGTGAATAATGTTACTTGGTCATTTAGAAAAGTATAATGCACCAATTTTCGATAAGGAAAGATTCAAAACCCTAAATTGTTGAGGAACGAATCTAAAACAAACCAAGTCGAGTATTCTTAAAGAAGGAGTTGTGACTCCCGGGGAAGACAGCTAGAGGTCAAGGCAGACCTGTGTTCTAAGGCCTAAAATAGACTTCAAAATTTCCACAGGGGCAAGCCATTCATGTGAAAACAGTCAACGAAAGGAAACGAGGATAAAACCTTGATGAGACAAATGAGTGATAACACCTTAAATAGGAATCATACTCATAACATTTCGCTCATCATACTCATGGCATCCTAATCATTAGGCATAAGTATGTATTCATTTCTGAGTTACGTCCTCAAAAAGGACAAGACGGTTGAGCGATCTCGTCTCCCCGAGTATGCGATTGGAGCGAGATCAAAGAGATCGATTTGACGTTCCGAAGTTGCGAAGCGGATCAAGATTCATCTCGTGATCCCCGAGTTTGCAGGATTAGATTGAAGAAGGCGATTTGACGTTCTTGAAATTGCAAGAAGCGGATCAAGAAAGCGATTTGACCTTCTTGAAATTGCAAGAAGCGGATCGAAGATAGCAGATTTGATCTTCTTGAAGTTGCAAGAAGCGGATCGAAGATAGCGATTTGACCTTCTTGAAGTTGCGAAGCGGATCGAAGATAATGATTTGACATTCCGAAGTTGCGAAGTAGATCAAGACATCGTCTGGTGATCCCCGAGTTCTTTGGGATCGATTGAAGAAAGCATATTTGACCTTCTTGAAGTTGCGGAAGCGGATCGAAGATATCGGTCTGGTGATCCTTGAGTTTGCAAGGATCGATTGAAGATAGCAGTTTAGACATTCCTAAATTTGCAAGAGCGGATCGAAAATAAACAAGTCGCATCCCATTGAAGTCGCAGACGAAGCGATTGAAGCCACATATCGGTGAGTGGATTGAAGCAACAAGATTCGGTGGACAGGAGCGACACTACCTGAAGAAAAGCACCTGAGAGGCCAAGACTTAGCAAGGCCGGGCAACATTGGGCTTCTTTTTGTCTTTGCTCTATTCTCGTTACACGATAATGAGCAAAGAGGGATTATTAAAGCCCATTTGCCCGGCCCATTTTTTACAACCCAGATTAACCCAAAACCCAAACCTAATACACTAAAACCCAACCAGAACCCAAACCCGAAGCCCATTTTACAAACCCAATAACCTAACCCAAGACCCTAGCCCGATTAACCCCTTACATTAGTAGAAACCCTAGCACAAGTGGCGCCACTTGCCTCTGACTCCTGGTCTCCTGTCCCATCCACCGCCTCTACCAAAGCTCCAGGTCACCAACGCACCTGCAACATTAAAACGAAAGGACAGGACCAAACAGAGAAGAAGAGAACATGTATTTTCCTTTTTCTTTTTTATTCTTTTGGCTATAAAAAAAGGAGAAGGACATTGTCAATGATTTTTTTTTTTTGGGATCAATAAAAATACAAGAGATTTTACACCAAAAATATAAAAACATATAAGATAAATCGAATCGAAGAATCAAAGCATCGAAAGATCGAAGTCAGAAGCAAGGTATTTCTTATTTTGTTTTTTTTCTTATGTTCGGATCTGGTTCTCCGTATTTGTACATATGTAAAAATATAAAACATTAAAAAGGAGAAAAAATAAACACAAAAAAAGAAGGGGAAAAACTTACTTTTTGAAATTTCTACCACTGCAATGGGTGGTGGTGGCGTCAGGCAAGACGACGGCCACGGTTGATTTCGCCCGTAGCTCCAGCCTCTGCAGAGAGAAAAAGAAACAAAACATTAGTTTTTTTTAGGAGCAAAGAAAAAATGAAAATTTTTACAAAAATCGGGCTTATATAGCCAATTGAAACGACGCCGTTTTGGCCGGCGTCCTTAAGCCCCAAAACGACGTCGTTTCGCCCTATAACCCGCGCGTTGACCCGACCCGCCAGAAGGATCCGCGTGTTTTTGTTTTTGGGGCTAATTGCAAAAATGGCCCTTCCGCATTTTTTGTTCTTAAAATCAAGTTTTTCATTATTATACATAGGCCCTAAAATTTCTCGTAGTTTTGCGATTGGTCCTCCTCAACACATTGCGTTTAATTTGTGGGAAAATTATCCATTCAGCCCCCACCTTATTCGCGCGCTTTGCAATTCAGTCCCCTATCATTTGTTTATTTATAATTCGGCCCGAAATTTTAGTTTTCAATGCAATTTAGTCCCCTTTTTAATTATGTTGCAATTTTTACTATTATTTTATTTTTATTTTTACTATTACTAATTATTATTATCTTTATTTATTATTTCTATTATATTTCACTATTATTTGTTTATTATTATTCTTCACTCTTCACGTGTGCTAATTTTTTATTTTCATTACTATTATCACTACTTCATTAATATCATTATTATTATTATTATTTATTATTATTATTCTATTATTATTCCATTATTATTATTATTATTATTATTGTTATTAAACATATTATTTTACCATTCTTTCTTACTACTATTATTATATACATATATATAGATATATATAATATATTTTATTATTAATCGTTTGCTATCATTTTGTATTGTTACCATTATCTTATATTTTATTATTCTATTATTTAATTTTCACCACTAATTTTATTATTCTATTATCATTAATATTGTATATGTGTTATTCATATCGTATAGTATTATCATTATTTTACATCATTATCATATTATATTATTTGTACTCTTATTCATTATATTTATATCTACATTTATCTTTCCAAATTTCATATTAATACTACATAAAATGTATTTTGAAAATCATCATATTTCGTTTTAAGGATTTAAAATAAAGGTGATGTCTTGTATTTAGGAATTCGGAGAATAGTGCCCTAACGTGCTGGGTTGTGATTTTCCATCTAACTAAATTACTTAACATCCCTTTTATGAAGTTTTGCAAATCACGAGACGACTTTGATTACGAGAGATTAAAACATTGCGTCCTAACGAGCTGGATGTGATGTTTATATCTTTTCGGGACTAAGAAATCTCAAGTTTTGACTCGAACCTTCTCTCGATTTGACCCGATACGAGGCATTTTGTAAAGTTGCTACCTTCCATTTAAAGGTTTTTAAAAATAAAGGCAATGTTTTGTATTTAGGAATTTGGGGAATAGTGCCCTAACGTGCTGGGTTGCGATTTTCCGGTTGACTAAATCACTAAACATCCTTTTGATAAACTTCGTAAAATCATGAGATAGCTTTGATTACGAAGGTTAGAAATATCATGTCCTAACGTGCTGGATGTGATGTTTGTACCCTCTCGGAACAAAGAGATCTTGAATATCCTAATATCTTTTAAAAGGATCCGTATTTTTAAAACCTTTTCAAACTTCCGACATCAAGGCATTAATTAATCATTTTGGTACCAATTTTGGGCGACGAGGGTGCTAACCCTTCCTCGTATGTGAATCGACTTCGAACTCATTTTCTCGGATTTCGTAAGACCAAAATCGTTGTTTTGATAAATCAAACTGTTTATTAAAAACAATTGCTTTATGAGGTGACCCGATCACACCTTATCAAAAAGGATTGGTGGCGGCTCCCCTTTTTTATGTTTTAAAAAAAAAAACCAAAGTCGAACCCCCCTTTTTTGTCGTCTCCCAAAAAATGGTTACGACAATTACTACACAAAATATATTTTGAAAATCATTATATTTCATTTAAAGGTTTTAGAATAAAGGTGATGTTTCGTATTTAGGAATTCGGGAAATAGTGCCCTAACGTGCTGGGTTGCGATTTTCCGTTTAACTAAATAACTTAACATCCCTTTTACGAAGTTTCACAAATCACGAGATGACTTTGATTACGAGAGATTAAAACATCATGTCCTAACGTGCTGGATATGATGTTTATATCTTTTCGGGACAAAGAAATCTCAAGTTTTGACTCGAGCCTTTTCTTTAAATTAATACGATACGATGCATTTTGTAAAATTGCTACACTCCATTTAAAGGTTTTAAAATAAAGCCAATGTTTTGTATTTAGGAATTCGGGGAATAGTGCCCTAACGTGCTGGGTTGCGATTTTTCGTTTGACTAAATAACTAAACATCCTTTTGATAAACTTCGTAAAATCATGAGATAGCTTTGATTACGAAGGTTTAGAATATCATGCCCTAACGTGTTGGATGTGATGTTTGTACCCTCTCGGAACAAAGAAATCTCAAATATCCTAATACCTTTTAAAGGATCTGTATTTTAAAACCTTTTCAAACTTCCGACATTAAGACACTAATTAATCATTTTGGTACCAATTTTGGGCGTATCGAGGGTGCTAACCCTTCCTCGTGCATAACCGACTCCCGAACTCGTTTTCTAGATTTCGTAGACCAAAATCGTTGTTTTGATAAATCAAACTGTTTATTAAAAACAACCGTTTTACGAGGTGACTCGATCACACCTCAACAAAAAAGGATTGGTGGCGACTCCCTGTCTTTTTTTCGTTGTAAAAAACCAAAGTCAAACCCCTTTTTGTTTTCCAAAAAAATGGTTACGACATCTTCAATATTTACATATTCTATCAATTTGATCCTCGAACACATATAATTTAAATATAAAGTATATATAATGAAAACATACAAAATATAATTATTTATATATATTTATATTATATGTGCTTATATTTAATTATAATTATAAGGTTCAAATATGCATTTAGTCCCTCGAATTTGACACCTTCTCCCATGTTAGTACTTATGGGTTTTTTTGTCTCAAGTTGGTACCTAAATTTTCATTCCATCAAAGGCTTTGACACTTTTTTTTTTGGTTACGATATTAAATATAGGACACATGACACTCTTAGGATGCCATAATTTATTTTTTATAAAAATATAATAAAATTTTTTAAAAGAAACTACATGAAATTTATTAGAGGTGTGCATGGGATGGCCGGGCCGGGTTTGGGTCGGGCCCAACTAAAAATTT
Organism: Gossypium rotundifolium; assembly: GCA_025506655.1. Classification (NCBI taxonomy): domain Eukaryota; kingdom Viridiplantae; phylum Streptophyta; class Magnoliopsida; order Malvales; family Malvaceae; genus Gossypium; species Gossypium rotundifolium. Next base: position 7,300,145 of record CP106732.1, on the reverse strand, counting down.
AGGCCTGTTCATTGGGCTTGGGCTGGGTCGGGCCCCAAAAAATGGGCTAAAATTTTTCCCAAGCCCGCCCATATAAAAATGTTAAAACCGAGCCCGGCCCGGCTCGGCCCCGTATTAATTTTTTATAATATTTTATATAATTTCTAAATATATATAATACATCAAAAATATTAAAAAAATCAAAATAAATATTTTTCAACAAATTGAAAATAAATTTTAAAAAATATGCATACTTAAATAACACTAAAATAGATGCAACTTAACAAGTAAGTGCCTCTAAAATAATAACAAAATTAACAAATGCCTTTAAAATAATAACAAAATTAACAATAAAATAAGTTTTATATAATATCTAGACAATAACAACAAAATAATAGAAACATAATAGTAAAATGGTAGTAAAATAAGGAGAAAAACAATAAGAAAATATTATTAAAAAATAGTTTTTTTTTCATTTAATGAATTCGGGCCGGGCCGGGGCAAAAATGCCTTACCCAAGCCCGACCCATTTTTTAAACGGTCTTTATTTTTTTGTCCAAGCCCATTTTTCGGGCTTATATTTTTGCCCAAACCCTCTCACATTTCAAAGTGCCTTCGAGTAAATGGCCGGGCCACTTACCATGCACACCTCTAAAATTTATATATTTTTTAAATATAAAAAAATTATAAATTATAAAAATATATGTAACTAAAAAATTAAAAATATCACAAAAAAATCTGAAATTTAAGTTGGAAAAAATCGAAAACCTAGAAAATTTACACATTTTTCTAAATAAATTACAAACAAATTAGATGAAGATAAATTTTATGCTTAGAGATGGGTGCAAATTATTACATGATTTTTCAAGTTAACAAGAATGCAAAAGATGATGATTTGAAAATGGCTTACAAGAAGCTTTTTCATTTTCCTTTTATAAAAATATCCAGTAAAATATATAAAAATACATATCTATAACTTCACAAAAAGAATTTCATTAATCCAAATCAAGTCATTGCTTTTAATAAATTCAATTCCAAATCTCCTGTAACAAATCAACCTCACAAAATCTGATTGAGGTTAAAAACAAAGAATCCATGTATTGTGCAATTAAAACCATGATCCACATTCTATTCTAAAGTATTGAACATATAATTTTGCATTATTTTACCTCCCTTCATTCTTCACAATCTCTTTGGAATTAATTAACCATTCTTCCACCATCTATTCCTTATTTCAATTTCATTAAAAAGATAGGTTCCCATAAAGACAGTCTTTACAAACCAGTACACCTATCATAAACACATCAGGAACATTGCCATGAGAGAGGACCTAAGAAAACATAGTACAAACTACATAACATACAATCAAGCACCTACACAAAAAGTTTATTAAATAGCTATAGAAAAAGGCCTACATCGCCAAGCAATGAAGTTTTACATTACATTTGCGACTTGTTGAACTCGTTGAAGTGTTGGCTTTCTACCTTTTTCCAAATCTTTGTCGAACTTCGGTCGACGATCCTAATCAACCACCATGGTTTTCCAGTCGTGAATACAATGTATGCCATGCTCATTCCCAGCACCAACCCACATCCATACCCAATCACTATTGAAAATTTCCAATTCAATTCATCACCATCATCATTATCAAATCGGTGGAGTTTCTTCATCAAGATTACGACTTTTTGATAATGGCAAACCACATAAATCCAAATTTCCCATGTAGGAATCATTAGAGAAAGTATCAAATTGTTTGCCTTGAGGAATGGGTCCCTTGAGATTATTTTGAGAAAGGTTTAACACCTCTAAGAATCCAAGATTTTTTAACTCTGTTGGAATTCTTCCTTCCACTTGTTTGATGAGAGATCTAATGATTCAAGCTCGACAGATCACCTAAAGATGATGGGATAGGACCTATTAAACAGTTATGGGAGAGGTTTAGGACAATAAGTAAATGAAGCTCACCCAGATTTTTGGAATTTCTCCAGAATTGATTACTAGAAAGGTCAATAACTGTCCAAATGGATAATAGTCCTTGAAACTCTGTTTCCAACCCTTTTATTATAAAAGATAAACCAAAAGCATAATTCACTGTAACTATACCAATTGCAACTTCCATGTACTTTGGTTCAACTTTCTTTCCATACCCTTCTCTAATGGCATGCAAATGTTCAAAAAAGGGTAGGTAAATAACCCTTGAAGTTATTATGAGAAAGATCAATGATACATAAATGAGTTAAGGAAGTTGTAGCATCAAAGCTATCCACTTGGCCGTAAAATCTATTTGACCTCAAGATAAGAACTTGTAACTGATCCAAATTTTCTAACCAATTTGGGAAAGTGTCATTCAAATTGTTGTTTCCAACATCAAGAAGGATTAAATCTTTGCAATTACTCAAAGATTGTGGTAGTGGCCCTTCTAATTCATTGTTGTTGATGCGAAAACTTTTCAACATGCAGCCTTTAGCACAAATTTCTGGTATTTGACCACGAAAATTATTATTCTCTAGATTAATTTCTAAGAGAGAAGAACTCAAGTTTCTAAAACACTCTGGAATTGTTCCTTCCAAATTATTCTCAGATAGATGGAGACCCATAAGAGAAGTCAAATTGCATATTGAGGAAGGGATTTCTCCAATTAAGTTATTGTTTGACACTCCATACAATTGCACTGAAGGTGGTGGTGTTGGGATTCTCCCTAGGAGATAAAAATGGAATAGAGTTAGAATTAGGGGTTTGAAGATTCTTTGAAACAAAAATTGTAAAATAACCATATTGGTGATGTAATACATGCATGATGTGTATGTATAACCAATAAAAATAATCGGTTAATTTACTACATTACTTCTAACCATTTTTAGATTGTAATCTACTGAAGGAAATTACTATTACTTTCTAAAGAACTTATGTTTCCAATGCAATCTAGAATTGTTCCATCCAGATTATTCTTAGATAAACTAAGATCCATAAGAGAAATCAAACGCATATTGAGGAAGGGATTTCTCTAATTAAATTATCATATAAAACTTCAAACCATTGCAATGAAGGTGGTAGTGTTGGAATTAGCCTTGAAGATATAATTGAAATAGAGTTAGAATTAGGATTTGAAGATTCTTGAGCAGAAAATGTAAAATAATATTTTTGATGTAATACATGTACCATGTGTATAAGCAATAAAAATAATTGGTTAATTTACTACACTACCTCTATCTATTTTAGATGCATAACAATAACTTTTAGGTTGTAATCTATCCAAGGAAACTGCTACTATCTTCTAAAGAAATTTTATTTCGATTATTTAACAATAAAAAGGGTTTGCATAAATGTATAAAAAAATGAAACTACACCTAATAATTTGTTATAAAAGAGATAAACATAACTTAAAGATCAATTTCAGTGGAAACATATATTTAAATCTTTGTAACTTTACTAATAATTTTCAAGTAACCTTTACCTTTTTTTTTTTTTAGCACTATAAGCTTCTGTTTTATATATCTTTTCTTTTCCTTTTAATTTGAGAACTATAAGCTTCAAAATTTAAATAAAAAATAATTTCTTATTATTTTAAATAAATTTTCTTAATAAAATACTTTTAGTGAAATTAGAAGTCTTACTTATAAATGATAAAATTGTATTAATAGTAAAAAGTTTTGCCATGGAAAAAAGAAAATAGTAAATACTCATAATCATTTTCATTAATTCAAGAGACTTTGCATGTTTGTTGTTTATATATATATATATTGTAGACATAAATAATTTGGTTGTTTTAGCAATGCTGCAAAAGTTGAGAATAATTATTTGATATATTTATAAATTTAAGGTAATTAAAATATCTATATGTAATTAATGAAAAGAAGTACAAAAATAGCGTAAAAGAAAAAAAAATGAAAATGAAAGAATTTAAAATATAATTTTAAGTTTATATGACGAGGTTTAAAAAGAATTTTAGTGGTCGAAATTAAATTATAATTTACAATAGTAAAAATAATTTCACCATTTTAATACTCTATATTTTATAATTTTAAAGGATTAAATTAAATATTTATCATATTTAGGGGACAAAGTGTAATTTTACCTTTACTAATTTAAAATTTTAAAATAATTAAAAGGCTTAAATGAAAACTTTTCTATTTTAGGGGGACAGGGTCCCTACCAGCTAGAGGTGTTCATGGGCCGGGCCGAGTTCAACTAAAAATTTAGGCCCATTCATCGGGCTCGGTTCAGGCTGGGCCTAAAAAATGGGCCTAAATTTTTTCCCAAGCCCGGCCTATATAAAAATGCTAAAACCCGAGCCCGGCCCGGTCCGGCCAGTATTAAATTTTATATTATTTTATATAATTTTAAATATATATAATATATAAAAATACTAAAAATCAAAATAAATATTTCATAACAAATTAAAAATAAATTTTAAAAAATATGTAGACTTAAATAACACAAAGATAGATGTAAGTTAACAAGCAAATATCTCTAAAATAATAATAAAATTAACAAATGCCTTTAAAATAATAACAAAATTAACAATAAAATAAGTTTTATACAATATTCAATCAATAACAACAAAATAGTAGCAACATAATAATAATATGGTAGCAAAATAGGAGAAAACAACAAGAAAATAACATTCAAAAATTTAAAAAATAGTAATTTTTTTTTTTGTAATTTAGTGAATTCGGGCCAGGCCCGGGCAAAAAACACCTTACCCGAGGCTCGACCCATTTTTTAAACAGGCCTTATTTTTTTGTCCAAACCCATTTTTCGGCTTATATTTTTCTCAAACCCTCTCAAATTTCAGACCTTCGTTTTAAAAGTAAAGGTCACCGACCCATGAACACCTCTATTACCAGCCCTTAGCTAATAGGTACGCCCTATTTGAGGATATTTCTATCTTGTTTATATTTTATATAAAATCTTTACTAAAACAAATAATATAATAGTATTTATATATAAGACATAATAATATTCATCCTTTTTTTCGAATAAAATAATATTCATAAATTCAACTTGATTTGGAACAAAAATGTAAATAAATAATATTTGCAACTATGTACTCTAATCAAAGCTGGAACTCATGTATAATATTCAAAAATATCAACTATGGCGAGCAACAATTAATTCAACACGTAAATAATAAGACAAATCTAAAGTGTAGAAGAAATAACCGTTACAAGTATTGTGTAATTCAATATTCTTTTAAAATAATCTAAAATTTAAAATTCTAATCTTAAATTAGTCTTTATTAAATTTGTTGATATGATATACACGTGAACGTCACATTAGTAATTAATATTTTTAAAATTTTGAATTAAAAATAAAAATATTTTTAAAATAATTTAAAATTTAAAAGATTAATTAATCGTTGTGGCATACACGTGAACTGCCACATGGATGCCACATTAGTAAAATTAAATGTTAACTTTTCTATTCATTTTGAGATGATTTGACAAACAATATGAGTTTAAAGGCTCAAAAAGATAAAAAATTAAATTAATGAAATGATTTTTTTTTGTAAATTTAAAGGACCAAATAAATCACCAACGGCACAATATCGATACATGAAAAAAAACAAACATATTTGTACATATAAAGATATATTTTTGAAAAATTAAGTCGGAAACCACGCCACAATGCCATTCAACAAATCATTAAATCTTGATGAACCAACCAAAAATATATTTTTTCTAATTTAGGAGACTCAAGTAAAGAACCAAGGAAGCTGTTGATTTCGGTACAAGAATTGGAAACTATCAACAGTAAAATGTGTTAAAAAATAAAAATACTTTTAGTGAAATTAGAAGTCTTACTTATAAATGATAAAATTGTATTAATAGTAAAAAGTTTTGCCATGGAAAATAGAAAAATAGTCAATACTCATAATAATTTTCATTAATTCAAGAGACTTTGCATGTTTGTTGTTTATATTTATATATATTATAGACACAAATAATTTGGTTGGGTTAGCAATGCTGCAAAAGTTGAGAATAATAATTTGTTATATTTATAAATTTAAGGTACTTAAAATATCTATATGTAATTAATGAAAAGAAGTACAAAAATGGCGTAAAAGAAAAAAAATGAAAATGAAAGAATTTAAAATATAATTTTTAAGTTTATATGACGAGGTATAAAAAAGAATTTTTAGGGTCGAAATTAAATTGTAATTTACAATAGTAAAAATAATTTCACCATTTTAATACCCTATATCTTTATAATTTTAAAGGATTAAATCAAATATTTATCATATTTAGAGGACAAAGTGTAATTTTACCTTTACTAATTTTAAATTTTAAAATAATTAAAAGGCTTAAATGAAAACTTTTCTATTTTAGGGGACAGAGTCCCTATCAGCCCTTAGCTAGTAGCTACGCCTTATTTGAGGTATTTCTATCTTGTTTATATTTTATATAAAATCTTTCTTGAAATAAATAATATAATAGTATTTATATATAAGACACAATAATATTCATACTTTTTTCCGAATAAAATAATATTCATAAATTCAACTTGATTTGGAACAAAAATGTAAATAAATAATATTTTCAATATATACACATGGATGAAGTGTATAAAATGAATTATTAGTTTATTTGACAACATATAACCTTTGTATATGCACGAGGATGACTGTAATTCGTTGTTATAGGGTTATGAAATTCTTAGCATTTAAAATAAAAATATAAAAATATAAAAGATATAAATTTTCATCTAAATCTGTCTTGTGCTCGGACAATTTTATTATGAATTAACATTTTGGAACCTAAATTATAGCATAATAAATAGTTTTTATCATCATTAATTATGTTAAATTTTGTGGAGTGTAAAGAGAGGTCAAACGAGTTTAATATTTAAATTATCATATTTGATATACTATTTTCAGTAATTTGTAATTCAAATTATTGATATTTTATTATACCAATGTTCCTACAATTTTCTAACTTCAAAGTAGTTAAAGGATCATATGTCTAATTAATTATTTTTATATTATAGTCGGAAGTTAAAAATGGCAAGTGAAATATAGCAAAATTGTTACAATTAAAAGGGATTGCATAACTGTAACAACAAAAAGAAGAATAAAATGATACTATACTTGTTAAGAATTAAAAGGGATTAGATATTTAAGTAATTTAAGTAAATTGCAATTCAAATTATTGATATTTTTGTTATACCAATGTTTCAACTTTTTCTTATTTCAAAGTATTTAAAGGATTAGATGTGTAATTAATTGTTCTCTAAGCAAAAGTATTATAGTCCTATGTTAAATGATAGTAAAGCTAATTAGTAAAATATAGCAAAGTTCTATTATAAATTGCAAAACTGTAACAGAAGAAAGGAAAATGAAAATGACATTATACCTGTGAAGTAGTTATTATGAAGACCGAGGTACACGAGGAAGTAAAATTTCCCATAAAGGAATTCCACCTAAAACATATAATTAAAATCATTAAAATTTATTATTATTTTTAAAACTATCAACATGTGTTATTAATGAGGAGAAATGAATGGAAATCCAAAAGAAGAGTCTAATTATCTCATGTTTTCTAAGCCAAAAGTAAAATATTTAGGAACTAAAAGTTTATAAAGCTAATTAATAATATATAATAAAATCTAATCATAGTGTTAGGTGAGATGACAAGCGTTTCTTTTAACTTAATCAGTGGTTGAGGATTTGATCCTCGTCCGAGTATGGACCAATTTTAAAACTTGTAGCCAATGTTCACCCTTAATGAGCCTACAAAACACGAATGATTTGAAAATTATGAATCTTTTTTGGTTGTTGTCGTGAAATCTTCTAGTCTTGAAAATAGTTGGTTCGCAATGACTTCTCAAACTAAAGATTATTATTGAAATTGATTCAGCGGTGGTATTTTGTTGGGTTGTTAACAATGATAGCAAGCCATGGGAATTGTGGAATATTTGTGATGAATTTGTTGTTTGGAGAAGATATATTGTTTTGTAATCAATGTTGACGGAGGTAATGTCAAAAGCTAATGGTGATGGAGCTTTATTTTATTTTTATTTTTGATGTTTTGCAATTTTGTTTATTGCATTTGGTAGGCAACTTAGGGTGTGTCAAAAGCTTCATGAATGATATGAAGCTACAATTTCTTCCTTGGAGAATTCTAAAGATTTGTCAAGTATTACTTGGCAAAGCTACTAACTACTTTGCATGCTTCGGAAAAAAGGACACTCATAAGGTAAGATAATTCTATAGGAGCTTTTCAAGTTGGCATACAGACAAATGGAAACAAAAAGAAGAACAAAGAAGAAGGTTAAAAAAAACCTAGAAACAATAACAACTAAAGAAACGAAACCTATTTGCCTTGTCCTCATTGCAAAAACAAATCATACCCAACAAAAATGTTGGTGAATACCAGATGTGAAATGCAACAAATGTTGTAAGTGAGGACATGTTTTGCAACATGCGACAAACAATTCATTAGCAGCAGAAGGAAACTAGTATAGTGGCTAAGCAATACCAAGAGGAGCAATTGTTTGTTGCAACATGTTTTGCAAGCAAAAGCACATCTAAGAGTTGGGTAGTGGATAGTGGTTGTACAAACCACATGACAAATGATCAAGGTCTTTTAGGAACTTGATAAAATAATTTATCTCCAAGTTAGAATTGGAAATGGTTAGTATATTCCGAGAAAAGGCAAAGGAACAATAGCCATATAAAACCAAACATGTTTAAAAAATCATTTTTTTATGTTTTATTTGTGTCTGATTTGATCAAAACTTTTTAAATGTTGGATAGCTGGTTGAGAAAGGGTTCAAAGTCTCTTTTGAAAACAAATATTGCTTGATTAGATATCTTTGAAGGCGAGAGGTGTTCAACATAAAAATTAAAGGAAAAGAGCAAGTTGTCGTTTCACAACAAGAGAGTGATACAAAGGTTTCAGCACAAATGACTTGGGTATTTCCATCACAATGGTGTGCTCTATATGAAAAAGAACTAGATTGTTGTTGGACTTCTTAACTTAGAAGAAGAGCTTTCTATATGTATAGCCCTCCAATATGGGAAGCAAACAAGATTCGATTTTCCAAAATAATCAACTTGGAAAGCAACACAGAAATTACAATTGGTCTATATAGATATTAGTGAACCTTAAAAGACACCATCATTGGAGGGAGTAAATACTACATTGCCTTTATTGATGATTTTACAATATTTTGTTGGATTCATTTCTTTACTTATAAATATGAAGTTGTTGATGTGTTAGGTAGATATAAAGCTTTGGTTGGAAATCAAATTGAATGTAGAATTAAGGTTATAAGTTTCACAATGGAACAAAGTACACATTTGAAAATTTTAACAAATTTTGTGAAGATGTAGGTATTGATCATCACTCAACGCACCATACTCTCATAGCAAAATTGGGTCATGAAGAGAAAAATAGAACAATCTGGAGATGACAATATGTCTTTTGCATGAGAATGGGTTGTCCAAAAATTTCTAGGCTAAAGCTGCAAGTACAACAATATTTTTGCTAAATAGATTGCCAACAAAAGCATTGAAGAAGCAAACACCATTTGAAGCTTGGTTTGATTATAAACCGTTGCTAATGAGTTTAAAGATTTTTTGTTGCTTTTGTTTCTCTTATGTTCTTTAGATGAAAAGAGACAAGTTGGATAAAAAGCTGGAATCAAGAGTATTTATTGGATATAACAGCTCTTCAAAAGTTTATAGGATTTACTTGCCACATACTAATAAAATTGTGGATAGTAGAGGTGTCAAGTTTTTGGAAATAGGAAAGTGGATCTGAGATGAGTTACAAGGACAAATTTTTTATATTTATCAGAGGTGTAACATAGTTGTTATTGATCCAGCCGGTTTTATTGAAGTTGTTGAACAAGAAAAATAGAGGGTTGCAATATAGGAGGAGCTGAATATGATTGAGAAAATGTCACTTGGGAGCTAGTGGATAGACCTTCACACAAGAAACCTATTGGGGTTAAATGTGTTTACATAACCAAATTCCACCCTGACGGTTCTATGAACAAGTATATGGTGAGACTGGTCATCAAAGGATACATACAAATGTTTGGCGTAGATTTTTTAGATACATTCACACCAATAGCTCATTTGGATAGTATACGAATGTTGCTTGCGCTTTCAGCTAAAAAAAGATGGAGGATTCATCAACAAGATGTCAAGTTATTTGTAATAGTCCGATTTTGGCCCTAATCGGAATGGTGGTTTCAGGACCACGAATTGAAGTCAGAAAAATATTTAAATATTATTTTCTGTGTTAATTATATGTAAATTAGCATGTGTAAAAGTTTCGTATGAAAATTTGATGGTTTGTGTGCTTAATTAAATAAAAGGGCTTAATCGCGTAAAATGAAAATTTGATGGTTAGTTGTGAAAGTGCCTAATTGTTGTTGTCTTTTTAATATGGAGGATTTATGTTGCAATTAGGCAATTTTTAATATATAGTGGACGGCAACATGTGGTTATTGTATGATTTTATATATTAAATGTTTTATAAAATTTAAAGTTTATATTATAATAATATAAAATATGTTATAATAAACATAACATAAATAAAAATAAAAGAAGCCAAAGTTTATTTTTAGCTTTCATGACCGAATAACAAAAACAAAAAGAAAAGAGAAAGGAGTTAGGCATTCGACTATCTTTGGATTTGATTAAGGTATTTACCTAGCTCGGTTTTTGATAATTTTTATGTTTTTGAGATCGTTGCTATGAAATGTACAAAGCCCATGCTTCAATTTTTAATTTTGATGAATATTTTGAGTTAGGCCATTGATGATAGCTTGTGATTTTTGTTGTTTGATGATAAAATATCAAAGATATGTGAAGGATTAACATGTTTTGTCTTTGAGTTTTAGATGAATTTGAGTAATTTGGACTAAACTAAAAAAAATAAATTTTTGAGGGACTAAAATGTGAAATAAATGAAATGTATAGACTTGTATGAGGGCTAGGAATATTCAGCCCTTAAGGTGTATAGTCAAATTTTGTGTATTTTTGTGTTTTGTGCAAATAGGACTAAATTGTAAAAAGTGTGAAATGTTAGGGGCAAAATAATAATTTGCTCATTTATGTGTTTTTGGACTAAATTGAATGAAAATATGTTTGAATGAGTTTAATTTGTTCAGATCAAGAACCAAAGAAATCGGACCTGGATCGGGGAAAAGTGAAAATAGTTGAATAGCCGATTTTTGTCGTCTGTCGATATCCGAGGTAAGTTTTGAGCAGTTAAACTTGTAAATTGTATATATAAATAAGTAATATACTGATTTGGAATTTGTGGAATTTGTAATGAGTTAGTCGAATGTGATTAATTTTAGGATTAACCGGTTTATGTTTAGTTCGAATGAATTATAATAATATGTGAAAGTTTGTATAAGGATTATGACATATATGAAAGGTTCGATATATGATATGTGTGAGACAACTTTAAAGTATTGTTATTCGGCTTTGGGGCCTAGCAAGCCTTGTCTTTGGTGAATGTGATTGGGCTTAGTGCCTAGTGTGCTTATTGCTTAGGTGAATAAATATCGACCTTAGGTCTAGCAGTGCCTATTCTTGGTGTGTGATTGAGCTTACGCCTAGCAAGTTAATACCGATGAAGACAATATTTTTTTTTTCATTTCACTCATCTTCTCCATGGCTAGGGTTTTCATATTTTCAATTTTGAAGCCTTAGTAAAATATAGCAAAGTTCTATTATAAATTGCAAAACTGTAACAACAAAAGGAGAATAAAAAGAAGTAAAATTTCCAATAAAAGGAATTTTACCCAACACATATAATTAAAATCATCAAAATTTATTATTATTTTTAAAACAGACCTTATTTTTAGAACTCATGTATATTAAAAATATCAACTATCAACACGTAAATAATAAGACAAATCTAAAGGGTAGAAGAAATAACTAGTTACAAGTCTTGTGTGATTCAATATTCGCTTTCAAAAGGGTAGCAAATTAAAATTCTAATCTTAAATTAATCTTTATTAAATTTGTTGATATGACATACACGTGAATGTCACATTAGTAATTAATATTTTTAAAATTTTAAATTAAAAATAAAAATATTTTTAAAATAATTTAAAATTTAAAAGATTAATTAATCGTTGTGGCATAAACGTGAAATCACATGAATGCCACATCAAGAAGTTAAAACGTTAATTTTTCTATTCATTTTGAGATGATTTGACAAACAATATGAGTTTAAAGGCTCAAAAGATATAAAATTAAATTAATGACTAAAATGATTTTTTTGTAAATTTAAAGGACCAAATAAATCACCAACGACACATCTATACATGGAAAAAAACAAACATATTTGTACATATAGAGATATATTTTTTAAAATTAAGTCGAAACCACGCCACAATGACATTCAACAAATCATTAAATCTTGATGAACTAATGAATATATATATATATATATATATATTTCTAATTTAGGAGACTCAAGTAAACCAAGGAAGTCGTTGATTTCGTACAAGAATTTGAAACTATCTACAGTGTTATTGATGAGGAGAAAATGAATGGAAAATCCAAAAGGAGTGTCTAATCATCTCATGTTTTTCTAAGCCAAAAGTAAAATATTTAGGAACTAAAAGTTTATAAAGGTAATTAATAATATATAATAAAATCTAATCATAGTGTTAGGTGAGATGTCAATCGCTTTTTTTTAACTTAATCGGTGGTTGATGATTCGATTCTCGCCGAGTATGGACCAATTTTAAAACTCATAGCCAATGTTTACCCCTTAATGAGCCTACAAAACACGAATGGTTTGAACATTATGAATCTTTTTTTGTTGTTGTTGTCGTGAAATCTTCTAGTCTTGAAAATAGTTGGTTCGCAATGACTTCTCAAACTAAAGATTATTATTGAAATTAATTCAGGGGTGGTATTTTGTTGGGTTGTTAACAATGATAGCAAGCCATGGGAATTGTGGAATATTTGTGATGAATTTGTTGTTTGGAGAAAATATATTGTTTTGTAATTAATGTTGATGGGGAGGTAATGTCAAAAGCTAATGGTGATGGAACTTTATTATTACTATTTTTTTTTGTTTTTGATGTTTTGCAATTTTGTTTATTGCACTTGGTAGGCAGCTTAGGTGTGTCAAAAGCTTCATGAATGATATGAACCTACAATTTCTTCCTGGAGAATTCTAAGTATTTGTCAAGTATTACTTGGCAAAGCTACTAACTACTTTGCATGTTTGTAGAGCCCAAATTGCTCGGCCCAATCAAAATAAAAAATTTTATTACAAGCCCAAATTTAAAAATACAATAACAAGCCCAAACAATAAAGAAAATAGGTCGAATGGCCCAAACCCAAGCCACTCTCACCAAAGATGAAAGGAACAAAAGAACCCTAGCAAGACTCGACTTCTCGACCTCGACTTCCGCCTCTCTCTGCCGCTCCAGGTCCATCGCCAGCTCCACCGCCACCACCTGCAAAACACGCAAGGACAAATATCAGCAGGAACAAGGGACCTTTTGTTTTTATTTCTTGCACCTCGGTTATAAAAACCGAACACAAAACAGTGTAAAAGGGGGGCTTTTTGCTTTTCAAAAAAACAGAGTGAAAATATAAAAAAAAGGGGCTTTTTCCTTTCAGAAGAGAAAACAGAGAGGATTATAGCAAAAGAGACCTTTTTTTCAAAAAAAGAAAAGGCAGAGACCTAATACAAAATCATCAGAAATCGAAAGCAGAAAGTAATAGAAGGTTGTTTTTATTTCCGTTTTTCATTCCGATTGCAAGTTATTATTTTTATCCCCCCTTTCTTTTCATCTACTTATTATTTTTTTTTTTTTATTTACTAATAATAAGAGAGAAAAAAGAACTTACGACCCCAAGGCGCTGTCGAGTCTCCTCTCCGTGCGCGGCCAAATCGGAGCCAAACAGAAGGGCCTCTTTCTTCTCGTGAGTTTTTTTTAAAAAAAAACAAAAAAGAGGTTAGATCGGCAAAGATAAAATATAAAAAAATAAAAATAAAAATAAAAATTTTCTTACTTTTCCGCCACCGTCACGGTGGTGGTCAAGCTCGGCGTCGGAGACGGCGAACGGCGACGGCCTCACGGAAATCGCTTCGCCCCCGCAGAGAAAACAAAGAAGGTTAAAGGCTTTTTTTTTAGAATGCACGCAAATGAAAAAAACAAAAAATTGAATTTATAAAGATTTGAAACACGCTTGCTAGGGCCTCGGCATGCTGGCCCCAAAACGACGTCGCTTCACCGTGACCCGAGTCCCACCCACCCGGCTCCGGAGGATCCGCGTGTTTTGCGGAAAATTGGGAATTTTACGCGTGGTCCTTCCGCATTTTTATTTTTACAATTAAGTCTTTAAATTTTGCTATTCGCCCAAGCTTGACGATTACAATTTAGTCCCTTTTAGAACGCTGCGTTTAGGCGCTTGGGTAAATTTAGCTCTTGGTCCCCCCTTTTTATGCGTGTTCCAAATAGGCCACTATCCTTTTGTTTTATTTCAATTAAGCCCAACAATCTCATTTTTATTCAATCGATCCATTTTTAATTAATTCACAATTTCGGTTCTTAGGCCATTATTAAATATATTTTATTATTTAATGTTTAAATTGGCTATTTATAACTACTATTATTTTATTATTATTACTATAATATCATATACTATCACTATATTATTGTTACTAATATTATTGTTATTATTATTATTATTATTATTACTATTACTATTATTATTACTATTATTATCATTTCATTTTTTACTTTTGTTTATTTATTTACAATTGTATTTATTTTTTTATTATTTTATTATCACTATATTATTAATATTATTGTTATTATTAGTATTATTATCATTACTATTATTATTATTATGACTATTATTATCATTTCATTTTTTACTTTTGTTTATTTACTTACCATTATATTTATTATTGTTATTTTTATTATTTGATTATCACTATATTATTATTATTGGTATTATTATTATTATTATTATTATTATTATTATAATTATTTAATTTGAATTGATTTCCATTTTTTCTTAATTTTCACCATTTATAAATTTTTTATTTACGTTATTCATTTCTTATTATTTTATTTATTATCGTTTCATTTACTTATTGTTACTCGTTCGTTGCTCTTTACTCTTTTAATATTTTAAAGCAATTATTTCAGTTACGTATCATATTCTTTATTTTCTTATTATTGTTGTCATTATCATTCTATTTGTTCCTAAAGTCCCATTATTGTCAACCTCGTGTCATAATTTAGTTGCTCATTCATTTATTTATGAGAGCTAGATTTATTCGTATATTCGCTTTATTTGTTGTATCATTACTTTGTCTAATATTAATCAATGAAATTTTCAAAACAAAGATGATGTTCGGTATTTGAAAATTCGGGAAGATCGAGCCCTAACTTACTGGGTTTTGGTTTTACTCGCTTATGTCAAACAACGGATATCTCTTTCGAAGTTGCAATTTTAAAACAAAATCTGAAATTGAAATGTCGCGCCTAACTTCATCGGACTCGACACTTAGATACTTCGGGATAAGCTTTTTCCTAAAATAGAGGTAGTCTTCCGTATTTGAAATCTCGGGAAATCGAGCCCTAACTTACTGGGTTCCGATTTCTCATTTGACGAATAGCGAAAGATCCTCTCCAAATAAAGACCAAGTTTCAAAAGGCGAGCTTAGTTTCGGGAGTTTAAAGCATTGTGCCCTAACTTCATCGGACGGATGCTTTACCTCTTCGAAAACAAGAAAGCCTTAGCATCCTTCCAATTTTAAAAATAAAAGCATTGTATTTTCGAACCCTTTAAAGTTTTCAATAAATAGGACATCAATCAATCGGTTTGGTACCAATTTTGGGCGTGTCGAGGTGCTAATCCTTCCTCGCACGTAATCGACCTCAATCCGCTTTTCTCAAAGTTCGTGGACCAAAAGCACTGTTTTAGTAAATTAAATGTTTTATTAAACGAAGGTGATCCGATCACACCAAATAAAGATCGGTGGCGACTCCTTTCCTTTTCTTCTTCAAAAACGAGTCGATCGCTGCTTACCGCTTCCCCAAAAAATGGTTACGACACATGCTTAAGAAAAAAGGATAGTCATAAGGTAAGATAATTCTATAGGAGCTTTTCAAGTTGGCATACGGACAAATGGAAACAAAAGAAGAACAAGAAGAAGGTTAAAAACCTAGCAACAATAACAACTAAAGAAACGAAACCTATTTGCCTTGTCCTTATTGCAAAAACAAATCATTCCCAACAAAAATGTTGGTGAAAACTAGATGTGAAATGCAGCAAATGTGTAAGTGAGGACATGTTTTGCAACATGTGGCAAACAATTCATTAGCGCAGAAGGAAACTAGTATAGTGGTGAGCAATACCAAGAGGAGCAACTGTTTGTTGCAACATGTTTTGCAAGCAAAAGCACATCCGAGAGTTGGGTAGTGGATAGTGGTTGTACAAACCACATGACAAATGATCAAGGTCTTTTAGGAACTTGATAAACTAGTTTATCTCCGAAGTTAGAATTGGAAATGGTTAGTATATTCCAAGAAAAGGCAAAGGAACAATAGCCATATAAAACCAAACATGTTTAAAAACTCATTTTTATATTTTATTTGTGTCCGATTTGATCAAAACTTGTTAAATGTTGGATAGCTGGTTGAGAAAGGGTTCAAAGTCTCTTTTGAAAACAAATATTGCTTGATTAGATATCTGAAGGCGAGAGGTGTTCAACATAAAAATTAAAGGAAAAGTTTCACTTAAATACAATGGAAGATGAGCAAGTTGTCGTTTCACAACAAGAGAGTGATACAATGCTCTAGCATAAATGACTTGATATTTCCATCACAATGTTGTGCTCTATATGAAAAGAACTAGATTGTTGTTGGACTTCTTGACTTAGAAAAAGAGCTTTCTATATGTTGGGAAGCAAAGAAGACTCGATTTTCCAAAATAATCAACTTGGAAAGCAACACAGAAATTACAATTGGTCTATATAGATATTAGTGAACCTTAAAATACACCATCATTAGAGGGAGTAAGTACTACATTGCCTTTATTGATGATTATACTATATTTTGTTGGATTCATTTCTTTACTTATAAATATGAAGTTGTTGATGTGTTAGGGAGATATAAAGCTTTGGTTGGAAATCAAATTGAATGTAGGATTAAGGTTATAAGGTTCGACAATAGAACAAAGTACACATTTGAAAATTTTAACAAATTTTGTGAAGATGTAGGTATTGATCATCAGCTCATTGCACCATACTCTCCATAACATGAGAATGGGTTGTCCAAAAATTTCTAGGCTAAAGCTGCAAATACAACAATATTTTTGCTAAATAGATTGCCAACAAAAGCATTGAAGAAGCAAACACCATTTGAAGCTTGGTTTGATTATAAACCATTGCTAATGAGTTTAAAGATTTTTTGTTGCTTTTGTTTCTCTTATGTTCTTTAGGTGAAAAGAGACAAGTTGGATAAAAAGCAGGAATCAAGGGTATTTATTGGATATAGCAACACTTCAAAGGTTTGTAGGATTTACTTGCCACATACTAATAAAATTGTGGATAGCAGAGGTGTCAAGTTTTTGGAAACAGGAAAGTGGAACTGAGATGAGTCATGTCGTAGTGTTTTCACAAAGACATTGATGATCTTCCAGTTAGCGGCACAATGACAAATTTTTTATATTTATCAGAGGTGTAACATAGTTGTTATTGATCCAGTTGGTTTTGTTGAAGTTGTTGAACATGAAAAATGGATGGTTGCAATATAGGAGGAGCTGAATATGATTGAGAAAATGTCACTTGGGAGCTAGTGGATAGACCTTCGCACAAGAAACCTATTGGGGTTAAATGGGTTTACAGAACCAAATTCCACCCTGACGGTTCTATGGACAAGTCTAAGGTGAGGTTGGTCGTCAAAGGATACATACAAATGTTTGGCGTAGATTTTTCAGATACATTCGCACCAATAGCTCATTTGGATAGTAAACGAATGTTGCTTGCTCTTTCAGTTAAAAAAGGATGGAGGACTCATCAACAAGATGTCAAGTTATTCTCACAAATATTGACTTTTATTCTTTGATGTTTACTGTTATTGCCTTACTCACTAATACTCATCTTTCTTGTTAAGGCAATCTCTAAGTTTTGAAATATATAAAACAAACAAGATATATAGACATATCTTTTTGAAAATTTTAGCACACAATGTTCACCATCAAGATATCACCCAAAATCTAAAAATCATTACTTTGATTAATTCAAGTCAAGAACAAACAATAGTTATGGATGAACAAATATCGAACTAAAGAAAATGATGGATCAAAAGCCAAGGTTTCTACCATAAAGTTTAGTGTGAGTATAAGGCAAACCAGAAGGAGAGGAATAACTGAATTTAATAATTTTTAATTAATCTTCAATATTTTAAAGTTTTTATTCAAAGGATTTAGACACAACATCTTATGACTCACAATTTAAGTAAAAAAATTGCATGCAATCTTCAAGGCTTAAAAGTTTTCATGAGCAAGGTGACTCGGCTTGCTATGGGTTGGACTCAGACTTTAGTTTTTCCAAATGGCCTGACTTGACCTAATTTTGTTGTAAAAAATTAAATAGGATAGATGCAAGCCTATGAGCACCTCCAATTGCATTCTAACCACAATCTTACACAACACAAAATGAAAGCGTAAAATGAAAGACTTGGTCAATAGTAGCACTTATAATTAAGGCCACAACTCAACAAAAACATATTCAACATAACAATGTAATAAATTATAAAGATAGTATTGCATAAAACAATTACATCACATTAGCATAGGCCTTTTTCAATGAAATCATGCCACCTTATTGCATTTCTAAAAAAGCTAATTATTTATTAAATTAATCATTAATGAATAGTTGAATTAATTTTTATCATTTATTTATCACATGTAATGGATAACATGATTTTTTTTTAGTTTTTAAGATATTTATTGAAACGAGCCAATAAAATGATAGATTAATTTACTTCATAACATCTTATATTTTCTAGATGCATAAGAATGGCTCAAGATTTTAATCTATTAAAGGAAACTACTACAATTATCTTTCAACGTAAACTTGATATAACTTTTATTTTGATTACGGAATGCATAAATCTAATAGAAAAAAGAAAAGAAAGAAAGATGAAATTATACCGTTAACTTGTTATTGGAAAGATCAAATATTTGGAGAGAAGTCAATTTTTCAATAATGGAAGGAATTTCACCGAAACATATAATTAAATTTAATCAAAATTTACAAATAAATAAAACATGTTTAATTCAGATTTCAAGGATAATGATTTATATGAAATTTAAGTGCTAAAAGGGACAAAAAAATCTAAAATTGCAAACAAAGAAGACAAACTTAAAAATGGGAGAAGAAGCTAGTTCTTTCCATAAAGTTGGAATAATACATCCATTGACAAGATAACGATCTATCATTGTTTAAATCAAAAGTATTATATTAAGAAATTAAAAAATTATACACTAATTAAAAATATATAACAATTGAAAGTAGAAAATCATATTTATATGTTAAGTTGTTATTAGAAAAATCAATGAATTTAAGAGAAATTATGTTTGTAATATTTATTGAATTCCACCTAAAATATGTAATAAAATTCATAGCTTATGGTACAACTCATGTAATGTGTTGATCTCTTATTCAATAATAGGAACTATGGTGAGCAAAGATTAATTAAACAAAAAAATAATAAGGCAAAGATTCATAGTTTCGGATTTTTTCTCTCAAATCTTAGATTTCGATCTTTGACTTATCTTTAGTTTGGATTCATCATCTTTCTTGTTAACTCAATTCTAAGTTTTGAAATATGTAAAACAAACAAGATATATGGATACTAGTAGTGCTACATGTTTGTATATATAGACATATCTTTTGAAAAATTTACCACACAATTGTAACCATTAATACACCATCCAAAATCTCAAAATCATCAAACACAAAAATTATTACTTCAATAAAATAACTACTTGACCATTTTTTAAAGGTATGATTACGTAACATAATAATTTGGTGTAATATGCTAACATGAAGTAATTTTTCATATATAATCCTTTTCCATTAATTATATTTGTGACAAACACACGCAGATTATTTGTATAACCAATAAAATGATTACTTAATTTATTTCATAATATTTTACATTTTCAAGATGCATAAAAATGACTGTAAGATTTTAATCTATTAAAAGGAAACTACTACAATTACCTTTCAACCTAAACTTGAGGTAACTTTTATTTTGATTACGGAATGCATAAAATTAATAGAAAAGAAGAAGAAGAAAAGAAGTATGAAAGTATACCTGTTAATTTATTATAGGAAAGACTGAGCATTTGGAGAAAAGTCAAATTTGCAACATGGGAAAGAATTTCACCTGAAACATATAATTAAATTAATCAAAATTTACAAATAAACAAAATAAGTTTAATTGATATTTCTAGTACCATGATTTATACGAGATTTTAGTACGGACAAAATAGTCAAAAAATTGCAAACAGCAGCACAAACTTAAAAAAGGAGAGGTAGTTAATTGTCTGATTGGTTGTTGTAGTAATGTTTTAGGGGCAGGAATTCATCCTTGTTGCTTTAGCATCGAACCCGTATCAGGTGGGTAACGATAACCCGTATCAACATTGAATCTGGTTTCATTTAAGATTCAAATTAATTATTTAGGATTGGATCATTTAAGTCATGTAATTTGTTATTTAAATTATTAAATTTCTTTTCACCATTATTTCTTATATTTTCTCACGTTCAAAGTTGCTAAGTATCAAATGAGATT
This sequence comes from Gossypium rotundifolium, assembly GCA_025506655.1. Lineage (NCBI taxonomy): Eukaryota > Viridiplantae > Streptophyta > Magnoliopsida > Malvales > Malvaceae > Gossypium > Gossypium rotundifolium. The sequence goes on along the minus strand of CP106732.1, from coordinate 7,279,352 downwards.
AATTTTTTTCCTTTTCATCCAAAAGTATTATATTAAGAGATTAAAATATTGTAAGCTAATTAATAATATATTAGAATTTCTATTAATCTATGTATGTGTGTGAATGTTACAATTTTAGAACATAAATATGTCTTTAAAAATAATATACAATAAATAATAAAACATATAATTTAAAACAAATTAATAATAACACATGCAATATGTACAATGTTAAAATGAAAAAATTATATTTAAATTGTTTATTAAGGTGTTGTCATCAATCTTGAGTCGTTGTTAAGTTAACTTGTGACACCAATACAATAAAACACTTAATAAATAATATAGATATACAATTGATGGAAGTAATAAAGTGTGCATAATAAAAATTGAAATGTCTAAAATATTAAAATAAAGTTTTAGCTCAAGAGTAAATTAAAAGTTTTACTAATACAATTTGTACACATTCAAATCTTTTCATATATATTTTTATTGGTTTTAAAAAAATTAAAAGCTAAATTACCCTCGAATAATATAACTTATTTCAATAACGGAAAGGTATTTCCGTAATTTTTCCGATTGAGGTGATAACCCGATTGAAGACAATGCCAATTCAATAAAATACTTCATAAATAATATAGATAACAACAAAAGATATTGAATAAATATAACAAGAATAATGATAGTATGCCTATTAAAAACATCAATATTTTTGAAATAATCACGTTGATTAAAATAGATTGGTGGTAGAATTATGTTATCTTTGCATTTGGAATTTTAGAATTTAGGCACTTTGATTGGTCTGTAATCAGAGCAACAACTCATGTTCTCTTTTTCTCTCGTATTCAATAATATGAACTTATGGCTGAGCAGAAATAATAAAACAAATAAAGTAAGGGTAAAAAATGTTAGGTACAACCCAAATTGTTCCCCAGTTGAGAATTATATTCCATCTAAATGATTAATTCCTTATATTAATCAAGTTTTGGAATAACGAATAAGGTAAGGGTAAAAAGAAGCGTGGTACAAGTTTAATGTTAATTCATAAGACCCTAACTTAGCTAATTTGTGATCCAAGGCAAATCTTAATATCTTTACTTGATCGCCTAAGGTTTAATGTGAAATACGCATACAGTTGAACTTTTGCAATTCAAATAGTTTGGAGGTTTTCGAAAAAATTGTAAAGTCAAGGTGAAATTTTATGATTTTCTTTCATGTACCAGTTTTAGTAGCTAGAATTTTACAATATCAAGAAACTAAAAGATTGAAAAGAAAATGAAAATGGCGTAAAAAGAAAAAATGAAAATGATAAATTTTATATATAATTTTTAAGTTTATATGACGTGGCATAAAAAAAGAATTTTTAGGGTTGAAATTAAATTATAATTTAGGATCGTAAAATCAATTTCATCATTTTAATACCCTATCTCTTTATAAATTTTAAAGAACTAAATCAATTATTCATCATATTTAAGGGGCAAATTAAGTGCGATTTTATCTTTATTCATTTGAAATTTTAAAATAATTAAAAGGTCTAAATAAATTTTTTATTTTAGGAGAACCGGATCCTACCAACCTCTAGCTAGTAGCTACCCCTATTTGAGGGTATTTCTATCTTGTTTATATTTTTATATAAAAATTTTACTGAAAAGGTAATATAATATTATTTAATTATAAGACACAATAATATTCATACTTTTTTCTGAATAAAATAATAGTAAAATAATCTTTACTGAAGTTTTAAGTAAGTAGCTTTCTTATTTTCTAGAATATTAGTAAAGCACATATAGTCTAGGTGAAAAGGAACTGAGGAGTTGAACAGTAAAGAACCTAGTAAGAACTAACATGATAATGAGCTTGTTGTAACCAAAATACAAAGATTGGGGTATAGTCAAGTTCCTAATTTCTATAGGCATAATTCCCTCCAAAGAGTTGTTATGCAATGATATTATACCTGATATAACAACTAAAAAGGGATTGCATAAATGTAACAACAAAAAGAAAAAAAAAATGATATTATACCTGATAAATTGTTATTAGAAAGATTAATAACTTTGAGAGCGGTCAAGTTTCCAATAGCTGATAGGATTCCACCTAAAATTATGTTTTCTTTGTGTGTGTAGTTTTTTGATGAAAGATTACTTGCAATGAGAACATTATTAGTTATAATCTAATATTTTATTAATGATGAAAGATGTATTGCCAAGATACAACTCTTTCAAGTTTGAAAGATTTCCAATCGTTAGAGGAAACTTCCCTTCTAAATTGTTGTTAAACAAGTTCAACTTTTCTAGTTTTGACAAATTGCCTAGAGTAGATGGGATAACACCAATGAAGTTGTTAAGGTATAAAAATAAGCCTTGAATTGTGAAGCAACCAAACCATGATGAGATTTCTTCATTGAAGCTATTGTTACCAAAGTTCAAATATTTCATCCTATGCAAATTTGTTAACTCAACGGGAAAAGAACCATAGAAATTATTTTGACGAATGTCAAGTCAAGCAAGAAAAGATAGATTATCCAATAGAGATGGGATGGTGCCTGTGAGCTCCATACTCGACAAATTCGAACAACTTGTTCTCGAGCAACCAAAATTCACTAGGATGAATATTTAATTAACTGATAGATTAATTAAGTATCCTATGGGTATTATTGAAGATGTACTTGTTACAGTCTATAAATTAATTTCTAAATATAGGTGAAATTTCATTATAAAACATATAATGAATTATGGATGAGCAAAAATTAATTTTAAAATTTATGGCAAATCAAACGGAAAGAAATTTAATTTAATAAAAAATGAGTAAACTGATTGAAAAATTAATATGCCATCTATCAAGTCTAATGGGAGGAGATGTTTTGTATTGAGCATCAGAAAAGATGACTCCTAAATGATAGAGACATATATGTGATTGAATGAAAAATCAAATCCTCATAGTTAAAATATCTTATATGTAATCTTGAGGCATTTGGATAACGGAGTATAGTTTAGTTATCACTACTAATAAAAAAGGAAGTTTAGGAATCAACTTGACAAAAATGGCATAGTTTAAATATTAATTTACTGGTTAAAGTATTTTTTTATATAGTAACAAATATTAATTTGAGGGTATTTTTATCGTTTTATATTTTTTAAAAAATATTTTATTAAAAATAATATAATAATGTTTACACATAAGATACAATAATAGTCATAAATTTTTAATGAAATAATATTCATAACTTCAACTTTATTTATTTAGAAGAAAATTGGAAATAAATAATATTTGCTATACATATGAATGGAGTGTATAAAATGAATGATTAATTTATTTCGCAACATCTAACCCTTTCTTAGTCGCTTGAGAATGACTAATTACATCTTATAGTGTTATGCCATTCTTAGCTGAAATTTATAAAAGATATAAATTTTCATCTAAATCTTGATATTTTCTCATGAGTTAACATTTTGAAAATTAAATTATAGCATAATGTGTAGTTTTTGTAGCATTATAAATAATGTTAAATTTGGTTGAATGTAGTGGTGCCAACGAGTTTAATATCCAAATCATCATATTTGATATAGTAATTTGCAATTCAAATTAATGATATTTTTCTTATTCTTATGTTTTTCTAATTTCAAAGTACTTAAGGGATTAAATGTGTAATTAATTGTTTTTAAGCCAAAAGTATTATAGTAAAAAGTTAAAAGATAGTAAAGCTATATAGTAATATAGAGCACGATTCTATTATAAGTATTATAAAAGTAACAACAAAAGGAAAATAAAGATGATATTATACATGCTAAGTAGTTATTACTAAGACCGATGAACACGAGAGAAGTAAGGGTATCAAATATTTCTGACGCTAGATGACCTAGAACGATAATATTGTTACCTAGTTTTGAGAAATTGCTTAGGGTAGATAGGGATAACACTAGTGAAGTTGTTACTACACAAATATATATACAAGCTTTTATCAAAGTTGAAATACTCAATGGGTAAACAAACATAGAAACTATTGTTACAAATGTTGAGTTTGGCAAGGAAAGAAGATTTCAGTTGAGATGGTATGGTGTTTGTGAAATCCATACCTAATGCATCAAGAGTTGTGATGTTTCAATTTTAAGTTAAAGGATAGCAAAATAGCTATTTACAAGTCTTGTGTGACTGTAAAGGGTACAAAGTAGGTCCTAATTAAAATGAAACCTTAATTTAATTTAATGTGTAAAATTTAACTCTTTTCTTATAAACCAACTAAATTTACTTTTAGTGAAATTAGTGAAATTATAAATATCTAAGCAGTTAGTAAAACTCGAGATGCTAAATAGAGACACATGCCAAAATAGGAAAGAAAATTACAAAGAAAAGATTTACACTATAACTATGTTTTATTGTTTACGAATAAACATTACTATTGTAAGAAGCTAAAATAAACTACAACAATATAAAAAGAAAGTTTTAACAGTAGCAAAGCTATTACAACTCAACCAATCATAAACAACTCTTATACCAATCATAAGCCAACTTTGACTTTTCAACTAAGTTCATATCTCTCACAAAGAACAGAGGTTGACGAGATATCTCACTTTGTTATTCCTCAAGTATGGGGTTGTGGAGGTAACTATGAGTTCTGATGTGTTCCTACCTGCTACTAAGGGTAAATCAAGAGTTGCATTGAAAATCTAACCAAGTTTCGTTTGACACCAATTAAATTGGTTGATGGCTCAATTGACATAAATAATATATTTATATACACTCTATGATTAAGTTTGGTTTTGCTAGCACTGAACTTAGTGGTTATTGTTTAAAGTCCCGCTTCACTATTTAAAACTACTGTTGATGGAAATTAGATAAAAATGAATGAAACAATAAGCAGGAATTGTTTACCTTTGAAATGGTTGTTACCAAGATCCAAAATGTCGAGCAAAGTCAAATTTCCAATTTCTGTAGGTATACTTCCCTCCAAGGAGTTGTTATACAATGATAAAACTTCAGCTCTTTGCACTTGAATAAACTATTTGGAATTCTACCGGAAATTTGATTCCACCCAAGCTCAACGTTTCTAGTTTTGACAAATTGCCTAGATTAGATGGGATAACACCAATGAAGTTGTTAAGGTACAAAGACAATCTTTGAAGTTTACTGAAGCAACCAAACCATGATGGGATTTCTCCATTGAAGCTATTGTTACCAAAGTCCAAATATTTCATCCGACGCAAATTAGTTAATTCAATGGGTAAAGAGCCATGGAAACTATTTTGATGAATGTCGAGCCAAGCAAGGAAAGATAGATTTCCAATTGAGAAGAAATGGTGCCTGTGAGATCCATGCTCGACAAATTCAGAGCAGTGACTCTATGGTGTCTAGATCCACATGTGACACCAATCCAGCTGCAAACGGAGGTAGAAGTAGACCAATTGGTTGCCAAGAGATTGTGAGGATCATGAGTTATACGAGATTTTAGTGCTAGAAGAGCAGATTGATCAACGGTGATGCTAGAATATTTTGCAGACAAAATAACCCCAAAGGTTGCAAATAGCAGCCCAAACATAAACGGAGGGAGGAAGCTTGGTTTTGCCATAAGGTTGGATATGGGTGTAAGGCGCATCATAAGGAGAGAAACAACTGAGTTTAATACTTTTCTATTGTTAGTTCAATATTCTTTAAATACTTTGATTCGAAGGATTAAGTAAGGCATCCATTGGCTCATAATTTGAGTAAGAATTGTGGTCCAACCATGTTATAGGGAAAAAATGGAAAGCCTAAAATAGAAGACATAGTCTCAAGTTGAAGAGTAGCACTAATAATTCAATCGCATTAAAAAAGATCATCGTTTGGATATATAAACCAAATCCAAACTCGCAATTATACCTACAGACATGAGGGATTCAATTGAAGACAAGTATAACTTGTTAAAATATAAAATTTCATCATTGGTTTTGATTCTGTGGTGGTCTATTGTATGTAGGAATCTATCCTTTAAGATTGTTTTATTCTAGTTTTTGACAAATTGCTCAAAGTTGGTGGGATCAAACCAGTGAATTTGATGGTGTTCGGAAACAAGCTTTGATGTTTAGTGAGTTCAAAATTTGTTGGCAAATTAAATAACTCAATGGGTAAATATCCATGGAAGTTATTGTCCCAAACGGGGTTGGACTTGGATGGTGTCTGTGAGACTCATTTTTAACAAATTCAAAGCAGTGGCAGTAATACCGATTTAATTACAACTAGAAATAAAAACAGATCAGTTGGTTGCCAAGAGGTTTCGAGGGTCATGCTTGTTCCCTATCAACCCAAGTACTACTAAGTCAGTGCCCCTCTAAATGGGGTGAACTTTGTTGATCTTTCATTGGTTTAAAAGTCCAATTATCAATCGTAAGACATCAAAACAACAGGGACAAGTACTGGGGACCAGCTGAAGAGAGTGAGTGGCACGGTTTGATTTAGAATCTCGTGATTACAACATGTTTGATCGTGATCCTCAACTTTGATTGAAACTATTTTGTAATGTCTAACAAAATAAATACCAAGATGAAAATAATTTATATTCAAATTAAATCTTTCTATTTATTAGAAATTGATTTTATATTAGAAAGGCGAAAATTTAGCACTCTTGCAAATAAAAGATGGCAGCTCACTATTCTTTAATTAAACAATACTTCTTAAATCTCTTTTGTGGTGTGCGAAAAAGACATGACTTTCGAACAAGTCAAGGTCTTTGTAATTTGTAGCAATGTATGGATTGAATACCAACAAGGAATCTTCGGTCCTCTTTCTTTCTATCTCTGTCTTCCTCTCATTTTTTTAGGCGTGCCATTTAGGTGTATTTTTTGTTTGGATGTGTCCTACTGTTGATCTGATTTGTTCTATTCCTGTGGTGTTAATCTTATGAGCAAGATTGGGCTACACGCTACAGAATGAAAGCCAGAAAAATGCAAGACTTAGAGCTTTGGAAACGTGAATCAAAAAAAAAAAAAAAAAAGTAATTTGGAAATTTGTCACTTCTTTTAACATTGTCTCCACCATTATTCATGATTCAACAAATATTAATTCCTTTTTCTTGGTGATAAAATTTATTAACAACAAATGTCATGCTTTTTATTTATTTATGTATCAAGTAATTTTATTTAATATATCCACAACCAATACATTAATTTACACTATATGTGGCATTCAATAATAATACTTTTATAAATAAAAAGGTAAACTAACTCATTAGTCACTTTAAAATGATTGGTAGAGTCATTCTTATTTTAATCATTAATGAGAAACATGGAAATGATCCATGAAGAAATGATTGATTTGAATTATTCTTTAGCTAAGTAACAAGCTACCATATTTATACAGAATTTACCAAGCTAACTGTTAACTAATAACTAACTATTAACTAACTTCAGCAATTGCTAACTACTAACCGTTACCTACTTAATTGTTAACTACCAACAACAATAATTGTTTTATTCCTTAACATGCCTCCAACTTCTTAACCTCTGTTGTTTGCTCACGTTTGGTAACAACTTTGAAACACCATTGAAACTTTGTAAACAAAGGAGCGGACAAGGGTTTGGTGAAAACATCTGCTACTTGTTCTTGAGCTGGAACATGCCCCACACTTAGCTTTCCAGTAGCAACCTTTTCTTTAACAAAAAATAGATCCAACTCAACATGCTTGAACTTTGAATACAACACTGGATTAGATGAAACAGAAACAGCAACAACCCCAAAATTATCACACCAAACTGTAGCTTTCTTAGAAGGAACAACATGCAATTCAGACAAGAGAGATTCGAGACACACAATCTCAGTGACTGTATGAGCAAGGCATCTATACTCAGCTTCTGCAGTGGATCTAGAGGCAATTTGTTGCTTCTGGATCCCTGTGCCACGTGATTACCACCAAGAAACACATGTAACCCCTGAGTTGACCGCCTATCATCCACATTAGTACTCGGCTTGCATCGAAAAACCTACTAGGTCCAAGTTGGAAGCAAGAAGAAATGAAGACCATACTCTACAGTATTTTAAAGATATCTAAGAATTCATTTCACAGCCTTAAAATGTTGATCAAGAGGCTTGTACATGAATTGGCATACTCTATTAACAGCAAAAGTAATATCAGGTTGAGTGATAACAACGTATTGTAGAGCTCCTACAATGCTCCTATAGTCAGACTTTTTGTCAATGGCATTGCCAACATGTTGAGGCAGATTTGTTGAAGTAGCATGGGTATAGGAGAACCCTTTGCTTGATCCATTCGAGCTTTCTTTAACAAGTCGAGTACATATTTGCGTTGACTCAAGAACAACCCATCAGTAGTAGAAAGAACTTCAACGCCAAGGAAATAACTAAGAGGTCCCAAATCCTTCAAAGAAAATTTTGTATCCAAAGCTGTGACAAAAGCATCAATGCTGCTTTGATGATTACCAAGAATAATGATGTCATCCACATATAGAAGGACATATAGCAACACACCTTCAGTTGTTTCAACAAACAAAGAACCATCTGACTTTGCTAACACGAACTAAGAAGTAAGCAAGAAGTCCCTTAGTTTGGAAAACCAAGCCCATGGTGCCTGTTTAAGACAATACAGTGCCTTCTTTAATCTCAGACACCAAATGTCAAGTTACCATGTCACGCTCAAAACTAGGGGTTGAACCATGTAGATTTCTCGGATAAGTCACCATTAAGAAAAGCATTATTTATATCAACTTGTTTTAATCGCCACCAAATTTCACAGCAAAGGCAAAAAAACATGAATTATACCGGTTTTACAACTGGTCAAGGTTTCATGAAAGTCAATTCCTGCTTCCTAAAGATAGCCTTTGACCACCAAACGACCCTTATATCTGTTGGAACTTTGGTCAACAAACAGCAACAAGTAGCTGAAGCTTGAGCAGTAAGGCTCGAGGCTTGCAGCAGAAGAAAGAAAAAAAAAATGTAAATTTACTAAGGAGAACGAGACAAAGAAGAAAGGGAGCATGAAACTTGAATGAAATCTATTGATTTTCATTACAAAAGGAGTTTGGCATCGCCATTACATATATTGATTTGATAACAAAAGAAATTAAGACAAGTTTTCACCTAATGTTACCTAATCCCACTAGTTTTCATAGAAACTTGAAATACTTAGCTTGCACACATTATATAACTGATATAATCAGCTTCAATCACCATCAAATCAACATAAAATATCAGCAAAATATAGTTCTAAGTTAACCGAACTAAGTTACATTGCCATGGGATTACAAAACAACAAAAAATGAGCACTTAGTGTGCATAAAATAATGGTTCCTGCGTAGCTGGTCTGCAAGAGCTGCTTCTTCATGTTGCATGGGCTACATGGGAGGCCATTCTTCAACAATATCAAGCAATAGTTCCATCTGAATGACGCTTAAGCTTGAACACCCATTTGTAGCCTACAACTCTCTTATTTCCAAGTAAGGGGACTAGATCCCATGTATTGTTTTTCAGCAAAGCATCATATTCTTGCTGATCAACTAGAGCCCATTCCTTGCTAGAAAGAGCCTAATCAATTGTGACAGGTTCAGTAACACCCAACTCAGCTGAAAAAACACAGGGTTTGAAAATGCCACTCTTGGACCTGGTTTGCATAAGATGTAAGTTGACAGGAGGAGCAGACACATCCTTAACAATTTAAGTACTGCTAGGAGCCAAATGTGAGTCAGAAGGTTCAACAGGCTGAGTGGAGACTAAAGTAGGAGAAGAGGTAGAGCTACTGCTGCTAGCTGCATTGGCTGGCAAGTGAACACCAACTGGTCTGAGCTGCAAGCCAGCAGAAATAGAAGGAACAAACCTAGAAGAGACATCAAAACTAGGTTGTTGCAAAGAAGAAATCATTGCTGGGACTTGAGATTGTTGATGTTAGAACTGAGGTCGAATCCCAAGGAAGGCAGAACCACTGTCTGAGCTAGTAGACCCATCAAAGGGTAAACATGTTTCATCAAACACCACATGTCTAGAGATGAATATCTTACCAGCATCATCAAGACACTTGTACCCATTGTGAACAAGGCTATATCCAAGGAAAACACATGGCTTGGAACGAAACTGCAACTTGTGAGTATTGAATGACCTAAGATAAGGATAACACCTACAACCAAAAACTTTAAGGTGCATGTAATTAGGTAGAGACTTGTGCAACATTTCATAAGGAGACCTTCTATTTAGAACAGGTGTGGGAAGCCTATTAATGAGATAGACAACACTGATGAAAGCATGAGCCCATAGATACATAGGAACATTATCTTGAGCCAATAATATTATACCAAAATTAACTATATGCTTGTGCTTCCTCTCTGCTAAGCCATTCTGCTCAGAGGTATGAGGCAAGAGAGGTGATGGTGTATTCTCAGCTGAGAAAGAGCTTGTGGAAAAGAATGAAACTCGGCCCCCAGTCAGTTTGAAGAACCTTTATTTGACATCCAAACTAAACTTCAATGAACTTTTGAATATGAAGAAACTTTGCAAGAGCCTTAGACTTGTGCTTAATGAGATATAGCCAAGTATATCTAGAGTAAGTATCAACAAATAAGACATAATAAGAGTGACCCTCAGATGTTACAGAAGCTGGCCCTCAAAGATCATAAACAATAAGTTTAAAAGGAGCCGAATACTCAGTAGAAGAAGGAAAAATGAGAGCTTATAAAACTTTCTAAGTTGGCATGCTGAACAAATGGAACTCAGCTTAAAATTATTTGCAATTATATTACATTTTTGAAGAACTATAGTGACAATTTTATTACAATGGTGACCAAGCCTTTTGGGCCACAAATAAAAAACAAGACTACTAGAAGTAGGTGACCCTAGGAAAGTAGCATGAGCAGTGGCTGGAGAAGGAAAAACAGATCTGGATCTTTGAGAGGTCGACAGATCAAATCTATATAGACCATCATGAATGTGGCCCATTAATAGGATGCTCCTTGTCTTGATATCCTTCACAAAGCAATAAACATGATGAAATTCAAAGTAAACCTGGTTATCCTTTGCAAATCGGCAATGTACATTAAATTTTTACAAATTTGAGGAACATGTAAGACATTTTTCAAATGAAACACTCTACTAGCAACTGTAAAAAGACCTGAGTCAACATGAGCTAAGGTACAAGCATTCCATTCCCTATGTAAAGCTTGTGGTTACCTGTATATGGTGTTGCACCCCTGCAAGGTATCCAAATCATTCATGACATGATTGGATGCACTGAATCTGGATACCAAACTTTCGATTCAAAGAACTCGAGGAACACCGCGCTTTGTTTGGAAAGTGCAGAGAATCTTGTGTATAATTCCTATGAGAACAGAAGTGAGACCTTGCACAAGTCAAATTTGAAGGACCCGAAATTGATGACAACTGTCGTAACCTTTTTTTTTGGAAAACAACAAGGGGTTCGACTTGGTTTTAAAATGAAAAAACGAGTCGCCACCAATCCTTTTTGTTGAGGTGTGATCGGATCACCTCATAAAACGGTTGTTTTAATAAACAGCTTGATTTATCAAAACAACGATTTTGGTCTACGAAATCCAAAAACGAGTTCTAAGTCGAGACACGCACGAGGAAGGGTTAGCACCCTCACGCCCAAAATTGGTACCACAATGATTAATTAGTGTCTTAATGTCAAGTTTGAAAATGTTTTAACATACGGATCCTTTAAAGGTATTAGGATATTTGAGATTTCTTTGTTCCGAGAGGGTACAAACATCACATCCAGCACGTTAGGACATGATATTTCTAACCTTCGTAATCAAAGCTATCTCATGATTTTACGAAGTTTATCAAAAGGATGTTTAGTGATTTAGTCGAATGGAAAATCGCAACCCAGCACGTTAGGGCACTATTCCCCGAATTCCTAAATACAAAACATTGCCTTTATTTTAAAACCTTTTAAATGGAGTGTAGCAATTTTACAAAATGCCTCGTATCGGATCAAATCAAGAGAAGGCTCGAGTCAAAACTTGAGATTTCTTTGTCCCGAAAAGATATAAACATCACATCCAACACGTTAGGACACGATGTTTTAATCTCTCGTAATCAAAGTCATCTCGTGATTCGTGAAACTTCGTAAAAAGGATGTTAAGTATTTAGTCAAACAGAAAATCGCAACCCAACACGTTAGGGCACTATTTCCTGAATTTCTAAATACGAAACATTGCCTTTATTCTAAAACCTTTAAATGAAATATGATGATTTTCAAAATATATTTTGTTTAGTAACAATATGAAATTAAGAAAATAAACGTAGACATAAATATAGTAAATATAAGGGTACTAATAATAATGATATGATAATGATATAAAACAATGATAATACTATACTAATATGAATAATACATATATATAATATTAGTGGTAAAATAGAATAATAAAATTATAGTGATGAAAATTAAATAATAAAATAATAAAATATGATAATGGTAATAATATAAAATAATAGTAAACGAATAATAGTATATATATATATATATATATATATAATAGTAATAATAGTAACATACAAATAATAATAACAACAAAATGATGATGATAATAATGTAACGATAATAATAATAAGTGGTAAAAACAAAAAAGTAAGAAAATAATAAGATGATGATAATAATACATATATGTACATAAAGTATGATAATATAATATTAATAATGATAATAATAATAAAAATATTAATATATTAATAATAACACATAATACATTAGTAGTGATGAAAATAAATAATGATAGTAAAAATAATGGTAAAAATATTTTAGAAGTAAATAATAATATATAGACAAGAACAAACAAAAAGGTGTATATATATACATATACATATTTTAAAAACTATAATATAACTATAGTATTAATAAAGATATTAGGTAGTAGTAATAAGGTAATAATAATAATAGAAAATAAAAATTTAATTAGGTTAAAATAGTAAAAAGCATAAAAGGACTAAACTAAGTGAAAGAACAAAATTTTCGGGTGAATTTAAAAAAAAAGAGACTAGGGACTTATTTATGCTGAAGGAATCAAGGGACCAAAAAGGTAATAAACCCTTTTGGCCAAAACGCGTAGCAGAACGAGGACCAGATTGAGAACCGGAGTAATTTGTTGGGCTAAATTAAAAATAATAAAAACTTAATTGCAAAATCATAAAAAGGCGGAAGGACCGCACATGCAAATATCCCCTTTAAAAACACGAGGATCCCGAGGCGGGTCTGCCGGTAGGATCGGGTCAAGGCCAAAACGACGCTGCTTTGGGGTTAAAAGGCCACCCAAAACGACGTGCTTTGTGGGCTATATAAAGCCCTAAACCCTCCAAAAATTCATTTCATTGTTGTTAAAAAAAATTCTTTTCTGTTTTTTTTCTACGAGGGGAAGGTGGGAACTTTGGCCTGAATTCACTGGTCGGATGTCATTGGCGCTGTCAGCTCGACCACCACCCACGGTGGCCGGAAAAGGTAAAAGTTTTATATTTTTTTCCTTTTTTTTTATACTTTGATATTATATATATAGATAAACTGCTTTTTTAAAGAAAATAAAGAAAATAGGTTCATATATGTAGTTTCAAAATGAAAAAAAAAAGAAAATAGAGAACCTTAGCACGTCTCCTTCAACCCTCCTACTCTTTGTATTATTTTTTGATGATGCCAATCTCTACTCTTCCGTATTTAGAATTTGTTTGTATTTGACAAACTATTCGAATCTCTCTGTTCTTGCATTGATAATCAAAAAGAAAAAAAAGATCCTTATAATGTACATTTTTGGCTTTTATAGCCATTCTTTTACACTTTTTTTTCCTTTTCATCTTGTCTCCGCTTAATGTTTGTAGGTCAAGTGGAGGCGGTGGAGGGTCGGTGGCCGACTGCGCTGGTGTGGAGCAGATTAGGTCAAGGTAGACATGCAATGCCAAGGCACTTAGGGCTAGGGTTTTTGTTTTTTGCTTTCGATTTGTTTAGTGGGCTAGGGTAGTTGGGCTAGGGTTTGTGTTGCTGTTATTGGGTTTGACATGTTGTAAAATGGGCCGGGCAATTTGGGCTTCGTACAACAACGAGCCTGCATAGACTGATCAGAAACACCTTCAAAAGACTCATCAAAACAATAATAACATTTCTGGACAATATGACCAATCCGTCCACATAGCTGACATTGAGGCTTATAATGACTAAACTTCCTTCCTCGACCTCTACCTCGAGAAAACCTACCATTACCTCTGTAAGGTGGTCGAGAGCCTCTATCACACTAACTGATGCTGTTACTAGTTGTTGAGCAATATTAGCATGAAAGGATACACTTGAAACCAAATCTTGTTGTCGAGTTTCACAATCAGCAAGCATTTCAGCAAGAAGATTAAGAGGAACACTCATTGCAGAGGCCACAATCTGAATTGACTCATACTCCACAGGCAAACCAATAAGAATAATACTAATCTGCTCTTGCTCGAAAATAACATTTCCTGCAGCCATTAATTACAGTGTCGCACAAACTCTTAATCTTGGCCAAGTATTCTTTCACAGTTAACTGTCCATTTTTCTGAGAGTACAAAGAACATCTCAAAGTAAAGACTGTCTAAGTAGACTTTGAAGCAAAACGACACATAAAAATATTCCAGACATCAAAGCTCGATCGGGCACCAGTGATATGAACCAAGATCTCATCACATATGGTAGATAGCAACCAAGAAGCTAACAGCTTGTCTTGTTGCTTATGAAACAAGAACTCAAGATTAGGAACAAGATTGCCATCCTTATCAACAACTGACTGTGGAGGAACACTAATAGTTCCAAGAACAAAATCATGCAGTCCATATCCTTCAAGAATTAACAGAACTTGTTGTTTCCACAAAAGAAAAAATTATGCTCACCAAGTTTCACAGTGTCATGCTTAGGAAACTATTGAATCTTCCTTAAAGAAGCATTGTCAGGATCTAGAGAAGAACCATTTGCATGAGCAGCAATATTAAAAGACTGATGATTCTCATCATCATTACCAGAAACAACTTTAGTTGCCATGAGGGAGAGAAAAAAATGATTAATAAGCTACCATATTTAAACATAATTTATCAAGCTAACTGTTAACTAATAACTAACTGTTAACTAACTTCAGTAACTACTAACTACTAACCCTTACCTACTTAATTGTTAACTACCAACAACCATAACTGTTTTATTCCTTAACAATCATTCTAAAAAATATTATTAATTTATCATTGTCGTTAATAAAATTAAATAAAATGATCACTACTGTTAAATTCATTTCTTCCACCATTAAATCCTTTTATTTTTTATTTCCTTTTTCCTTAATTATCTTTTTTGCCCTCATTCTCTCTGTCCAACCACCGCCTCTTCCAACCATCTCTTCAACCACATTGCCTTCCACCAATAAACTCAAACGCAAACAAACTCCATTACCATCACTCATTCTAAATCTAGCTCACCAAAACCTTTCATTAATCAACCATCACCTCCATCAAGTCCACCATTTTTCATCATCACCGCCTACCACACTACCTAAGCCCCCATTTAGGTTGTGTTTAGCGGTTGTGGGGGAAAAGCGCTTTTAAAAGAAAATTTATGCTAAATAAACAACTTTTAATTGAAATTTTTTACTTTTCAAAAGCACTTTTAGCTATATAGAGAAGCAAAAAATTTTAATTTTTCTTCTCTCAAAAGCACTTTTGAATGCTTAGTTACATTTTCATCCCTCACCCCTTTACTTTTTTTTTTTTTTTTTTTTTGCCACAAAAAAGGAAGAAACCTTATATTTTGCAATATTATTTTTTTAAAATAATACAATTGTGTTAATATTTAATTACAAATATTTAATTAATATATTTAATATTTAAAATATAATTTATATATTCTAATTAAATTTTATAAATAATTAATATTAATTGCTTAAAATATTTAAAATTTATATTTCATATATTAAAATATTAACAACAAGTTATAATAAATTATTTTTACATTCGTGCTAAAATATCATATTATTAATTAATTTGAATATTATTTTAAATGCATATTTGTTACTTTATAATATCATGTCTAAAATAAACATTTTATTTCTCAAAAGCACTTTTTGATGGTAATAAGCCTTACTTATGTAGTTAAATAATCTTATACTTCATTCGCTAGTTAAATTAATCAGTTATGTAAATGCAATATTCAGTATAAATAATAGGATTCATTAACTCGACTCATCTTGACTCAAAATTTTTTGACTCGATTCGAAAAATTTCAAATTGAGTTCGATTGCTAAAATAAGATTTGTTAACTCAATTTTTTTTGACTCGATTCGACTCGATCAAATACTCATCTCTATCTAAAACATTTTTTGAAAATATTTTTCAAAAACATGATAAACTAACTCATAATCATCAATATCTCCGTACACCTAGACTCATAAACAAACTAGCAACCAATAAACAAAGCAATTAATATTCAAGAAAAGAATGGCTCAAAATAGAACCTGAAAGAAAAGTCAGAATAAGAAAACAGAAGGAAATTCTACAGTGCACTCCCAAAAATAAAAAACCATAACAAAATACTAATATAAACAATTTTATGTTTACCAAAATTTCTAATGCTTTAGTTAGAAAGTTAAAAATATTGGAATAGTAGATAACTGGGTGTACTTTTAAAAAAATAATCTAAAGAGGAAAAGATTAGACAACCTCAAATTGTGTAAGCCAAGGTCTCTGCAATTTACTAATGCATTGATTGAGCATTGTCTAGAATCTCATGCCCTCTCTCTTTCTCATCCTCTCAATTTCCGTTTGAGATGATTTCCGAAATGAGACGGGTTATATCGTTTTCTCTTATGACAGTTATGGACTAAGATGAATAAAAATATAAATATTAAATATTAAATTTATTGTATAATATTATATATAAAATGCCAGAATAAATAATGAAGGGCACAATTTTGATAGAGGCTATTTTGCTCAAACATCAATTTGTCTATTTTTGCAGTTGAAGGACTAAAATACAACCTAAATTGATTAATGCAATTAGTTAAATGAATTTCTAATTACTTGTAAGGTACAATGACCATTTTACCCATTTTCAATAGAAGCACCAAATGCAATACAAAATATGGTACCGTGTCTGCTACCATACATAAACCTAATTCTATCGCTTTTCAATATCGTATCTAGTGGGTGCAGCAAGTAGCAAGTCCCGTGGGGGAAATGACACAAACTTTTTGCTTTTGTGGTCCATACATGGATAGCAAGATAACGGTTTATTTGTAGTCTTGTAAAATTATCTTTTATAATAACCATGTAAAATTAATATAATTTTACACACTTTATATTTTTTTATGATTAATATTTTAACAATCTAATCATTAAATTTAATAATATAATTATACTTGCCTTGCATTTAAAATTTTGAATTGATCTGATATTTCTATTATTTCAGTCCAAAACTTTATTTATTTCAGATATATTATATAAAGCAAAGTTCTTAATTTTTTTAAATGTAACTAAGTAAGCATGTTTCTTCTACCACAAGTCAAAAGTTTGCAGCAATTTTAGCCATTTCGTACATTATATATCATTGTAATGTTGCCTTAACTAAAGCAGAATAATATATATTTCCATAAGTTTTAAAAAATATCATAAATTTTCGTTGGGAATTTTGTTGGTGTATTCTAAATCACATAATAATGAGAAATATGGAAGATTTCCATATATTATCGCCTGTTTGTATTTCCCTTTCTCACTGTTGTATTTATGTTAATACATTTCCTAATGATACGTAAGCAAGGCATTTCTGGTCCTTTATTTATAGAGAATATATATAGACCATAGCTATATTGTAACCAATAATTTATCTTATTACTTTGGGGGGACAATAGTATTTAATTGCTACAAATATGTATTATTGAAAAAATAATACTTGTATTTGGATATTTCTTTCAACTACAACGATATTCTATTATTTATTTGATATGACATAAATAGTTGAAGGAATTTCTCAAGAGAAAATGAATTATGGGAGTGTGTGACTTGAACTATTGATTGGGCCATGCAAAAATATGCCTTGAAGATATTTGACAAGATACTGAGAGAGGTGCTAGCACTCTCCCTTATGATTCAAGCAAGTGACAACACTGCCCATAGAATTATCAAGTAGTTAAATCTTTTGTATGTTATTACTTTACCAAAAAATAATGTTATTTTAGGCTTAAATCTATTGATTTAATTTTTTTATTAAAAATAAATAAAATCAATTTTATAAGAGTTATTATTTGGTACGCTAGTAGTGTATTATTTTTATTCCATAAGCATTCTTAAAAATTGTCATATATTTTTAAAATATTTTACTATGCCCCTATAAGACACTTATCAACCTCCTAATTCTACTTGTTAAGTTCAAAAACTCTACTAACAATGTACCAAATATTTTCTATTTTAATAATTGTTTAAAAAATCACGCTCAAGATGAATTTAGACAAATGGTTTAGTAGTAGATTAAATTCTTTGGATATATTAACCAAATCCACAGCAGCAAATTTTACCAATGATGGATTCAACTGAACATATAAAAATAATTACTTGTTAGAAGGGTTGATTAATTGGAAAATCATAGAATGGGTTAAATCAATTAGAAAAACAGAATTTATAAAACTTGAGGATATAAGTTTATGTTGGGGTTATTCAGTGGGATGAAGAGTAAATTTCAAGTAGCAAAAGGTTGGATCCATCTCTCTCCCTTCCGTATTTAGTCCTTTGCAAATCTTCAAGAATAGGCGCATCTCCGGAAATTGATGTACAATTATTTCACATTGAATGCATGAGTCTATGGTAAGGAAGGGTCTCAGCGGTAAGGTAAAAATGGTAAGTGTTGAAACAGAAAATAGAAGAAATGTAGCCACTGTGGGTCTTATGGGGAGAGGGCCGGCTGTGGGTATTTGGTTGCATCTTTATTGTTGTACAAAAATCTTGCTAGTTGGAGGATCAACTATCTCTTTAATTTTAATAAAAATTATATATGTCTTAGAAAAGAAAAAAAAAACAGTTAAACAAATTTATAGTTACTTGTGAACTTGTATTCAAATGGAATCTTTCCATTGAGTCGCTCTTGCAAGTAGAGCATGCCAGCTGACGATTCCTTGATAAAAAACACTTTTCTTAGATAATTCAATGGGCAAATACTTATTATCGCCAACGCATGACCATGAGTGACACTATTTTATTTGGAGTCTAATGATTGCAACATGTTTGGTCATGATCCTCAACTTTGATTGAATCTATTATTTAATATCAGACAAAATAAAACATTGAGATGAAACTATTTCCTTTTTCATGTTCTTTGATGATTTGTCTTGGTTCTCATCTCCCACTTGTTCTTTCTGGCTACTTAACAATGAAGTGGCTTTGTGTTAGGATTTAAATAACGCTGCAATGACTCGCTATTTAAGGTTTTAATTTTTTAATTTGATATATATATATATATATATATCGTTATTTGAGATTTTGTAGTTTGATTCCTGCATTGCACTTGTAACAAAATCATGATTCAGACCAAAGTCTTGTAGATTGTAACTTTGCATTATTTCACCTCCCTTGATTCTTGACAAACTGTCTTTGGTAGAAATCAACCTCTCTAAAAAAAGGCAAATGGTGCCAATTAAGACAAAGTATAATCTAGTTCCCCGGTGAAATCATCAGGAAAATATAATACAAACAACGCAACATACAATAAAGAAGAAATATAAAACAACTATAGAAAAAGGCCCGCCTCCCACCAGGCGATGAAGTTTTCTAGTCTGTCCTTAGCTTGTTTTGCAAAAATATCTGTTGAAAAGTTTTCTTATCCACCTTTTTGCAAATCTTTGTTGAACTTGATGATCCTAATCAACCACCATGGTTTTCCATCGTGCATACGATGTATCCAATGCTAAGTCCTAACACCAACCCACATCCATATCCCATCAATATAGAAAATTTCCAATTCAATTCTTCTTCATCATCATCTCTATCAAATTTGACTAGAGTTTCTCATCATTATCACAACTTTTTATAATGGTAACCCGCATAAACCCAAGTTTCCTTTGTAGGAATCATTAGTGAAAGTATCAAATTGTTTACTTTGAGGAATGGGTCCCTTAAGATTATTATGAGAAAGGTTTAACACCTCTAAGAATCCAAGATTCGTTAATTCTATTGGAATTCTTCCTTAGAGCTTGTTTGATGAGAGATCCAATGATTCAAGCTCTATCAAATCACATAATGATGATGGGATATGACCGTTAAGTAATTATGAGAGAGGTTTAGGGCAATAAGTGATTGAAGCTCACCAAGCGCTTTTAGGAATTTCTCCCAAGAATTGATTGTTAGAGAAGTCAATTACCATCCAAATTGCTTAATAGTGATTCAAACTTCAATTCCAACCCTTTTACCGTAAAAGACAAACCTTTCACCGATAATCTGCGCTCCATTAGCCAATTGCATTTATCATGTAATTCGATTTACCTTTCTTTTCATACCCT
The DNA here is from genome assembly GCA_025506655.1 of Gossypium rotundifolium. Taxonomy (NCBI): domain Eukaryota; kingdom Viridiplantae; phylum Streptophyta; class Magnoliopsida; order Malvales; family Malvaceae; genus Gossypium; species Gossypium rotundifolium. The sequence continues at coordinate 7,258,914 of CP106732.1, read as the reverse complement.
TTTTAATGGCATGCAAATTCTCAAAAACCGATAGGTAAATAGCCATTGAAGTTATTGTTACAAAGATCAATGACATGCAAATGAGTGAAGGAAACAATAACATTAGAGTTAACCACATGGCTATAGAATCTATTCCATCTCAAGATAAGAACTTGTAGATGATCCAAATTTCCTAACCAAATCAGGAAACTATCATTTATATAGTTGTTCCCAACATCGAGAAGCTTCAAATCTTTGCCATTAGCCAAAGATCGTGGTAGTGACCCTTCTAATTGGTTGTTGTTGACCTGAAAGCTTTGTAACGTGCAACCTTGAGCAAAAATTTTCGGTATTTTACCATGAAAAAATTATTCAAAAGAGAATGGTGCTTGTGAGATCCATGCTTGACAAATTCGACTAGTGACTCAGAGTGTCTAGATCCACACATGTGACACCAATCCGGTTGCAAACAGAGGTAGAAGTAGACCAATTGGTTGCCAAGAAGTTGTGAGGATCACGAGTTATATGAGATTTTAGTGCTAGAAGAGCACATAGATCAACGATGATGCTAGAATATTTTGCGACAAAATAACCCCAAAGGTTGCAAATAGCACCCAAACATAAACGGAGGGAGGAAGCTTGGTTTTGCCATAAGGTTGGATATGGGTGTAAGACGATCATAATGAGAGAAACAACCGAGTTTAACACTTCTAATGATAGTTCAATATTCTTTAAATAGTTTGATTCTAAGGATTTAGGTAAGGCATCCATTGACTCATAATTTGAGTAAGAAATAAGTACAATCTTATGGGCCCAACCATGTTATAGGGAAAAAAGGGAAAGACTAAAATAGAAGACTTAGTCTAAAGTTGAAGAGTGTTATAGTATAATATACATGTGATAAAATAGTAGTTAGCATTCTGTTATGAGCTAATGAAGCATTCTGTTATAAGCTAACAAACTATCCATCGTGCATGGTTGCCTATATAACCTCTCAGATCAAGGCTTGTTAAAGAGGATTTTCATTCTATTGAATAATACATCAATTATATCCATTACTCTTTCATGGTATCACCGCTAGGTAATCGCCTCGGTGTGCTAGTCATATTTATGCATACAGATGATCCGTTATGGTTGATGCTTCGATTCTTCATTCTCTGGTGATCGGTGAGTTACTTCGTTTCCTCGACATGAGATTGTCAAGTTGGACGGTAGTACGTTTCTTCAATGGCAAAAGCAAGTTCGTCTCATACTTACCGGATATAGCTTAGAAGGTTTTCTTGATGGCACGATCACTACTCCTGTCAAGTTTATTCAAACAAATGATGGATCTCGTATTATCAATCCAGCCATTCTAGCCTTCAATCAACAAAATAGTTTACTTACCTCGTGGTTGCTATCAACTATTAGTCCCTTGTGGCTTCCTTCGTTCAACCATGTTGAGTCGGCCTCCGATGTGTGGACGACGGCCACAAAGCTCTTTGCTGTAGATACTCGCGCCAAACAGTCCCGGTTACGCCTTGAACTTCATTCGCTTCAGAAAGGTAATCTCCCAATCTCCGACCTTGTTACTAAAATGTAGGGGTTATGTGCTCTGTTGGAGGCGTCGGGATCTGTCGTTTCTGAGGATGATCGAACTGACATACTTCTGGCAAGTCTTCCCCCTGAGTTTGACGCCATAGTCTCGTCGGTCTCCCTCTCTCCGATCTCCTTGCCACTTGAACGTGTGGTGGACACCTTGCTCGAGTTTGAACAGTGACAAGCGCGTGTTGTTTAGGATGCTCTTCTCACAGCAAATCTGGTCGAACGCCCCCCTCTGACACAGCGGAGGCTCCTGGTCGTGGCGGTCGTTACTTCATCCGTGGGTGTGGTCGAGATTTTTGCCCTCGTGTACAGTGTCAAATCTGTAGTCGATATGGCCATTTTGCTCAACGTTGCTTCTACCGGTACCGTCGTGGTGATCAATCATCGGACAATCAACATGATGCTTGGCCTGCTGTTGGTGCGAATTCTGGAAGAGAAACTTGTCAAAATGGAAATTGGAATGGTCAAAATTGGGGCACATATGGTCAATTGAATACTTTAAATTCAAAAGAGGGGTTTGGTTCTCAAGAGAATTGGCCGGTTGTGGATCATAATCATACACGTGGGCCCCTTCCTACACATGGGCTGCATGGTGCAAGACAAACACCAAATGGACCTCCACCTCCCAGGCGTGAATTTGGTGGAATTAATAATGGTGCACGGCATGAATTTGGTGGGCCATCTACTGCTAATTTTGATGCCCAATTTCATGGACAATATGATATGTACTCTAATGCTCATGATAATGGGCCGTATGGTTATGGTTGTCATGGACCGCATAAAGTTAGAAATAATCCTACACCGAATGCCTATTGTGTTACTATTCATCTAGCTCGAGAAGGTGGTGATTCTGCTATTCCATGGAGCACAAAATCGAGAGCTCGAGTTTTTCCTGTTGATTCCTCTCCGTACAACTCCTCTCAATTTGTTGGGCTACCTCCGTGGGTTTCTGACTTACATGCATCTAACTATTCTGATGCTACAGCTTATGACTCAAATTACAACAACACAAACTCGTGTGATCCGTTCCCAGTAGGAAATGCGACCTGGTGCCCAGATTCAGCTGCCACTCACCATGTGTGTCAGAATACGTCTGCCCTAAATTTTTCCAATCCGTATATAGGTAATTCTTCCCTCAAAATGGGTAATGGCGCTCCTACTAAAATCTCTTCAATTGGGGATTCAATGTTTTCTACGAAGAAGAAAGTATTACATTTATCAAATGTTTTGTGTGTGCCTAGCATTCACAAGAACTTGCTTTCTGTGTCTAAATTTGCTGCAGATAACAAAGTCTTCTTTGAATTTCACCCTTCCTATTATGTGGTTAAGGATATCCAGACGCAGAAAATATTGATGCGGGGCCGAGTTCGTGATGGGCTTTATTATTTTTTGACTGATGTGACGTATGATTTCCCGGTTGTGCACAATACTTCAGTACGAGACAATACCTTAAGTAATAATGTTTTTACTTTGTGGCACAGGAGACTCGGTCATCCTTCTCCTACTATTGTGAAAAATGTTCTTAGTACATGTCAAGTTTCATTCAATAAAAATTGTCTTGATGATATTTGTGTAGCTTGCCAGCAAGGGAAATCACATAAACTTTCATTTCCAAAATCTCTCACAAAGTATGATGAACTATTTAAACTTGTAGTCTCTGATCTATGGGGACCAGCCTCTGTCTCGTCTGACAGAAACCTATACTATGTATCTTTTATTGATATGTGTAGTCGTTTCACCTGGATTTATTTGATTCAACGTAAATCTCAAGCTCTTGAGTGTTTTATACAGTTTCGATAGATGGTTCAGACTCAGTTTGGAAAAGGTATTAAGAAATTTCAAAGTGACTGGGGTGGTGAGTTTCGGACATTTGCATCTGTTCTAGCCAATCATGGTATTTTTCACCGATTATCTTATCCTTATACGTCTGAGCAGAATGGCGTCGCTGAACGTAAACACCGTCATACTGTGAAAACTGGACTTACCTTGTTAGCTCAAGCCAATGTACCTATGAACTACTGGGGTTATGCTTTTAGAAGTGCTGTACATCTCATTAATCGACTACCTACTACGGTATTAAATGATCAATCTCCGTATCAACGTTTGTATGGTCATCCACCTACGTATGAGCATCTATGAGTGTTCGGGTGCTGTTGTTTTCCCTACTTACGACCGTTTGTTCGACATAAGCTTGACTATCGCTCTCAATCGTCTACGTTTCTTGGATACAGCTCTCAGCATAAAGGTTATTTTTGTTTACTACCAGATGTGAAGGTCATTATTTCTCGTCATGTGATTTTTGATGAACAAAAGTTTTTGTTTTCCTCTTCTGGTGCGTCTAATAGTCAGCAGTCTTAACCCATGAATCTTCCCACATATGTTCCTATTATCAGACCGCTCGTTCCTTCAATTAGTGCAGCACCGTCTGAAGCTTGTGCAAGTCTCCCTATTGACTCTATAAATGCTCATCCAAGTTCCAGCGAGACTAGTGCTTTACCGACTATCTCAGACTCCTCTGAAAACACCAGTGTCGTGTGAAGTGCATCAAGCCCTTCACCAGATGGCTCTCTTGAAAGGTTACCAACTATGAGAGTAGATGAGCATGTCGATGAGAATGTTAACACTCATTCCATGGTTACTCGGTCTAAAGCTGGGATATTTAAGCCAAAGGTGCTATCAGTTGACACAGCTGAGTTTGAGCCCAGGTCGATTGAAGAGGCTTTTTCACATCCTGAATGGCGACAGGCAGTTCAAGCTGAATTTTATGCCTTGGTAGCCAACTCTACTTGGGATCTTGTTAATCTCCCATCTGGTCGCAAAGCAATTGGATGCAAATGGTTGTGTAAAGTAAAAAAGAATCCTGATGGATCTGCTGATCGGCGGAAGGCTCGATTGGTTGCAAAAGGATGTTCACAAGTGCCGGGATGTGATTTCACAGATACATTCAGTCTAGTGGTCAAATCAACAACTATACGTGTTATCCTTTCCATAGCTGTGTCCCGTGGGTGGCAACTCAGGCAAGTTGATGTCAATAATGCATTTTTGAATGGAGATTTAACGGATAAAGTTTTCATGCAGCAACCCCCGGGGTTTGTTCGATATGGCTCACATGGTGAACAGCTAGTGTGTCGTTTGACTAAAGCTCTCTATGGTTTACGACAAGCTCCTGGTGCCTGGTTTGACAAATTGAGAACTTTTCTTATTGATAATGGATTTACAATCTCAAAGTCTAATGCCTCGTTGTTTGTCAAAGTTCTTAACAAGCTAGCTCTGTATGTTCTTGTTTATGTGGATGACATTATTGTCACTGGAGATTCGTCTGCTGAAATTGATAGTTTCATTCAGTAGCTTAATGACAAATTTGCTCTTAAAGATTTGGGTGAGCTTCATTATTTTCTGGGAGTAGAAGTGAGCAAATCTGCTTCTGGTAGTCTTCATTTGTGTCAGTAAAAGTACATTAAAGACCTTCTTCATCGCTGTTCTATGGCTAATCGAAGCCTGTTCATACACCAATGGTCAGTTCGCCTATGATGTCTAAGGATGAAGGTGAACGACTTGTCGATCCAATCGAATATCGGAGTTGGTATGAGCTCTTCAGTATATTGTCTTAACGAAACCAGATATATCTTATGCGGTAAATCAGGTATGTCAGTTCATGCATGCACCCACTACAGTACACATGACAAATTTCTTAAACGATTCTGAGATATCTATGTGGCACTCAATCATGGTTTGGTTTTTTCGTCGGTCGGATAGACTTTCTTTGGCGGATATGCGATCTAACCGGGTCTTGATTTTGATGATCGTCGCTCCACAACAAGGTATTGTGTCTATTTTGGGAATAAGCCTATCTCATGGTGTTCCAAGAAACAGCAAGTTGTCTCTCGATCTACAGCAGAAGCTGAATACCGGAGTTTGGCAGGAGCCACTAGTGATATTGCATGGCTAGTGTCTCTTCTGTCTGAATTGAAACTCACCTTTGTTGATGTTCCTATTATATAGTGTGATAATACTAGTGCTGTGGCTGTTGCAGCTAATCCTGTTTTGCACTCCAAGTTCAAGCATGTTGAACTTGATTTGTTTTTTGTTCGTGAAAAGGTGGCTAATGGAGAGTTGATTGTTGGTGAAGTTCCGGCAAGTGATCAGGTCGCGGATATTCTCATTAAGCCATTATCTGTCTCACTGTTTACTCGTTTTCGTCATCTTCTTCAAATTGTACCATTAGAAGAGGCTAGGTGAATGTTATAGTATAATATACATGTGATAAAATAGTAGTTAGCATTCTGTTGTGAGCTAACAGAAGCATTCTGTTATAAGCTAGCAAACTATCTGTTAGGCATGGTTGCCTATATAACCTCTGTATCAAGGCTTGTTGAAGAGGATTTTCATTCTATTGAATAATACATCAATTATATCCATTACTCTTTCAAAGAGTAGCTCTAATAATTCTATTGCATTAGAAAAGATCATCGTTTGGATATATTAACCAAATCCAACTCGCAATTATACCTACATATATGGAGGATTCAATTGAAGACAAGTATAACTTGTTAAAATATAAAATTTCATCATTGGTTTTGATTCTGCGGTGGTCTATTGCATGTATTGGTTGGGGTTGGGTATTCTTTATTTTTATTTTCATATATTGGTGAGAAGCTCATATCCCTCGTGATTGAACCAAAAATTGGAATATTTTCTCAGTTCCGCCCTCTACTATTATGGATTCTTCTTTTATAAGCATTTTTCATAGCTCCGTGCATTTAGGAACATAGGATCATTCCTGCAAATAAAAGATGGTAGCCGACTATTCTTTTAATAAAAATATTATTTCTTAAAGCATAGATAGATAGAATTATTTGTATTCAATCTCTTTGGTGGCGTGCGAAAAGGATATGATTGTCCAATATGAATTGTGTAAGTCAAGGTTTTTGTAATTTGTATGAATGCATGGATGAATAGGGACAATGAATCTTAAGTCCTCTCTCCTTCTATATTTGTGTTCCTCCCATTTTTTAGGCGTGCCATTTTGGTGTATTAGTTACATGTGTTTTGCCTTGGGTTGCACTGTTTTGCTCTCTTCTTATGATGTTAACACTTGAATTGAAAGATTTAGGCATAACATGATTCATTGGACTAGTAATTTGAGTAAGAAATACTTATAATAAACCCAGGGCTAAGCTCTAAATTTTTGTAGGGGTCGAAATTAAATTGTGTATTTTTACAATAGTAAAAATGTAATTTTATTTTTTAATATCTATAATTTTATAATTTTTAAGAAGTGAATCAAAATTTTATTATTGTTAGAGAAAGTCAAAGTGTAATTTTAATTTTACTAATTTGAAATTTTATATATTTTTTTTCATTTTAAGGGCAGGCAATAAACCAAACAATACATTCATCACATATTCATTTTTCTAAATATCATTTTATTTAATGTTATCAGACATTAGTCTATTCTTTTTACTTTGTGATAAAAATTATTAAACAAAAATGTTTTACTTGTTTTTTAATATATTGATTTTCAGCTATATTTTCATTCAATAATAATATTTTTATAAAAGCCATTGCATGCAGTGAAAAACACTAACAAAGTGGAATAACACAACCTCGCTCTAACATTGTATTTAAATAAACAATGGCAACAATTACATGTTATATATTGTAGCCTAAATTAGCCAACTTCATGCCCTGAAATATTCTGTAAGAAATTCAACATCCATAATAGGTTTTACCATGACAGTCCAGAAACCCAGAAAACTAATTCCTTATAATTGTTACGACTTTAGAGAGCTCATTTGCTGGTTTGAGAAACCCAAGACTCTTTTATTGGTTTAAGTTTTTATTAGGAGGAAAAAAATTAAGAGGTAGAAAATTTTTATTCTTCTTATTAAAACTTTTATCAAATACTTATTTGATGTGAGTTCAAATCGTAGTTTTATTTTATATTTCAATGACAATTTGAATAATTAGTGTGTTTAATTTTAAATTATTTTAAATTTTAATTAATACAAAAAATCTCAACTTAAATTTTAAATTAAAAATTAAAAGTACTTTGTAAGTTTATATGTAAGTTTCATTTTATAAATTAGAAGAATTTACTGTAATAATTTTAATTAAAACCTTTTTGAAACATATAGTTCAACATTTTATTTTTTATAAAATAGCATACTATATTTAGATTATATGATACTTAACTTTAATTTATTATAAAATAAATAGATACGAAGAGAATGAAAATAAAAAATATGAAAATACTAAAAATATATTTTATTGACCAATTAAAATATTTTTTCTGAGTATTTAGAGGTATAAGAAGAATAATAGAAGTAGAGAGGTATTATTGCTTGCAATGAGTTTGGTTTGAAGTTCATGAATCGTTTAGTTAGGTTTTGGCTTTTAGGCTTTCTTTCCGCGATCTCTTTATCCTCATCTTCCTCTTCGTCTTATGGCCTCTCGCTCTCATTTTTTCTTCATTTTCCTTCTTTTCATTCTCTCCTTCCTTTCCTCGTTATTCCATCTTCTTCCACCCCAGGTTTTTCTTCTTTTCTATCGTTTCACCAATTTTCCTTTTTCCCATTAAGTTGGAAAGAATGCGAAGTTGGGTGAATGGTTAATGCGGGTTTATTATTATTATTATTATTTTATTTTCTCATTTTCTATTTGTCACTAATTTTGCAGGACAAATTTTGCATTGAAGAGCATTTGCTGGTTTCCAGTTCAAAATGTACTTACACCAAGGGCATTTATGTCTTCTAACATCACAACTGAAGCTTTTCATGGAAGCAAAAGCTCGAAAGCTTATAACTCTGAGCAAATTCAGGTAATTTTGAAAAACAGTACCCTCTTTTAATACATTCTTTAATTTAGAGTTAAGAATATGCTACATGAAGCAATGCAATTGTTATGGCCCCAACTAACACGTCCAGGTAGATTCGCATTTTTCTCCCAATGACCATGGCTTTGAATCTGATGAAATTTTACCAACTTTATATTGGTGAATGCAAATCTATCATGGTTACACAATTGTTTGCTATTATTTGCACTACATGGTACTTTTTAGTTAGTAATCCGGTACTAGTGTTTCAAACCTTTCCTCATATTTTCCTTATGGTCATCTTTAAGTAAACATATAAAGTGATGATAGAGAAGATGACATGTACCAAATAGAATTGAAATGCAGACATATTTTTCTGCACCAGAGATTCTTTTTTTACCTTGCTGTGTGCAGAAGCATATTATGTCTTTAAATCATCGTTTTGTTTAGTGGCTGAATCGAAAAAGGATGGGATTATCCTGATTCCCTATATCTTAAACAACTGGTTAACCTGCTCAGCTAAGGTTGTTGAAAATGATTACAAGTAGCAATGTGATTAAAGCTTAGCACTTAAAAGTACAGACAATGTTTGTAGGAACCTCTTAGATCAAAAAGATATTCCTTGTTATATGCCAATGTTTGTAGGAACCTCTTAGATCAAAAAGATATTCCTTGTTATATGCCTTTCTTTTACACTAACGATTGTTGTATTCTATTGCAGCCCACACGGTATCTTTCATTTGTCTGATCCTGGTGGTGTGTCCATTATCCGTAACTGCCAGCAATGAGGATTCCATCCCCATGAGGAGCCTTCAGATAGAACCCCAATCTATGAGCATTGCTCTCATGTGTTTATGAATCCCAAGATAAAGTTTGATGTTGTTGATCTCCGGTGAGATACGATATACTAATGCACCGTGATGAAGCATTGCTGGTAAAATTTTCTCTAAACTACTATTTTGTTGACATCGATCTTGTAAATTCATCTAAAGGGAAGCATCATGTAAATAGAGCATATTCATATTTCTTTTTTCTTGGATCGTAGTGTAATAATTACCTTCCCTCGTTCCTTTCCCACTTTGTATTGTATATTAAGACCCGTTGTACATACTTTTATCATTGGACGTGTCAGTTTGCAGTTTGCACCATTTGGTAATTTCTTTTTCTTTTTCGTTTGATATTTCGAGTAACTTTGGTGGTAAAATTCATTAGACGTTTGATTTTACTTCTTTCTATTAGGTATACGAGATATTGGATAATGCTGTTGATGAGGCTCAAGCAGGTTTTGCAACACAAATAGATGTTTTACATTTCGATGGTTCCGTGAGCATAACTGATAATAGGCGTGGGGTATGCAACTTAAATTATTTTACTGCTAGAAATGATGTTATTTAGTATTGCATTTGTTGTCAAATGTGTTTTAAAATTTCTATCCTGTGAATTTAACTTTAATGTCCCTATCTAAGCTTGATTTTTGCCTTGCTTTTATTTGGAAATATATGGAATTCATTTAGGTTCTAGTAAATAACTTGTTCTGCCTCAAGCCTTATGCCTCTCTTCCTTTCTCTTTTATCTTCTCACAGCAATTCACAGAATTCAACCCCTGTTTCTTGATTTTCAAAGTACAAGAAGAGTCCAACTAGACGGACCAAGAGCAGGTGGGAGCCTTTAGAGGAGAAATCAGTTGACAAATTGGGTTCTCTCAACAATTATGCTGCAAACTATAGTAGCCGAGTTCCTCTTGATGAAAAGGACAGAAAGGTAGCATTTCATTCCATTGCATTTGTTCTTTTGTAGCAATTCTAAGCTAGGGTTGATGCTTCTTTTTTTTTTTTTTTTGGTGGTAGGTGTTTAGTGATTTCATTGGTTCTGAAGGCATTGCACTTCTGCTACAAATAATTTAACGAGCTCTTTGTTGAATTATTGTGCAGCCCATAGGAGCAAGTTATGAGGGGAAGACTGATGTTATGAAAAGATTAGGTTTCCACAGATGGAGCAGAAATCTGCTAGTAAAATTGTTCAAAGGCAAGCAAAGAGGCAGCACTACTATATGACTCAATTTATGCCCGGGCCCAAGTGAGCATAACCAAGATTAAATAAACCAATAAAGTCCAATAAATAATAAAGCAGTTCAATAAATTTACAGATGGTTTGATCCGAGCCCAAATTTATAAACCCAAACCCAATGCCCGTTTTTAAATTATAGTGGCCCAAAACCCAATAATTAAACTAAACTGGCCCAATTCTAAGTTAGCTCGAAAGGCCCAGATACAAAACAAAACTAAGTGGCTCAAGTGGTCCAACAGTGGATCAACCTAGGAAGCCCTAGAAGCTTCGGTAGTCTTTTGGTGCCTTCTCCGCAGCTCCCCACACGCGTCCCTTGAGTTTTTTGCGTGCTCTCCACGCACGCCTTTTGAAATTCTCGCGTGTGTTCACGTGCGCCAGTAGAACTTCCCAGAGCATTCCAGTGACCCTCGAATGCCACTCCTTACTCGTCAGACCTTCATGTGCACTTGGTAACACTACGTCGCTCGGGCTTCCACACCAGCAGAAGGCGGGCCACCCCGCCCACGATGGTCACCGCACACAAAGAAACAAACAACAATGTAAAGTAGCAACATATAGCCAAATAATGAATATACTGACTAGGCAAAACGATTCTTTTGCATCTTTTTTAATTATTCCATCAAGCTATAAATAAAGCCAAAATCAATTGTAAAAGGGATCCCTATTTATTTTTTTTTTTTTTTGCGAGAGAAATATGCGAGAGAAATTCAAAATCGAGAAAGAAATTTAAGAGGTGCTTTTCAGATATTTTAAAACATTTTTTGTTGCATTTTCATCTCTTTTCGCATAGCATATAAAAGAAAAAAGAAAGAAAATAGAGAAAAGGACTTACGTCGGAAAGTCGAATCGACAGATCTACCTTCTTCGTTGAAATTGGAACGAAGGTGGTCATCGAGTTTAGAATGGGTCAGTTCGAAGGAAATCGTCGATTGATCTCGATTTGGACCACTGGTCGCCGATGTCTGTGGCGGTGTAGTGGTCGAAAGGTTTTTTTTCTTCGCTATGGTGAGAGAAAAAGGACTAGGGTTCTGGGTAAAAAAAAAATGAAAGGATTAAGGTTTTTTTTATTAGATTAAGGTTTATTAACCCTTTTTTAAAAATAATACAAAACGGCGCCATTTAAGAAGGTGTAAGATCCGCGCGTCGACCCATTTTGTAACTTGGATCCGCGCCTTTTAGCTTTAAAGGGAAATTTGTGCAATTGACCCCTGTGCTTCCTGATTCACTTAAAATTTAGTCCTATTCCAACATTGCGTTTTGGCTAACTAGATTATTTCTTGAATTGGTCCTTATTAATTTATGCGTATTGTATTCTAATCCTTGTACATTTGTAATTTATTATCTTTTAGCCCTATAATTTTGTTCTATTTTAGTACAGATCCTGTAATTATGTAGTTAATTATTTATTGATTCATTTAACTAGTATTTTTAATTAATATTTAATATTAAATATTTTAATTTGTTCTAGATATTATTTATTTCTAGTTATGTATATTTTATTAATTTTATATATATGCATATATATATGTATTTTGTATACATGCATTAAAATTATTTTTATACTATGTAAATATCATTGATTTTATTTTATTTTATGGTTTAAAATCTATATAATATATTTTAAATACTTTTATATATCATTATATATATATATTATTTAAATTGCACTATTTCTTAATGTATGTATATTCTTCGTATTTCATTTTATTTTATAAATTTTATTCATTTTGATAGATATTTTATTAACTATATTATATATAGTTTTTCCTTTGTAATGTTTATTTTTAAAGTTCACTTATGTATTATTGGTTAATATATTTTAACTTTTGGTTTAAGTTTATTATTTCATGTGCTACTTATTTTATTGAATATTTGTTTGAAAATTCATATACATATAAATCATTGTTTGTATAACATAATATATTGTTATTGCACTAATTTATTTATGAAAATTGTTCATCCAAACAAACTAAACAAATACATTTTAAGTCAATTTTAAAATTGCTTATTTTAAAAGTTTTTTTTAAAAAAAAGAAGGCAATGTTTGATGTTTAGAAGATCGAGGAATTGCACCCTAACGTGTTGGGTGTCGATTTTTTTGTTCGACCAAATAATCAAAGATCCTTTTTAAATCATATGATTCCGAAATTATAAGATGATCTTGACTTTGAGGGTTCAAGATATTACATCCTAATGTGCTGGGTGTGGTATTTAGTTCCTTTAAAGCGAGTGAATCTTATGTTTGGGATATTCCATTTGTTTTTTAAAGAAATTGCATTTTTTAAAAACTTTCCGAAATTTTCAATGCTAGGACAACATTAATCAATTTGGTACCAACTTTGGGCGTTGCAAGGGTGCTAACCCTTCCTTGCACGTAACCAATCTATAGAACCTGCTTTCTCGAATTTCGCAGACCAAAATATTTTTATAGATGATCCGATCACACCTAAACAAAAAGGATTGGTGGTGACTCCTTATTTTAAAGTCGATCCCCATTTTTCAAACTTTAAAATAAAAATGGTTTCGATAGTTTGGTGACTCCGCTGGGGACTGGTTGAGAGTCAGGCCATAAATTGACTAATTTTTGTCCTTTTGATTGAAAATTTGGAAGATTGTTTTGAAAAATCACGTTTCTTTTGATGCATTTGTTTATGCTATAATGTCGAGTCTCATAAAATACTTTGGTATTGCATTGTATGACTATTGTAGTCATACCTTTAAGTGGGAGTGAAAAACTAAGTTTTCGTGAGGTTTTCACCTCCGCATGGGCTAGTGGACTGTTTCCGAGATACTATGTGCTTCGTGAGGTTTTCACCTCCGCATGGCTATAGGGAAATATATTCCCCTGAACTAAACTCGATCCATATAAGCCTATAATGGGTGAGGATTGAGGAATCTGTTGGTTCAGGTACCCTTTCGTTAGAACTAAACCGCATATAGCGAATCCTAAGAACTAACTCTAGGTAGAGCCGTGCCAAAACCCTAGTGGTCACCCATTTAGGTAATCTATTTTGGTTATTTATTTTACCTGTGCTAACATGTTTTGTGTTGTTTCTATTTGCATTCATTCCATGCATTGGCATTGCATTCCATACATTTGCATTGTGTTACATCATATGCATTGAAATGGGTAGAAAGATCACTGATTTATTAAAATTATTTCAGCAACCTGGAAATCGACAAAACTTTATCAAACATGCATCCTTACGGGACAAGGAAAAAGTTAATGGATAAAAGATTAGAAAAGTTGGAACAAGTGCGAAGGAGATGCAAGAATAGATGCAAGCATAGATACAAGAGCAATTTCACTAAGATCCAACAGATATGATGGAAAAAATGATGGAATCTCAGAGAAATATGATGACTCAGATGACGCAGCTGTTGAATGGGCTTATGGATAAAGGAAAGAGCTCAATGGTTAATGTTGAGGAGAATATTGAGTATCCTCAATATCCCCCTGGTTTTACTCCACCACATGTGCAAACCCGACCTGAAGCAACTTTACAGAGACCATCTATTATGATTAATCCCAATAGCGTCAAGCTGAGGCCGCAATACCATTGAATTCCCAAACTAGATCAGGTTTTACTCTAGAGGGTGCCAATGTCGGTGTTCCTAATCTAGATAATATAGAAGAAGGAGAAAGAGTAAGAATGGAATCACAAAAGCAGTTAGAGAACCGATATGAATGGCTGGAAGAAAAATTCAGAGCAATGGAAAGTGCTGATAATTATAGAATGATCGATGATAAGAATTTAAGCTTGGTTCCAGACCTCGTACTTCCCCAGAAATTTAAAATGCCAGAGTTTGAGAAGTACAACGGAAATAGTTGTCCCGAAGCTCATATCACAATGTTCTGCAGACGTATGACTGGGCATGTCAACAATGATCGATTACTGATCCACTGCTTCTAAGATAGCTTAACTGGGGCAGCGTCCAAATGGTATAACCAATTGAGTCGTACCAAGATTAGTTCATGGAGAGATTTAGCCCAAGCTTTCATGAAGCAATATAGTCATGTAACAGATTTGACCCCTGATAGAATCACTTTGCAGAATACGGAGAAGAGAATAAATGAGAGTTTCCGATAGTATACTCAAAGATGGAGGGAACTTGCTATACAAGTCCAGCCACCTTTAATGGAAAAAGAAACCACGATGCTCTTCAGTAATACTCTGAAGGCCCCGTTCATTAACTATATGTTGGGAAGTGCCACCGGGAGCTTTTCAGATATGGTAATGCCCGGTGAGATCATTGAGAATGCTATAAGAAGCAGAAAAATAGAAGTGGGAGAAAGCACCAAAGGATCAACTTTAAGAAATAAGGAAAATGAGGTAAATAGCCTGAGTACGCAGCAAGATTCTTCAAGGCAAGAACCCAATTTGAGGTCAAGTACAGAAAGGCCCCAGTTCACACCCATCCCAATGTCATATAAAGAGTTGTATCAGAATCTTTTTGATGAACATGTAGTGTCTTCGTTCTACGCAGAACCTGTGCAACCCTCGTGCCCAAAATGGTATAATGAGAATACCCAATGCGAGTACCACGCGGGAATAACGGGGCATTCAACTGAAAACTGCACTACATTTAAAAGGTTGGTTGAAAGGCTCATTGAAAGAGGAGTCGTGAAAATCGATCACTTGGATATAGTGGTTAAAAGTGGAGGCAGAAGAGTTGCAATTCCTTGAAGAAGTCAGAGGAATCTGAACATTAATGACATATCTGAAGAGAGAACCAAAGTTTCCAAACCCTTACATACTTGGGAAGATTTTAAACAATGGGATTGTAGAAGGATCCTGTATTTTAGGGTTAGAAGCAATAAGAATCCTTTTGTGAAATGGGCTTGTGTCCGAATTTTATTTCAATAAAATGCATCTTTTAAGTAAATATTTTTGTTCATTCAGATATTTCATATTGTACATTTTTTGTTTCTTAGAATATTCTTTCATTCTTTATTTATGACCATACCATACGAATAATTATCCTTAGAATCATTTATTCTTTGGAGTTTACCTTCGAACCTAGATACCCAGATATCAACGACATGAGCGATGTTGTTCTGATTCTTTTTTGAATGAGATATGAGTCTAGGGGATCTAAGGACTTTGAGGATGAGAGATTGTAGCCTATCTTTTGATTTGTTAAGGATGGTAGAGCAAGTGAAAATAAACTCTACTTTGTAAAGGGTCAGAAGACGCTGCGAGCTTAGGAAAAAGCCTAACTCACCACAGAAATAAAACGAGACATCATTGAGCTATTTTCAAGAATTATAAGATGTTTTTGCACAATCATGTCAAGCGAGGCGGAGCTTGAAATATGGGTATGCTATTAATGGTGCTACAATGGTCAGGCTAATCAAGAGGATCGGGTTACTGGTTTGCCAAGAAAAGGAAATTGCACCAGTTACGCCGTAATTGCCAAATTGAGGAAGACAAGACTTATATGTCTTTTCCATTCTTTCTATAGGTGGGGCATAAATGTTATGGTTATGGTTATCAATTACTTCACTAAGAGGGTGAAGGTTGCTTCATATGCTATAGTTACAAAGTCAACAGTCATCAAATTCAAATCTAAATCCAAAATCAAAGCCAAATCCAAATTCAAATTCAAAGCCAAATTCAAAAAAAAAAAAAACAAAATAGAAAAAGTGGCAATAAAGAATGCCAGAAAGAAACGGGTTTAACAAAATTGCACAATGTCAAAGATTTACAGTCTGTCCAAAGATCAGACACCATATCAGTGCAGCAAATATAGCCAAAAAAAATCGTTCAAAATTTTTGAAAAAATGACTGAGACTTGTAAGGGTTGGCATAGAGAAGTTACCATTTACCCTCTATGTTTCTTGAATATCGGCCAGGACCTTTATAGGGGTAACATTTTTCCTACTGGTTTATGAAAGGGAAGCAATGGTAGGAGGCTAAGACTCCTTTTCTCCAAGCTTTGAATGAGTTGGATGAAGCAGAATGTCTCCAGTGAGCTTGATTGAAAGTATTCAGAATGAATGATACGGGCTTATGACAAAGAGGTTCCCCTAAGAGAGTTTCATAATGGGTACCTAACATTAAGAAGGATTCTTCTCGTACAAAAGGAGTTCAGAGGAAAAAATGCCAAAATTTGAAAAACCTTATGTGTTTAACCCTGACCCAGATGGATGGCAAGAACATGCTCAGGCTGGTGAATCTAGATTTCATCTAAAAGGAGAGGCCAAGGTGAAAACCCGCAAAAGGGGCCGTAAGACCTTTTTTAAAAAAAAAATTCCAATCAAGTCAAAACTCAAAAAAAAAAAAAGAAGAAAGAAAAAAGGAAAAAAGAATAAAGAATAAAGAATAAAGAATAAAAATTTTTCAATCAAAAAGAAGAAAGAAAAAGGAGAGGCCAAGGCGAAAACTCGCAAAGGGCTCTTTGAGACCAAAGGGGATTTGAGTTGAAAACCCGAAAGGGCAGTTCAAATTTTGATCAAAAGAGGGGCATGCGGTGACCTTGCTATACTTGAATTAACAATGAAGAAGTATGTGACGTCTTGCGGCATCGAAAAAGTCCTCTAGATCCCCTAAGCACATATTTAGCTTAAAATGGACCTCAAGAAGTTTGAACAAGAGAAGCTCAGGCTGCGATATCTGGGGCACCTAATTTCCATCTTACCCATTCTGAATTATTTTATTCATACACTACCAATAAATTTCCTTCTGGATCGCATTTACTATTTTTGCTTACCTTATTTGTTTCGAGCTACGCTCTTAATTAATTTCTTTCTTGTCCACTATTATGACCTTTTTCAAGCATTTTGCATTAAAATAACGATTAGTAGACTAATAATACTTTCATGAAAGGAGTTTAGCATGTTACTCTGGAAGCTTCTGAATAATACAAGAACTTGAAACAGGATTATTGTTTAAAACTCACCAAGTCTAAGCAGGAGTCTAGACTAAGGCTATCTCTTCAGATTTTGTCAAAAAAATGTCAAGATATTATGTCAGTAATACAATCTTGACCAAAAATTGGCAATGTTAACCCAAGAGTAAAAAAGGAATCATTCACATGCTGCACCCATGCAAATATCACGCAGATCACCTGGGGAGTGATTAGTTGATTGAATAAGTTATAGTCCTCTACTCCTGAGTTGTGATGGGTTAGATGGAAAATGATTTAGGTCCTACACCTTTAAATAACAATGGGATGGGTTGAAGAATAAACAAATCCTACCTTTTGGACTCGCAGTGGGATGGATTGGAAAAGATTCAGATCTTATATTCCAGAGTTATAATGAGATGAACCCAGAAGTTACAATGGGGCAAATCTTTTGAACAAAGGTATGATGGTTTTCTCAGGTTTTCATCGAGAATATCGGTAGAACAAAAGACAAAGATATTACCACGATGAACAATGAATGATGACACCTTAAGCAGGGATCATTCTAATAAAATTTTTGCATCCATGAAAATATCATTTAGTTAGGAGCATTTAATTCATTCTGATCATTGCATCTTAATCATTATACATTAAAAAAAGAAGAAGAAGAGAATCATGACATTTTGGCATTCATAATACATGTGGCTAGGAGCATTTGATTCATTCTAATCATAGCATCATGATCATTTGGGCACAAACATATGCATGTGAAACTGAGTCTACAGGACAGGTCCCTCAGAGACAGTGTAGCAACATCGGTGAATTGTAGATCTTGTCTCTTCAAGATAGCAGTGGGGCAGATCGAATTTGGTGAGTCTTATCTCCATGTACTGGCAATAGAGCAGATTCAAACTACCTAGCCTTATCCTCTTGATGTAGCAAGGGAGCAAGCTGAAGATTAAAGACTTCCTGAGATGGTAGGGAAGCAAATCTTGTCCCCTCAAAATGGTGGTGGGGCAAGCTGAAGATTAAAGTCTCCCTGAGATAGCAAGAAGGCAGACTGGAAAGTTCAGATTTTGTCCTCTCGAGATGGTAGTGGAGCAGAACTGAAGATTATAGTCTTATCTTCCTGACGTAGCAAGGGAGCAGACAAAATAAATTGTAGATCTTGTCTTTTTGTGATAGCAGTGGGGCAGATTAAATTTGGTGAATCTTATCTCCATGTACTGACAATGGAGCAGATTCAAGTCACTTAATCTTGTTTCTCTGAGTTTGTAGTGAAGCAGATTGAAGATAGCAAATCTGGTAATCCTGAAGTTGCAGGAGCAGATTGAAGATAGCAGATCTGACAATCCTGAAGTTGCAGGAGCAGATCGAAGACATTAGATTTTGCCTTTCTGAGTAAAGCGGATCGAAGATAGCAAATCTGACAATCCTGAAGTTGCAGGAGTAGATTAGAGATAGCAGATCTGGCAATCCTAAAGTTGCAGGAGCAGATCGAAGACATTAGATTTTTCCTTCCTGAGCAAAATGGATCGAAGATAGCAAATTTGGCAATCCTGAAGTTGCAGGAGCAGATTGAAGATAGCAAATCTGGCGACCTTGAGTCTGCAGGGGCAGATTGAAGATAGCAAATATGGCAATCCTGAAGTTGCAAGAGCAGATTAAAAATAACAGATCTGGCAATCCTGAAGTTGCAGGAGTAGATCAAAGACATCAGATTTTGGCCTTTCTGAGCGAAGCAGATCGAATATAACAGATCTGGCAATCCTAAAGTTGCAAGAGCAGGTCAAAAACATCAAATCTTGTATTCTTGGGTGAGGCGGATCAAGGATAACAAATCTGGCAATCCTGAAGTTACAGGAGCAGATCGAAGACATTAGATCCTATCTCCTTGAGTTTGCAGCGGAGCAGATTTGAAGATAGCAAATCAGGTAATCCAGAGTTTGTAGGAGCAGACTAAAGATAGTAGATCTGGCAATCCTGAAGTTGTAGGAGCAGATCGAAAATGTCGATCTTATCCCCGAGTTTACATTGATGATCGGTCATTATTGAGATCAAGCGCTAGTTCTCATGTCCTCGAAGATGCGATGGGATGAAATGAAGTTACTCAAGAAGAAAAAACCGAAAGAGGCGACGCGACAAAATTGGCCTTTTGAAGTCTTTGCTCTATTCTCGTTACGACAATGAGCAAAGAGGGCATTATAAGACCCAATTTATGCCCGCCCAAGTGAGCATAACCAAGATTAAATAAACCAATAAAGTCCAAAAATAATAAAGTAGTTCAATAAATTTACAGATGGTTTGATCCGAGCCCAAATTTACAAACCCATACCCAAACCCAATACATTTCTAAATTACAATGGCCCAAAACCCAATCATTAAACTAAACCGCCCAATTCTAAGCCACCGAATGGCCCAGATCTGAACAAAACTAAGTGGCTCAAGTGGTCCAACGGTGGATCAACACAGGAAGCCCTAGAAGCTTGGAGTCTTTGGTGCCTTCTCCGCAGCTCCCACGCGCGTCCCTTGAGTTTTTTGCGCTCTCCACGCACGCTTTTGAAATTCTCGCGTGTGTTCACGCACGCAAGAGAACTTCCCGAGCATTCTAGTAACCCCTCGAATGCCACTTCTTACTCTCGTGCAGCCTTTACGCGCAACTGGTAACACTACGTCGCTCGGGCTTCCACACCAAGAGAGCACTCGGGCCACCCGCCTCTACGATGGTCACCGCACACAAAGAAACAAACAAAGAATAGAAAGCACAGAACGATAGCCAAATAATGTAATATCTGACTAGGCAAAACGATTCTTTTGTATCTTTTTTATTATTCCATCGGCTATAAATAAAGCCAAAATCAATTGTAAAGGATCCCTTTTTTTTTTTTGCGAGAGAAATACGCAGAGAAATTCAAAAATCAGAGAAAGAAATTTAAGAGGTGCTTTTTAAAACATTTTTTGTTGCATTTTCGTCTCTTTTCGCATAGCATATAAAAGAAAAAAAGAAAGAAAATAGAGAAAAGGACTTACCTCAGAAAGTCGAATCGACAATCTACCTTCTTCGTTGAAATTGGAACGAAGGTGGTCATCGAGTTTAGAATGGGGTCTGGTTCGAAGGAAATCATCGATCGGATCTGACCGACCACCGGTCACGATGTCCGTGGCGGTGTAGTGGTCGAAAGGTTTTTTCTTCGTTCTTGGTGAGAGAAAAGGGACTAGGGTTCTGGGTAAAAAAAATGAAAGGATTAAAGTTTTTTATTAGATTAAGGTTTATTAATCCTTTTTTAAAAATAATACAAAACGGCGCCGTTTAAGAAGGTGTAGGATCCGCGCGTCGACCCGTTTTGTAGCCCGGATCCGCGCCTTTTAGCTTTAAAGGGAAATTTGTGCAATTGACCCCTGTGCTTCCCTGATTCGCACAATTTAGTCCTAATCAAACATCGCTTTGGCTAACTAGATTATTTCTTGAATTGGTCCTTATTAATTTATGCGTATTGTATTCTAATCCTTTTATTTCATTTGTAATTTATTATCTTTTAGCCCTGTAATTTTGTTCTATTTTAGTACAGATCCTGTAATTATTTAGTTAATTATTTATTGATTCATTTAACTTGTATTTTTAATTAATATTTAATATTAAATATTTTAATTTGTTCTAGATATTATTTATTTCTAGTTATGTATATTTTATTAATTTTATATATATACATATATATGTATTTTGTATACATGCATTAACATAATTTTTATACCATGTAAATATCATTGATTTTATTTTATTTTATGGTTTAAAATCTATATAATATATTTTAAATACTTTTATATATCATTATATATATATATTATTTAAATTGCACTATTTCTTAATGTATGTATATTCTTCAGTATTTCATTTTATTTTATAAATTTTATTCATTTTGATAGATATTTTATTAACTATATTATATAGTTTTCTCCTTTGTAATGTTTATTTTAAAGTTCACTTATGTATTATTGGTTAATATATTTTAACTTTTGGTTTAAGTTTATTATTTCATGTGCTACTTATTTTTATTGAATATTTGTTTGAAAATTCATATACATATAAATCATTGTTTGTATAACATAATATATTGTTATTGCATTAATTTATTTATGAAAATTGTTCATCCAAACAAACTAAACAAATACATTTTAAGTCAATTTTAAAATTGCTTATTTTAAAAAAAATTTTAAAAAGAAGGCAATGTTTGATGGTTGGAAGATCAAGGAATTGCACCCTAACGTGTTGGGTGTCGATTTTTTGTTCGACCAAATAATCAAAGATCCTTTTAAATCATATAATTTCGAAATTATAAGATGATCTTGACTTTGAGGGTTCAAGATATTACATCCTAACGTCCTGGGTGTGGTATTTAGTTCCTTTAAAGCGAATGAATCTTATGTTTGGGATATTCCATTTGTTTTTTAAAGAAATTGCATTTTTTTAAAACTTTCCTAAATTTTCAACGCTAGGAAAACATTAATCAATTTGGTACCAATTTTGGGTGTTGCAAGGGTGCTAGCCCTTCCTTGCACGTAACCGGCTCTCGAACCCGTTTTCTCGAATTTCGCAGACCAAAATATTTTTATAGATGATTTGATCACACCTAAACAAAAAAAATTGGTGGCGACTCCTTATTTTAAAGTCGATCCCCATTTTTCAAACTTTAAAATAAAAATGGTTTCGACAACTACCTTGTCCCATAAGAGAAATTTCGGAAAAGGAAAAGGTCAGTCTAATATTTTAGCTTTATAGGTTCTATGATATGTTTGCGGCTATGAATATATAAACTTATGATAGTTTTGCAAATGGTGCTAAAAGGTGGTGGATCTGTATCCTGATGCTACTTCACTGATGGTGTCTATTATTAGTTGCATATTTTGATTAATCTTGTTCTATGCAATTGTATGGGGTTGGTGCCAGACTACCTTGATCTGATATGTCAAGAAGATAAATATTGATGGGTGGAGTTTGGACTGATAATTGTACCCCTTCTCTGATCTATTGCATACCTTTTTTTTTACATGAAAGTTCACTTGCACGAATACATACTGATATAACATGCAATTTCAGGTGAGAGCGTTGGTTGCGGCTGAGAGTAGACCTTTGCCTTCCTTGTATAGCAGTGCTGACATTCGTTCTCTAAAAATGGATGATTTTAAGTATGCACATGAGCAGGTAACATGGTCATAAATCATTTATATATTTAGATTTTGTGGTTTCTATCATCCGTTGAAATCTGAGAAATGTAATTTTCCCCTATATTTGCTTGGCATGTGAGGGAGCTTTTAGCTTATATGAAAACATTTTATTTGGAATGCAAAATTGTGTATGTTTTAGAGAAATGCAATAAAAAAAAGTTTGTGGCTATTACATTGATGATTAAATAATGCAGTATTGAGTTAATTTATCGGTAATTAACTTGGTGTAGATGAATGAACTTTATGATGTGTGAAAACAGCCAGTTGAAATTTTTAAAGTTTGCATATGCTATTGAATAAATTCTGAAATTTGTTATGTTTGGAATCTAGAAATTTGGAGTGCTATATACTGTGAATTATGATGTCTGAATGGTAAATAGATGATGTTAAAATGCTGAAATTTATTAAGTTTGAAAGCTGGAAACTTAAGAGTGTTATATGTTGTAAACCATGTTATCTGACTGCTGAAACTTTAGGCATTTAAATGCTGCAAATTATCATGTCTGAAGCTGGTATTTGGATAGCTAAATATTGTTTTTTTTTTTTTTGATAAATGAATTTAGCTTAACAGACTTGATCAACATCTCGTTTGGAGCTTAATTATTCTCCTAAATTCTTATACCTTTCGTTTGAAATTAATGTATGTGCTATTCAGGATAAAAGAAAACTGAAGAGATTAAATGTTGAGTTAATTGTTGATGACCGTTGTTAAGAATGCTCAATTTTAAGTATGAAATTGCTGAACTGAATATACTTAAATTTGTTGAGGAGATGGACTGCTACTGATTGAAATAATAGGGAATTATGAGAGGTTAACTGCCAACTTTGGCCTCTATCCAAATGCTGGACTTTCAGCATTTAATTTCTCTGTTTAAAGATGTTTTGCACTTGCTAAAAATGCAACAATTGCATATGTTATTTATTTAATTAAATAAATGATACTGAGTTCTTTACCCTTTTCTTCCTTGGTTGTTTTGCTGCATCTTTATGCTGGTATGAGTGATGGAATTAAGTGAAATTTTAGTGAAATTTCTAGCTGTCGAGGGATCTGCTGAAGCATGCAGTTTGCATGCATGCTATCTAATTTCTTACCAATTTAGGTGGTCTGATTGATGGTTATTTATTGTGGTCCAAAAAATAATTAAAGATCATCCAAGTGATCAGAAAATTAAAATGGTTTGAACAATGTGAAACTAAATTGTTAAATGTTAACTAATGATGTCCAAATTGATATGAATTTATGATGTTAGTAAATGCTGCAATTTATGGTTTCTGAAAGTTGTGATTTATGATATTCGAATGATGTATTTTAAGTTGTTCGAATGTGTTAAAGAGTTGATTTAATATAATTCCTAATGGTTGTTTATTGTTGTTCAAAGCATGATGAAATAAACATGTTAGGCGTGGTTTAATACATGCCTTGTTGACCTGTAAGGTTGTCCAAAACAAGACAAAGTTTAGTTGTCTTTAAGATGTTTGAATGTGGTTGTTCGAATGGTTCTTCAAATTTTCCAAATGTGTCTTTAAGGTGCTCAAAAATGTCATTTTAATGTTGTTCATATATGATTTTGAGTGAGGAAATGCAGCATTTAATTTCTTGCTTGAAGTTAATTAAACCATGCTGTAAATGCAAAACATGTTTACATGCTAAATTAACCGTTAGTGAGCTTAAAATTGATCTATTCGAATGTGTTAAATTCATTGTTCAATGTGATGTTATTTATGCTAATGTATTGAGTATATTAATCTGTGCAATTTGATGTTATATGTGGCGTTAATGTTGACTTGTTAATTGCATATTTTATTATTAATCTGATTTAGGGTTCTGAATTTAGAAGAACCTTATCTTAGATAAGTTATCTACTTTCATAATAACTGGAATCTGTATTCTGTTATTTTGGTTGGTTCTTGCCTTCACATGTCATTCATTAACTTTTGTTTCTTTTTTCACAGAACCGGTATGTCTCATTTGCCTTCTTATGCTCGGCCTACAAGTTATTCAAGCACTTACTACAATCCTGGTGATTATCAGGCAGCTGGAGGTTACCCAAGCAGCAGTTACACTCATCAGATTACCACATGGAATGGGTGCGATTATGCAAATTATACTACTCAGCTGCATTTAAACTACACTCAAATTTAAGTGGGGCTTATGCCGCTGGTAATGCAGGTGCAAATTCTTTGCATTATCAGCAGCACTACAAGCAGTGGGCTGATTATTACAATCAAACGGAAGTTAGTTGTGCCCCTGGAACATAAAATTTGTCTGTTGCTAGTACATCCACTCAACTGCCTCAGGTGTCTCAGCTTCTTGGTGTTAGTGGTGGATATCCCACTTCAAACAGCCAAGCCCCCACAACTTTTGCTCGCATTACAAGCAATGGGCTGATTATTACAATCAAACGGAAGTTAGTTGTGGAACATAAATTGTCTGTTGCTAGTACATCCACTCAACTGCCTCAGGTGTCTCAGCTTCCTGGTGTTAGTGGTGGATATCCCACTTCAAACAGCCAAGCCCCACAACTTTTGCTCCACCTTGGAGGCCAGAGTCCAGTTCATCTCAAACACCATTGTTGCAGGTTTGAGTTTTTGTTGGATGCATGGTCCAGGATCAGCCGAATTCATGCATAGTGACGACTTATTTGATTGTTATTGATCAACTTTCTGTTTGATGGGATATATATTTATATCATGGATATTCTTGTTCTTCTCAATATTTTGATAATGAATTTTGGATACTTCCACCAGGTATGATTTCATTGTTCCTAAGATGAAGAACTTTATAAAATGTACTTCCTTTCTTTGAAATGAATTAGAGCATGCCATGCATGACATATTGGGGTAAGTTTGTTCTTTTCAATACTCTACTAGTAGAATCCCACTTCTGTTGCATTCTCTAACCAAAGAATGGAGTGATGTATGTACTGATAACAACATCTCTAAGGGATTTGCTTAAGTGGGTAAAGGGTTAGAAATGGATTTGTGGCATTTTTATAATATTTTAATTTTTTTTATTTTTCATGACCTTTTGAGGCGTTTTTAGAAAAATCGCCGTTAATCGTGTTTTTTAATGGCTTTTGTGGGAAAAGCGTCCCTAAAAGTTATGTTCTATAGCGGCGCTTGTGGGAAAAGTGTCGCTAAAGGTCATGTTCTTTAGCAGCATTTGTGGAAAAAGTGCCGTTGGCGTTTGTCGATATGTGTTTTTATAAGCCCTAAAGCATGAAATCTGCTAATCTGTTAGTATGAATATTATGTAAACAACACTTAAATAACTGTTATACGAGCATGCATGTGATATACGTTTTGGTATCTACTATTCTGCTATATCTGATATTCTGTCTGTATTTAGCTATGGGGCAAGATTTGTATTATGAGGAGGAAGTATTCTGTGTGAGACGATATCTCGCCAATGTATTGGCAGTACTGCTGCGATTATTTTGAAAAGTGTCGTATGGACACTATATGGTGTGTAAGGCTGGGTAGGTATTTTAGACCCATGGTATGTTCGGATGGTCGAGTTGGTGTGTAGAGGATAATGATAGGATTATGTATATATCAGTATTTGTACGATTCATTGTGACTATGATTTTGTAAAAGATTTATGTGTCATATATGTTACGCCATATGATTGAATCTAAATTTATGTTTACGTATGTGTTCCACATCGAGTTATAAAGACTCACTCTCGGTTTGTCTCATTACTTTTAGGTAACCCTCGAGCTTAGACGGGTTGATACGATGGGAGCTCGATGTGACCACTTTTTCGTAAAACTCTATTTACATAAATTTGTTCATGTAAAATTTCGTTTTGAGAGTTTTGTAATTTTGGGACTCTCTGGACTTCGAAGTTTTATTTTAGTTTTGGATTTTAATTTGGAATTTCTAAGCATGGCGTTTGATAAAACGATTTCTTAAAACAATTGTTTTCTACAATCAACCATTTTAAGAAAACATCTCGATTTTTCAAGATATAACAATTTAAGAACTTCCGCTACAAATTATTTGGTTTATTTGAAAATAAAACAATCGACAGTTTAACTATTAAATATAGCAACACATTTTTAAATAATGTGGATGCTTAAGTAGCAAAGATATATGATGCTTTTATAAAGAAAAGTTGGATTTATAACTTTTTTTTTGCAACAATTTTAGATTCAACCATAATTTTTAGGTCGGGTTTGAGGTGTTACATATGTTCTTTCTCTCTCATTAAAAGGGTAAACAAGTGAATAATAAGACAAATTATGGACAATTTGAATTCTCACTTATCAATGATAAATCTTATTAATAATAAAATGGAAAATTTATTTTAAACCTTTTGAAGTATGAAAATTTTAAGTCATTAGAATAGTCAAGTTGCACTTTAATCCTCAAATATTTATAATTCAATTCTATCCTTTCAAAATAGAATCTTTTTTTCTCGGCATGGTGGTAGCATACTTCATTATTTTTTCATTGGGTAGGTAGATTATGGACATGTGATTCTCTGCATCACTCGTGTTTTAAATGTTTTAATAAAATCTAATACCGCTTAGAAATAAAAAGAACTTAAAAGAATAAAATATTCTGATTCGAGTCTAGGATTCATTCATTTGAGTTTAATTTTAAATCATTTGAGTTTAGGATTTCTTTTCTTTAGTCGAACGTATTATATTAAGAAATTAAAAGATTGTGAAGCTAATTATTAAGAGATAACAAAGTTTTATTGCAACTAGAAGAGATTGTTTAATTGTAACATTAAAAGGAGAAGAAAATGATACAATACCTGTTAAGTGATTATTAAAAATATTAATGATATCAAGAAAAATAAGGTTTCCAATAACAGGATGAATATCACTTGAAACATATAATTAAATTTGTCAAAATTTATTATTCTTTTCTAGCAAGCCATTAATTTATTTTTTTGAGCATTACAAGCATCTATTTTCTTCATCTTTTATTTTTTAAATAACTTGTAAATTGTATTCAATTTTATAGAACTTATAATAATTAGAAATAGTTTTAATTATTATGAAAAAATCAAATTTATAAATCGTTATGACAGAAAAAAACACCACATAGATCATAAAAGGAAAAAAAAAAACAATCCAATATATATATATATATGTCAAGCACTAAACACAAAAATACCACATGACAGAATTCATAGTTGTAGAGGAGGATTAGATACTCTAGCCTACATTGGTGCTCATAATCTGTATGTCATTTACATTCGTTTTCAAAAAAGCATATCACTTTAATATTTTCATACCAAAACTAAATAGTTTTAAGGGGAACTAACTTTGTTATTTTTAAGAATATTATTAAAGCAGGACATTTGGTTTTGCTTATATGACAAGTTGTTCAATGCGACGGAGACATGCATATATAGGAAGTCATATTTTGAATTCTAAAAGACATACTACTCTCCAAATTATCCATAATTTATTCTCAATAAATTTATTTGTGGTTATATTGACATACTTAGTCTCATTATAAATTTATTTATGAGATTATCGAGTTAGTTGAGGTTATAGCAGATGATAAAAGTCTCAAGTTTCGTGATATGAAAGTCATTTTTATGACAATTCTTTTTGTTTAAAAATAGTTTCCTTATTATTCATGTTTGGATAATTTAATTTAACTCAAATTTGTTTCTTATACGAATATTTTCTATTTTTCTATTTGTGTCAAATGTGTAATTAAATTTTTAAGCTAAAAGCAATATATTAAGAAACTAATTAAAATGATTGTAAAGCTAATTAATAATATGTAACAACAACTAAAAGGAATTACAACAACAAAGGAGAAGAAAATTTTGATGAAAAAGAAAAGAAAAAAATGATATTATATTTGTTAAATAGTTATTGGAAAGAATAATGTACTCATGAGAAATAAGATTTCTAAAAATAGGTGAAATTTCACTTCAAACATATAATTAATAATTTATATATTCTATTTCTCTCATACAAAAATAAGGTAAATCAAACCGATAGAAATAGTTTAGTTACAAGTTTGATGTTAATTCAATATTTAAAAAAAATTGTTTCCAAAAGGGTAAGAAATACGTTCAGAACATAAATTAATTTAATGTAAAATTTAAATTCTATTTAAATTTTTATTAGTATCAAATAAATTTAATCAAATAAATAATAAGTAAACTGATTGAAAGATTAATATGTCATCTATCAAATTCAATTGGAAGTGATAATTTATATGGAAGATTAGAGCAGATGACTCCTAGAAGATAGGGATATATATGTGATTGAATGAAAAATCAAATCCTAATAGTTAAAATATCTTTTATGTAATCTTGAGGCATTTGGATAACGGAGTAGAGTTTAGCTATCAATACCAATAAAAAGGAAGTTTAGGAATCAACTTGGAAAAAATGGCATGGTTTAAATATTAATTTATGGGTTAAGTATTTTTTTATAAAGTAACAAATATTAATTTGTGTGTATTTTATCGTTTTATATTTTTTATACAAAATATTTTATTAAAAATAATATTATAATGTACATTAATTATATTCATAAAATTTTAATGAAATAATATTCATAATTTCAACTTTATTTGGAAGAAAACTTGTAAATACAACTCAAAACATGAATTAATTTAATGTAAAATCTAACTTCTTTTTATCAGTAAATAAATTTACTTAATAAATACTTTTAGTCCAATTTGAATTCTTACTCATCGATGATAAATCTTATTAATAATAAAAATGGAAAATTTGTTTTTAGACCTTTTGAAGTATGAAAATCTTAAGTCATTAGAATTGTCAAATTGCACTTTAATCTTCAAAATTTATAATTCATACTATCTCTTTAAAATAGAAATTCTTTTATTTAATATATTTAGAAATTGTAAAATTTGAAGTTAATATAATGATAAAATTATATTTGGACCCATTCAAAATGTTATAATTCGTTTCTTCCCCCTAGAACCCCTGCCTTTTGTGAACATTTTTCTACCCAATATTTCCAGTGGTTGTGTTATTAAAGTGGAGTGGGAGTAATGTCATCGAAAAGGCAATGGCAAGAGCTAGAAGTGAGAGAGATCAAGCTTTTTCCAGGCATGGTGGTAGTATACTTGATACTTCTTTAATTTTTTCATTGGGTAGGCAGATTATGGACATGTGATTCTCTGTATCATTCATGTTTTAAATGTTTTTAATAAAATCTACTATGGCTTAGAAATAAAAAGAATTTAAAAGAATAAAATATTCCGATTCTGAGTCTAGGATTCGTTCATTTGAATTTAATTTTTAAATTTAGGATTTCTTTTCGTTAGTCGAACGTATTATATTAAGAAACTAGAAGATTGTGAAGTTAATTAATAATAGATAACAAAGTTTTATTGCAACCAGAAGAGATTGTTTAATTATAACAATGAAATGTAGAAGAAATATGATATAATACCGGTTAAGCGATTATTAGAAAAATCAATGATCTCAAGAAAAGTAAGGTTTTCGGGATTTCACTTGAAACATGTAATTAAATTTGTCAACATTTATTATTTTTTCTAGCAAGCCATTATTTTTTTTTTTTTTTTAGCATTATAAGCATCTATTTTCTTCATCTTTTTAATTTTTTGGGACGGGAAGCTGAACAAATATTATTTTTCTGAGAAACTTTTGTTTTATATATCTAGTTAGCAGTGATTAGCAACTGTTAAACAACTGATACTATTGCATAAAATATGTTTCCCTAAACTGCTTGCTATTTATGTGATGGAGAAATGCATAGGAAGCCATATTTGTGATTTCTAAAAGGCATAGTCCTTGCCCATGATATTATGAAAAAATTATTTGAAAGAGTTTAATAATATTAAGGTGTCTAATAAAGGCAATATTAAATCAAAACTTTAATAGAGAAATTGTATTTATTATATTTTAATATTTTAATAAAATTACATATTTTAATTTAAAATTATTTTAATCAATTATTTTATTAGTTTTGGAGTTGAGGCTTATATAATAGAAGATATTTTAAACCTTTGTAGCTATTTTTTTTTTTCATTTTACAAAGATTTGTAGGTGTTTCATAAGTTGAAAAATTAATTAGTGGATTTAGGTTATAAAATTTGTTCGATATATTTTTAAAATTAAATATGAAATATAATTAGACTGTTTGATAAATAAAATTTTAAAAATATTTAAACCATCAAGTTAAAATAAAATAAATTAACTTCTAAGTGACTTCTTCAGACAAATCTGCAAATGAATCTTTTTTGACTCGATTTTAGAATTGAATGAAGGTGAAGGAAGCTATGGAGGCAAGAGAATTAGGTAAGCGCTTAGGTTTGAAGGAGGATGTCATTTGAGAACTAGTATAGTAGTATCAATTGAAACAAGAAGGCAGCTAGTATAGTACAGTAGTATCAATTGATGATGTGAGAGGCGAATGTGGTGGCTGGCTCAGTTACCAAAAGCAGGAGCTTTTCGCCCAAACCTTTTCTCTATTTTCTCGTGAAAATCTGTGTTATTTTTAAGAATATTTTAAAAGCAAGATATGTCATTTAGATTTTTTTTTTCTCGGCCAAATTAAAAGAATTATTAATATCCTAAAAGGGTAAAACTAACCAAAGATTTCCAAGGACAATTGCCAAAATTGGAAAGAAAATTACAAACAAACTCCTAAAGCAGCAGCCTTTAATTTCACACCAAATAACTTGTTGATGGCTCAGTTTGACATAAAATGAATATAGATTTACACTACAACTAAGTTTCGTTTTACTAGCATTATTGAACTTTATTATTATTGTTTAAATTCATGCTTCAATATTTAAAACAAGAATTCATAGAAAAAAAAAAAAGTGAATGAAACAATATTTTACTGATGAGAATTGTATGACCCATTTCACCCGAGCTTACAAACCCAATTAAACCACAAACCCGAGGCCCAATTAACCAGCCCAAACAAACCCAAAA
The DNA here is from genome assembly GCA_025506655.1 of Gossypium rotundifolium. Classification (NCBI taxonomy): domain Eukaryota; kingdom Viridiplantae; phylum Streptophyta; class Magnoliopsida; order Malvales; family Malvaceae; genus Gossypium; species Gossypium rotundifolium. The sequence goes on along the minus strand of CP106732.1, from coordinate 7,227,484 downwards.
CCAACCCAAGCCCACTAAACAAATCAGAAAAAAAAAAAAAAAACAAAAAAACCCTAGCCCCTTTTTGCCTCTGCGCCGCAGCCACCAACCTCCACCTGCTCTGACAGAGTCGGCCACCTGCTCCCTGCACCACCAGCCCGTCGCCTCCTCCACCGGCTCCACCACCTGCAAACACGCAAAAAAGGACAATAAAAATAAAGGCACTAATGTATTTTTTTTTCCGGATCTGGCTATAAAAAGCCGATTGAAATCTTTGTAAGGGACCTTTTTTAAAAAAAAACATCAATAGAAGAAAATAGGCAGAGATTCAAAACGTTAAAAAGGTTTTTTTCTCCTCTCGATCAAAAAAGAACGACGATTCGAACACACAAAAAAAGGAGAAACTTCGAAACACGACAAACAACAGATCCAAACACCGGAAGTAGAAAAACACAAAAGATCCGTTAAAATCAAAAGAAACAGAGGCTAAAGGTGATTTTTCTTTTGTTTTTTCGAAAGTTATTTTTTTTATTGCGTTTTTTAATAGACATATATATTGTTATATTATTTAAAACATATAAAAAAAAAGAAAAACATACCTTTTTCGAAGTTCCGGCCACCGTGTACGGTGGCCGGCGGCGACGGCGGTGCGGCGGCGACGGTCGGCCGGAATCCCTCCGGAGAGCCGACCTCTGCAGAAAAAAGAAGGGAAAGGATAAGTTTTTTTTTAGGAGCAGGTGAAAAATGATTTTTTTGAAGGGTTTGTGCCTTAAATAGGCCTCCAAAACGACGTCGTTTTGGCGCAGCCTCTCGTGCACCAAAGCGACGTCGTTTGCCCTTACCGACCCGATCCGACCCGACCCTTTGAAGGATCCGCGTGTTTTCATTAAGTGGGATAATTGCCCACTTGGTCCTTCCGCTTTTCGAACCCGACAATCGGGTTTTCTTATTTTTCTATTTTGCCCCAAAATTTCACACGGCTTTCAAATTAACCTCGATCGAACGCAAGCGTTTAGCAAAGTGGGAAAATTGCATCTTTAGTCCCCACCTTTTACCCGCGTGTCTTTCTAGCCCCGAACCACTTTGTTTTATTTATATTTTGACCCGAATTTTCGTTTTTAATGCGATTTAACCCAATTTTCAACAATCTTGCAACTTTTATCACTTTTAATATTATTTAAAGTTTTAGTATTATTGATTATTTTATATCATTATTATTATTTCCATTATTATCACTATTTTATTTTAATATTATTATTATGTTACGATCATCATTATTTTATGTTCATCATTCTTTCATTATTATTATTATTTTAATATTTTTCTTTAACGTTATTATTATATTATACTAGTATTATTAGTGTTGTTATCCTCATTTTACGTATTACTACCATATTTCCATCTTTTTACTTTATTTCATTACTTAATTATTATCATCACCATCATTTTGTTTATATTATTATTACTATTCTTATATTATATATATATATGTCGTTCATTATTATTATTTTCGTTATCGCCATTATTATTATCGTTACTATTAGATTGTTAACATATTATTATTATTATTATTATTATTATTATTATTATTATTATTATTATTATTCATTTACTATAGTAATATTATTTATCATCATTACCTCATTTTTACTTTATTCTATCACTATTTTATTCTTTTATACTTATCTCTTTTACATTTATTACTATTATTATCATTTCATTATTATCTCATTTATATTTATTACTATTTTCACTTTTTGTTTGTCATTATTATTATTATTATTATTATTATTATTATTATTATTATTATTATTATTATTATTATTATTTCTTATTTTATCATTTTATATTCCTATCTATATTTATTTTCTTAGTTTGATACCATTATCATCTATTTAATTTTTATTTATCTCTTTATACTTATATTATTTTATGTATATACTTCTATTTTCACTAACATTATTATTTTATATATTTTATTCCCATTATTTTACCATCATTATTATTTTATCATTATTTTCTACTATCATTAATATCGATTATTATCATAATACCTTTATTTTATCACTACCTATGTTATTACTTTTACTTTATCGTTATTATTAATATCTTAGTATCACTTGTACTAGCGTATTATTTTACATCGTTATTTCATTATTATTGTTCTTTTCACCTATAACATCGTGTTTTCATATTATCATTGGTCACACTAATTTTTCCTCAACACATCGGTTTTCAAATAATCGATATTTCGTGTTAAAGATTCGAGGAACCGAGCCCTAACTTCTTGGGTTCGGTTTTCTCGTTTAAATTAAACAACGGATATCTCTTTCAAAATGACAAAATTCCATTTTAAATTGACATTCCGTATTAGCAATTCGGGTGAATCGAGCCCTAACTTCATGGGATCGGTTTCTTCTCGTTCAAAGCTAAACAACGGGTGTCTCTTTTGAAATTGCAATTTAAAATAAAATACTTAATCTCGAAAATTTGAAATGTCACGCCTAACTTCATGGACTCGACATCTAGATACTTGAGATAAGTTTTTTTTTCTAAAAATAGAGGCAATCTTAGTATTTGAAATCTTAAGGAATCGAGCCCTAACTTCTCGGGTCTCGGTTTCTCATTTGACTTAACAACGGAGATCCTCTTCAAATAAAAACCAAGCTTCAAAAGCGAGCTTAGTTCGGAGTTTAAAGTATTGTGCCCTAACTTCTTGGATGTGATGCTTTATCTCTTGAAAATAAGAGAGCCTTAACGTCCTTCCAATTTTAAAAATAAAAAGCATTGTATTTTCGAACCCCTTTTAAGTTTTCAACAAATAGGACATCAATCAATCAGTTTGGTACCAATTTTGGGCTTGTCGAGGGTGCTAATCCTTCCTCGCACGTAATCGACTTCGAACCCGTTTTCTCAAAGTTCGTGGACCAAAAAGCACTGTTTTAGTAAATTAAATGTTTTATTAAAACAAAGGTGATCCGATCACACCAAATAAAGATCGGTGGCGACTCCCTTCCTTTTCTTTTTCAAAATTAAGTCGACCGCGCGTTCTTTATTTCATCAAAAAATGGTTACGACGACTTGGCGACTCCTTTGGGGACCCGAGGTCAAGCCATAGATTGATTGATTTTGTCCTTTTGATTAAAATGGTTTGAAAAATCACGCTTCTTTTAATGCACCTTTAATATTGGTCTCATAAATACTTTTGGCATTGCATTGCATGACCGTTGCGGTCACACCTTTAAGTGGGAGTGAGAAGCTATGCCTTCGTGAGGTTTTCACCTCCGCATGGGCTAGTGGATCGCGGGATACATCCGTACCTATGTCTTCGTGAAGTTTTCACTTCGCATGGCCATAGGGAAATGTATTCCTCGAACCGAACTTCGATCCGTATAATGGGTGAGGATCGAGGAATCTGCTGGTTCGGGTACCTCAGACTTTAGAACCAAAACCGCATATAGTAAACCCTAGGAGCCCCCCTTAGGTAAAGCTATGTCAAACCTTAGTGGTCATCCAGGTAGGTGTTTGCTTATTTTACTTATGATACTAACTTGTTGTGTTTCATTCTTTTTGTGCATATCATTTCATATTTAAAGAGGTATCGATTCACGGTCAGTTTCTGAGTTAGAAAGCTGGTTATGGAAAACGGATTCCTTGATAAAGTGGAAGACAATGCAGCCGTTCGTATAGTTAGAACCTAGGCAGTTAGAAGGGTATGTATCCATTTGAGCAAAAGGAAATGTGGCGATTGGAAGAAAAGTGATTGGCGAGCGCAAGAAACCACCGTGACAATAAATTGGTGAAAAGGGCTTTGCTTAACATGGGGAGAAAAGTTTATTTCTTGTTGGTGCTCTTCCAAATAACAATCATGAATTTGTAGTTGTATTTGAGGATGTTACATCTAACAGAAACAACAGTAATGCAAGACCTGATGTCCATGATGACCCAAATAGGCAAGACAGGAAGAGAATAAAATGGCCTTATCGGTCAAAAAAGCCTTGTCGCATAGACACCCATGTGAGCAACTCAAAATGCTTGGCGCAGACAGGAATCTAAAAGCTCTCAAGAAGTATTGAGAGTGATAGATGTCATTTTAAGATAGTATGCTGCGAAACAGGGAGGCCTACTGGTTCGCCAATCTTTCAAGATAATCAGAATAGCTTCACAGACATTGGAAGAGGTGCCCTTGACTATAGGGGTTTCCATTCAAGTTTCATAGCCACTCAGAGAGGCCTTTCCCAGAATATTCGTCCCAGTCCGGTTGTGGATTCTTTGCCAATCAGAATGCCATAGATCCTGGCAAAAGAAGCCTTGAAAACCTGAGGACAAAAGTCAGTCCATCCAATCACGAGTACAAGATCACTGGATTGAGCGAGTAGTTGTGCAAAGATCCGTTGTTTTTATTGAAGGAGAAAAGTGTGAAAAAGTTAATGGACTTGCCATGCTTTAATGTCGGAGAGCCGGAACAACCTACATACATTCCTTTGGAGCTACATTCCTTGATGTACTTGCAATTGACAAAGCACTAACTAGAGAGCGTCTTTGGTTAAGACAGAAATCTCAGGAAAGAGTGAAAGCCTTATCCTATGCTTCACAGGGGAGCAACCATAGTGCCGAGCCAATGCTGCGTTCTTGTGGTGTTTCTTTCAACACTAATTTCACCCAAGTCGAAGGTTGTTTCTTTCTGAAGAACGGGGGATGGAATTGGTGGAACCATCTAGGATGAAAGGATAGGTTGTTGCAAACTTCTGGGCTCATCGTTGTGATCCAAGCAACATTACAAGGGATTTGATTCTTGTGAAGAAATGAAAAGAATTCGTATTGACCCGGTTAGATAGACTCAAAGAGACGAACCAGAATAGACGACTTTCACCTGTGGTTGGAATTGGAAAAGCTATTGAACGGATACAATCTAAAATGTTTGGAGCTCCGCAGTTCCTTCTTTGTCTAAAGAAACTCTAATCTTTATGAGCCATAAAAGCGGAAGAATCCCTTGGAGTACGACGCTAGCTAGAGTAAACGATCAATACTTTTCAAAAAAACTGATGCTAAGCTGGGATAGTCTCCTCACTACCCTTGAAGCTGTAACTCTGCAATCGAGTTGAAGTTAAGTCTGAACAAGATTAAGGAAATGAAGTGTAGTGAACTGCGGATCGAGCTTCTTGAAACAAGAAAGGAGTGTTGGAAAGAAGAATTTCATCATTCTCATCACTATCAAGTTAAAAAAGTCAAGATTACCTCGTGAGGGAAATGATGGTTCAAGAGGTAGTTGGTCATCTACAGATTTTGGCATTACAGGTGGATATGTTAAGCATAAAATATGGGCTACAGTCTGATCACAGTCAAGAGCTAGCTCCATTGCTTGGGAAATCAAAACTTTTAGGACTTAGGACGAAAGCATATAGTAGTCCATTTTATGTAAAAGAACTTGTTTTCTAATAAAGTTTTCTAAAATGAAGTCGATTAGAATCGATGCCTCTTTGCATTCATGCATTCGCACTACATTGCATTCGCATTACATTGCATTCATTTGCATTAGACTTTTAGAAAATGACCCTAATTAGGAAAAATATTTCAGTTAACCTGGAAAACATGGAACAAAGGTTGGCGAGGATAGAGCAAAGGCAAATACAGATGCAAGAGCAATTGTCCCAAATTCAACAAGAAATGCGAGAGAAAATGCTAGACTTCCAAAAGAACATGATGGGCCAGCTAACTCAGTTACTAGCCGGAGGACTTGAAAAAAGGAGTGACCCAGTGACCGACAATGTGGATAATGATGAAGACATCATTTATTCCCCAATAAGTGTCCCAACTCAACCTGATGCACATTCTCGCGTGGTACCTATCATTATTGGATCTCAATATAGGACTGATACTTCGGTGCTGCTGAATTCTCCAATGGGCCCTGGTAATGAGCAAGCCAATCGCGTTGTTTTTGGCCTACCAGAGACAAAGAAAAAGGGAGAAGGGGCTTCAAAAGCCCCGAAGAGGAAGGATAAAGATGGGGCTGGCACGAGTGTGTATACTAAGGGTTATTCAAGCCGTTACTGACAAACTAGCCAAAGAAGCTGTTACACCACCCAAACCCCAAAGCAAAAACCCAATCCAAGAGCGTATTCGGAAAAACCTCAGTTCACTCTTATTCCCATGACGTATAGGGAGTTATACCAGAACTTATTTGATATGCATGTTGTAGCTCCTTATTTTATAAAACCATTGCAACCTCCATACCCAAAGATGGTATAACCTAAATGTCGATGTGAGTATCATGCGGAGTTACAGGACATTCGATAAAGAATTGCACAGCTTTCAAGAAGTTGTTGGAAAAATTCGTCAAAATGGGTGTTGTGGAGATAGGCGACGCACCAAAAGCAGAAGCATGAACCTATGAACATTTTAAGCAATGAGACTGTGGAAATAATTCCTATAGTATTTAGAAGCTTACCTAGAGTAATGTATGAAGTATACTTGTTGCTTTAAGCCTAGAAGCAATAAGATCTCTTTTGTGAAATAGGCTCGTGTTTTGAATTACTACTTCAATAAAATGCATCTTTTGGACCAATATTTTTATTTTCCATGCTATACATTCTATTGAATATTCTTTTATTCTTCATTCATAAATAATCATTCATTCTCCGAAAATTGCTTCCATACCGGATATGGGTCCCAGATATCAATGACCTGAGCGACGTTGTTACGAACTCCCTTTCTAGTGAGATATGTGTCTAGAAGAATCTAAGGACTTAGAAGATGACAGAGATTGCAACTTACTTCCTAATTTGTTAAAAATGGCAGATCCTACCTCGCGAGATATCAGCCAACACTGCAAGCCAACGAAGGAGATGAAGATGGAAGCTTAGCTCACCGCAAGAATAAGGCAAGAAATTATCGCATGATCACAGTTAGACACATTAAGGCCACTGAAACATGGATTCCTATATGTGAGGCATGGACGCTATCAAGCCAGTCTCCTCAAGAGCTTTGAGCCGACATCGATTCATAGTCATAGCCTTTGGTTACCTTACCAAGAGGGTAAAGGTCGCTTCACATGTCAAAATTACAAAGTCAGCGGTCGTCTACTCCAACTTTAAATTCAACTTCCAAAAAAAAAAATCAAAAAAATCAAAAAATCAAAAAAATCAAAAATAAAAAAACACAAAAAAACCAAACACAAAAAAGAAAAGAAAAGAAGAGGAAGAAGAATAAAAGAGAATGGCGATAAAGAATGCCGAAAAAACGCGTTAGCACGAATTTATAGTCTGTCCAAAGAATAGACACCACATCAGTGCAACAAGACAGCCAAAACCATTCAAATTTTTGAAAATGACTGAGACTTGTAAAGGTTGGCATAGAGAAGTTACCATTTACCCTCTAGGTTTTTAAAAGTTGGCGGGACTTTCACGGGGCATCTTTACCATTGGTTTATGACAAAATGTTCGCTCAAAAGAATTTCGGAGAAAGACCCAAGATTAAGAAGGTCCTTCAGATTCAAGAGGACTCGAAAGGAAAAGTAAATGCAAAAAAGGCTTGTTCGGGAAACATGGATGGATGGCGGGGACCAGTCCAATCCGGTGAGTTCAAATTCAAAAAAAACATAAAAGAGTTGCAAAAAAAAAGAGGGGCGAAAAAGAACAAAAATGAAAAACACGCAAAAAAAGAGAAAAAAGGAAAAAGAGAGGTCGAGGCGAAAACCTGCAAAGGGCGCCTTGGGATCAAAGAGGATTTGAGTTGAAAACCCGAGAAGGGCAGCTTAAATTTTGCTCAAAAGGAAGGCATACGGTAGCTTTACCATGCTTGAGTTAATAATGAAGAAGTATGTTGTGTCTTGGAGCATCGACAAAGTACTCTGGATCCCCTAAACACATATTGAGCCTATAATGGTCCTCAAGAAGTTTGAACAGAGAAGCTCAGGCTGCGATATCTGGGGCACCTAGTTTCTATTTTTACCTCGCAAAGATACACTGCCAATAAATTTCTGTCCTGATTGCACTCACCACCTTTGCTTAACCCATTGGTTTCGAGCTATGCTCCTAACTAACTTTGTTCTTATCCATAGTTATGAACTCTTTCAGACATTTTGCATTGAAATAATAATTAATGGACTAACGACACTTTCGCAAAGAAGAGTTTCACATGTTACTCTAGAGAACTTCTAAGTAGTATCGGAACCTAAAACAGGACCATTACTTAAAACTCCTCGAGTTTAGGGGAACAGGAACAATGGTGGAGGAAAATTCTGAACCGAGGCTATCTCTTTGGGTTGAAAACAGTGATTGAACAAATGACGAGGTATTACGTAAATAGTATCATCTCGATAAAAAAGGGCGATGTATGAATGGGGAATCATTCGCGCGGAGAACGATTTTATATCCATGCAACTATTATGTGTGCACACCTGATCACGATGCACAGGAACGAAAAGGTGCAACATACCAAATCAAGACATTCTATACCCCTGAGTCGTAGTGGGATTGACTGAAGATGACATAGATTATACACCCCTGAGTCGTAGTGGGATGGATTGAAGATGATACAATTTCTATACCTTTGAGGCACAATGGGTTGATCTGAAGATAGTATAGGCTTTAAAGTCCTGTATGTGCCGTAGAGTGTGCCTTGAGGTCACATTGGGGCAAATTGTTTGAGCAAAATATAATTGTTTCTTTGAGTTTCTAGCAAAAGTACCTGCAATGGCGAGGTATCAGGGTTGTACGACTCTGGTTGACGACGAGCAGTGACAACCCTAAGCATAAAAAGGGGTCATTTCATTTTACGTTCATCATCATTAGGAGCGTGCAATCATCGCATCGTGATCCTTATACATTTTTAACAAAGAATCATTATCACGACATCCCGCACTCATGCAAATGTCCTTTATTATATCATTGCATCTTAATTTTCATGAGAAATCATCATTCTAATAACATTTCGCATTCATATCACGCATAGTTAGGAGCATCTAGTGAAGCCATCATCCTATTACCATCGACCAGCAATGGAATAGGTCAAAAATTGTAAATCTTGTCCCCCTAACCAGTAGTGGGGCAAGATCGAAGGCAAATCTTGGCTCCCTAACCAGTAGGGAACATGATTTAGGCCACCGTCCTATGTCCCTAACCAGTAGGGGAATAGGCCAAAAATTGTAATTCCTGTCCCTAACCAGTAGGGAGCATGGTTAAACTTTAGTCCTATTGCCTTAACCAGTGGTGGAATCTATTGAAGAGCAGATCTCGTCTCCCTGAGTATGCAGTGGAGCAGATCAGAGAAATCGGATTTGACGTTCCTGAAGTTGCAGGAAGAAGATCGAAGATATCAGTCTGGTGATCCTTGAGTTTGCAAGGATCAGATTGAAAATAGCAGATTTGACGTTCCTGAAGTTGCAGGAAGAAGATCAAAGATTCAGTCTGGTGATCCCCGAGTTTGCTGGGATCAGATTGAAGAAAGCAGATTTGACCTTCTTGAAGTTCAGAAGCGGATCAAAGATTCATCTGGTGATCCCGAGTTTCTTTGGGATCGATTGAAGAAAGTAGATTTGACCTTCCCGAAGTTGCGAAGCGATCGAAGATATCACCGTGATCCCCGAGTTTTTGGGATCGATCAAGAAAGCGATTGACCTTCCTAAAATTGCGAAGCGGATCGAAGATTTAGTCCGTGATCCCCGAGTTTTTGGGATCGATTAAAGAGATCGATTGGACGTTCCCGAAGTTGCGGAAAAGATCAAAGACTTCGGTTTGGTGATCCTTGAGTTTGCAAGGATCGATTGAAAATAGCAGATTTGACGTTCACGAAGTTGCGAAGCGGATCAAAGATATCACCTGGTGATCCTTGAGTTTGCAGGGATCAGACTAAAAATAGCATATTTGACTTTCCTGAAGTTGCAGGAAGCAGATCGAAGATATCAGTCTGGTGATCCTTGAGTTTGCAAGGATCAGATTGAAGATAGCAGTTTAGACATTCCTAAATTTACAAGAGTAGATCGAAAATAAACAAGTCACGTCCCATTGAAGTCGCAGCAAAGATTAGATTGAAGCCACATATCGGTGGAGTGGATCAAAGCAACAAGATGCGGTGGGCAGAAGCGACGCTACCTGAAGAAAAGACACCAAAAGAAGTTAAGGCCCACTGAGACCGGGCAAAATGGGTCTTTCTTACGTCTTTGCTCTATTGCCGTTACACGACAATGAGCAAAGAGGGCAACAGACTGAGACCCATTTCACCGGGCCACAAACCCAATTAAACCACAAACCCGAGGCCCAATTAACCAGCCCAAACAAACCCAAAACCAACCCAAGCCCACTAAACAAATCGAAAAACAAAAAAAAACAAAAAACCCTAGCCCTTTTTGCCTCAAGGCTGCCAGCCCACCAACCTCCACTGCCTCGACAGTCGGCCACCGCCCCCTGCACCACCACGGCCGTCGCCTCCACCGGCTCCACCACCGCAAACACGCAAAAAGGACAATAAAAATAAAGGCACTAATGTTTTTTTTTCCGGATCCGCTATAAAAGCCGATTGAAATCTTTGTAAGGACCTTTTTTAAAAAAAAATCAATAGAAGAAAATAAGCAGAGATTCAAAACGTTAAAAGGTTTTTTCTCCTCTCGATCAAAAAAACGACGATTCAACACACAAAAAAAGGAGAAACTTCAAACACGACAAACAATGATCCAAACACCTAAGTAGAAAACACAAAAGATCCGTTAAAATCAAAAGAAACAGAGGCTAAAGGTGATTTTTCTTTTGTTTTTTCGAAAGTTATTTTTTATTGCGTTTTTTAATAGACATATATATTGTTATATTATTTAAAACATATAAAAAAAAGAAAAACATACCTTTTTGAAGTTCCGCCACATGTGTGTACGGTGGCCATGCATGACGGCGTCATGGATGAATGATTCGGCCGGAATCCTCCCGAGAGCCGACTGCAGAAAAAAGAAGGGAAAGGATAAGTTTTTTTTTTAGGAGCAGGTGAAAAATGATTTTTTTGAAAGGTTTGTGCCTTAAATAGGCCTCCAAAACGACGTCGTTTTGGGCAGGCCTCTCAGGCACCAAAACGACGTCGTTTTGCCCTTACCGACCCGATCCGACCCGACCCGGCTGAAGGATCCGCGTGTTTTCATTAAGTGGGATAATTGCCCACTTGGTCCTTCCGCTTTTTCAGAACCCGACAATCAGGTTTTCTTATTTTTCTATTTTTGCCCCAAAATTTCACACGGCTTTCAAATTAACCCCTGACCGAACGCAGCGTTTAGCAAAGTGGGAAAATTGCATCTTTAGTCCCCCACCTTTTACCCGCGTGTCTTTCTAGCCCCCGAACCACTGTTTTATTTATATTTTGACCCGGAATTTCCGTTTTTAATGCGATTTAACCCAATTTTCAACAATCTTGCAACTTTTATCACTTTTAATATTATTTAAAGTTTTCAGTATTATTGATTATTTTATATCATTATTATTATTTCCATTATTATCACTATTTTATTTTAATATTATTATTATGTTACGATCATCATTATTTTATGTTCATCATTCTTTCATTATTATTATTATTTTTAATATTTTTCTTTAACGTTATTATTATATTATACTAGTATTATTAGTGTTGTTATCCTCATTTTACGATTACTACCATATTTCCATCTTTTACTTTATTTCATTACTTAATTATTATCATCACCATCATTTTGTTTATATTATTATTACTATTCTTATATTATATATATATGTCGTTCATTATTATTATTTTCGATATCGCCATTATTATTATCGTTACTATTAGATTGTTAACATATTATTATTATTATTATTATTATTATTATTATTCATTTACTATAGTAATATTATTTATCATCATTACCTCATTTTTACATTATTCTATCACTATTTTATTCTTTTATACTTATCTCTTTTACATTTATTACTATTATTATCATTTCATTATTATCTCATTTATATTTATTACTATTTTCACTTTTTGTTTGTCATTATTATTATTATTATTATTATTATTATTATTATTATTATTATTATTATTTCTTATTTTATCATTTTATATTCCTATCTATATTTATTTTCTTAGTTTGATACCATTATCATCTATTTAATTTTATTTATCTCTTTATACTTATATTATTTTATGTATATACTTCTATTTTCACTAACATTATTATTTTATATATTTTATTCCCATTATTTTACCATCATTATTATTTTATCATTATTTTCTACTATTGTTAATATCGATTATTATCATAATACCTTTATTTTATCACTACCTATGTTATTACTTTTACTTTATCGTTATTATTAATATCTTAGTATCACTTGTACTAGCGTATTATTTTACATCGTTATTTCATTATTATTGTTCTTTTCACCTATAACATCGTGTTTTCATATTATCATTGGTCACACTAATTTTTCCTCAACACATCGGTTTTCAAATAATCGATATTTCGTGTTAAAGATTCGAGGAACCGAGCCCTAACTTCTTGGGTTCGGTTTTCTCGTTTAAATTAAACAACGGATATCTCTTTCAAAATGACAAAATTCCATTTTAAATTGACATTCCGTATTAGCAATTCGGTGAATCGAGCCCTAACTCATCTGGGATCCGGTTTCTTCTCGTTCAAAGCTAAACAACGGGTGTCTCTTTGAAATTGCAATTTAAAATAAAATACTTAATCTCGAAAATTTGAAATGTCACGCCTAACTCATCGGACTCGACATCTAGATACTTGAGATAAGTTTTTTTTTCTAAAAATAGAGGCAATCTTAGTATTTGAAATCTTAAGGAATCGAGCCCTAACTCATCGGGTCTCGGTTTCTCATTTGACGAACAACGGGAGATCCTCTTCAAATAAAAACCAAGCTTCAAAAGGCGAGCTTAGTTCCGGAGTTTAAAGTATTGTGCCCTAACTTATGGATGTGATGCTTTATCTCTTGAAAATAAGATAGCCTTAACGTCCTTCCAATTTTAAAAATAAAAGCATTGTATTTTGAACCCTTTTAAGTTTTCAACAAATAGGACATCAATCAATCGGTTTGGTACCAATTTTGGGCTTGTCGAGGTGCTAATCCTTCCTCGACGTAATCGACTTCCGAACCCGTTTTCTCAAAGTTCGTGGACCAAAAAGCACTGTTTTAGTAAATTAAATGTTTTATTAAAACAAAGGTGATCCGATCACACCAAATAAAGATCGGTGGCGACTCCCTTCCTTTTCTTTTTCAAAAATTAAGTCGACCGCGTCGTTTACTGTTTCATCAAAAAAATGGTTACGACAAGAATTTAATGAAGATCGAGAAAGATATAGAACCAGAAAGAGGTGTATTTCAAGAGATAACACTTTCAAGTTTGAAAGCTTTCCAATCATTGTAGGAATATTCCCTTTTAAATCGTTGCTAAACAACCTCAACTTTTCTAATTTTGACAAATTGCTTAGAGTAGATGAGATATATAACCAACGGTTGTTAAGGTATAAAATAATCCTTGAACTTTGAAGCAAATGGGATTTCTCCATTGAAGCTATTGTTACCAAAGTTCAAATATTTCATCCAATGTAAATTTGTTAACTCAACGGGTAAAGAACTATGGAAATTATTGTGACGAATGTCAAGCCAAGCAAAGAAAGATAAATTATCCAATCGAGATGAGATGGTGCTGTGAGATCCCTACATCGACAAATTCAAAGCAAGGACGATGTTGTGTTTGGATCCACATGTGATACCAATCCAATTGCAAACAGAGGTAGAAGTGGACCAATTGATCGTTGAGAGGTTGTGTGGATCATGACTTATATGAGATTTTAAAGTTAGAAGGGCCGATTGAGCAAGTGATGATGTTGGGTGAACTCGTAGACAAAAAGTTCAATGTTGCAAATAGTAGCAAAAACAAAAGAGGAAGGAAGCCGGTTTGTGCCATAAGGTAGGACGTGGGTATAAGGCAAATCATAAGGAGAGAAATAGCTAAGTTAATACTTTTGTAATGCTAGCTCAATATTCATTAAATACTCGGTTCTATGGATTTAGGCGCAAGATCCTTTGACTTATGAGGATTTTGCTCAAAGTTATTGAGCTCCAACCAAATACACGATGAAAAGGATAGCACTTTGTCTCAAGTTTTTATATTTACACATCGCTTTTATAAATTAGTCTTGAAAAATCTCAACTCTAATTTTTAAACTACTTTCGAGTTTCATTTAAAAATTTAACTAGAATTTAAGAATATTATAAAAGCAAGAAATGTCATTTAGAGAAGTTCCTTTTAAGTTTTTTTTCTGCCAAAATAATGTAATTATAAATATCCTAAAGGTTAGAACTAACCAAAGCGGTTAGTAAAACATGAGATGCTAAAAGCAGACACATGCCAAAATAGGAAAGAAAATTACAAACAAACTCCTAAAGCAAGCAACCTTTAATTTCACACCAAATAATTGGTTGATGGCTCAATTGACATAAAACCAATAAAGATTTACACTATAACTAAGTTTAGTTTTGCTAGCATTCATTGTTTAAATCGATGCTTCAATATTTGTAGAAATTAGATAAGAATAAAGTGAATGAAACAATAATGAGAAATTGTTTACCTATGAAGTCGTTGCCTCCAAGATTCAAATATTGAAGCATGTTAATATTCACTCATAGAAGAGAAATATCTGAGATCACTTTAATAGAAAGAGGTGGCGTTGTATTTATACAGAGAGTTATTAACTATACCAGAACTAACTAACTGCTTAACAAACCAACCTTAACAACTCAACCTACCACTAACTATACAACTCATTCTTTGTACTTAATACTAACTCGCGCAATTAATGCTTTATTATATTCCTCAACATGCCCCATGCTTGTCGACGTTCACGTGTTTCTTCATGCCACCATCTGTTGAGGATGTAACCCTTAACTTATTTCTGAACTTTTCGAACAGCTCTATTGACAGTGGTTTAGTCAGGATATCAGCAACTTGCTTTAGTCCAGATACATGACCCACCTGCAAAGATCCTTCTGCAACTTTTCTCTAACAAAGAAGTGTCTAATTCAACTGCTTGAACTTTGAATGCATGATGGGGTTACTTACTACAAAGAATCGCCGCAGAGTCATCACACCACACTCGAGTTGTACTTTGTGTTGAAACACCTAGTTCAGGCAGTAAGGACTTAAGCCAAGTTAACTCAGCAGTGAGATGACCCAAACTCCTGTATTCTGCTTCTGCAGTCGACCTTGACACCACCTGCTGTTTCCTTGAGTTCCATGAGATAGGATTACTGCCAAGAAAAACACAAAACCCCGAGGTTGACCGACGATCATCAGGATCCGATCCCCAACTAGCATCTGAATAACCTTCAAGAATAAACTTTGAGTTTCGGATGAATTGTAATCCAAAATCAAGTGTCCTTTGTAGGTATCGGAGAATCCGTTTGACAACTTTGAAATGTGTGTCCAAAGGTTTGTGCATGATTGGCAAGACTTGTTTACTGAAAAAGAAATGTCAGGCCTTGTTATGACTACAAGCTCCTACTAGACTCCTGTATAAACTCTCATCTTCAATTGGATTTCCTTGATGAGCAGACAACCTGCAAGAGGTCACCATTGGAGTAGGGGAGGGTTTTGACTTATGCATGAAAGCACGCTGAAGTAGTTCCAAAATATACTTCTTCTTATTCAAGTAAAGACCAATTTGAGTGCGAGTCACTTCAATGCCAAGAAAATAACTCAGCTCCCCCAGATCTTTCAATGAAAACCAAACATTGAGTTCCTTGACAAACTGATCAATCGTAGAAGAATCATTTCCTGTTATTATTATATCATCAATGTAGACTAGGACATATATCTGCTGAGTTCCTGTTCGTCGAATGAATAGAGAGTTATCAGCCTTTGAGACAACAAATTGAGCAGCAAACAAAAACTCTTGTAGCTTGTGGAACCATGCATGAGGAGCCTGTTTTAGACCATACAGAGCCTTCCTCAATCGACAAACAAGTTGCTGACCATTAGATGGCTGTTACTCAAAACCAGGTGGTTGCGTCATATAAATTTCCTCACGTAAATCACCATTCAGGAAGGCGTTGTTAATGTCAACCTGTCGAGGACTCCACCCTAAAGAAACAGCAAGTGCAAGCATGACCCGAATCATTTTTGGCTTGACAGTTGGGCGGAAAGTTTCGAAGAAATCGACGCCAGCTTCCTGTAGAAACCCCTTGACTACGAACCTTCCTTTGTATCTAGCGATCGACCCATCTGCATGTCTTTTTAATTTGAAGATCCATTTACACCGATAGCTCGGTGGCGCAGGTAGGTCACAAGGTCCTATGTGGTTAGCCATTAAATCAAGATATTCGCTTGAGCAAATGCAGCCTAAGCTAGGCTAGTGAAAGCCTCAACTATGTTCAAGGCTCCTTTTATCTTGAGTAGTAGAAAACACCTTTGGTTTGAAGATGCCGCTCTTTGACCGAATGCACATAGGATGACGGTTGACAAGACTAGAGGTAATGGATTGGGGTTGACTTCAGGAATAGGAGCTGGAACAGCAGACTCAGAATCTTCAGGAATAGGATCTGGAAGAACTGGAAGAGGATCAACATCAAAAATAGGGGCTGAAGGAGCTGGAACAAAATTGACACCAAGAACAGGAGTGACAAGAGGATTAGAGAGCTCAACAGAATTCCCAAGTGAAGGTAATGTAGAAGTAACTTCAGGGGAACCAACTCCGACTATAGGAATATGTGTATGTTGATGAAGAAGCCTGGGAAGAGCGAAGCCTGTTGCTAAAGAAAAGCCATTCTGGAAAGGAAAACACATTTCATCAAATAGAACATGTCGTGAGACAAAAAATCGACCATCACGTGCAAGGCATTTGTAACCTTTTTTGTTGCCACTAAGTCCCAAAAAAAACACACTCTTGAGACCGAAATTGAAACTTGTGTTTCTGAAAGGGTTGTAGACAGGGATAGCATGCACTCCCAAAGACTCGTAGTGAAGAATAATCAGGTTTAACATTATAGAGTTTTTCAAACGGACTCTTGTTTTGTAGAACAGGTGTCAGTAGTCTGTTGAGTAGATGAGCTGCATGAGAGAAGGCAGCTGACCAGTACTTTAAAGGCATTGATGCCTGAGCTAACAAGGTAAGCCCCATGTCAACAATAGAGCGATGTCTTCGTTCGGCTACGCCATTCTGTTCTGACGTATAAGGACAGGTGAGTTGATGTTGAACCCCAAGTTGGGAGAGTTTAGTGGATAAAGAACGAAATTCACCCCCTCCATCTGTTTGTACCATTTTTACAGTCATTCCAAATTGTACTTGAACCATATTGTGGAAATGAAGATAACAACGAAGAACTTCCGGTTTGTTTTTAAGCAAATATAACCAAGTGTCTCTGCTGTACATATCAACAAAGGTGACATAATAGGAGAAACCACTTGACAACACATGTGCAGCCCCCCATACATCGGACACTACTAACTCAAAAGGAGAAGAATACACTGTTGTTGAAGTACTGAAAGGTAACTTGTGAGACTTGCCCAATTTACAAGGTTTACACATAAAATTCAAATTGCTATGTTTGAAAGGCACACTACAAGAATGAAGAACTGGAGCAAGTGTATTTCCACAGGGGTGTCCAAGTCTGTTGTGCCACAATGCTAGGGAGGAGGAAGCTTGAACATTGAAAAGACTTGGTGACCCAGAAACTGACTTGTGAATAGGAGCTTGAGAAAAGTCAAACCTATACAAGCCTTTATGCATGTGACCCTCCAGTAGTATCCTCCCTGTCTGAATATCCTTCACAAAGCACATAAATGGATGAAATTCAAAATAAACCGAATTATCTCTAGCAAATTGTCCTACAGAAGTATACTGAGATCACTTTAATAGAAAGAGGTGATGTGTATTTATCTGAGAGATATTAACTATAGTCAGAACTAACTAACTGCTTAACAAACCAACCTTAATAACTCAACCTACCAAATTAACTATACGACTCACATTGTACTTAATACTAACTCACGCAATTAATGATTTAATATATTCCCTTAACAAAGCATACTCAAATTCCCAATTTCTAAAGGCAAACTTCCTCAAAAGAGTTGTTATATAATGATAAAGCCCACGACTCTTTACACTTAAATATGCTATTTGCAACTTTACCGTAAATCTGATTTGAATATTCTAAATTGATATTGAAATTTTGAAAGGTTATCAAATATTACCGATGGAAGATGACCGCAATAAATAAATTTATTGATAAAGGCTTCATGTAAGTATAATAAACTTGTCATTTCAAATCGCTTAAATAAATTTATAATTATTTTTACTTTTATATTTAAATTGAATCTTTCCATTAATTTTAATCTAGGAAGGTGAAAATTTACGTTGGGTTACCCTTACAAATAAAACATGAATTATTCTTTTATAAAAATATTTTTATAGTGTGAAAAGGACATAATTCTCAAACGATGAATTGTACAAGTCAAGGTCCTTGTAATTCATATTAATGCGTTGATTAATATTAACAAAGAATCTTTAACCTCGTCTTTCTATCTCTGTCTCTCTCTCATTTTCCTTTGGTGTGATGGATTAATCTATGTACAATAACTAATAATTATATCAATTTATTTGATACGATGGACTAAACTATGTAGAATAACTAATTAAGCACATCACTCTTGAGCTTCAATTTACACCACACGTAAATGATAAACATAACGAAAATACCAAAAAAGCTTGATGAAAAGTGATTTAAATCTTCACGACATTTTTGGCGAAAAGTAGAAAATGCCATGGGTGTAGCATAACTAAAACTTGTGGTGCTTAAAAATGTCACGAAAGATATATTTGTTGAGCACTTTAGTTGTCTGTTTTCTTTTCATTTATTTTTAAACATGTAAATTTTATTCAATTTTATAGTTTTATTATTGAAGTAATGGGAAGCTTAATGTAGAAGAAGTTGAACTTGGAGCTAACCTAGATGGGGAGAAGTTCTATTAAATACCCAAACATAACTCAACTTTTTCAATTCAAACAACTTTGGAGGTATTCGTAAAATTCTTAGTAACTAAATTGTTTGTTTAGAGACAAGCATTACTATAGTAAGAAGCTAATAACTTAAAAAGCTAAATATGATAAGACTTTAAAATGATGATTTTTATGTGTTAAATATATATGTATATTGAGTACGATCCTACTAATTTAGGTTGTTTATGGTTTTTATCTTGTAGAGATTAAATTGAAGGCAAAAGAAATTTAGGGGTAAAAATGTGAATTTAAAGACAAAACAGTCAAGATGCTAAATAGAGAAGAAATGGTGCCGACAATACAAAGTGTGGAAAACTTGGGTAAATTTTCAAAGATGAGATTTATGAACATAAGACTTTGTTTAAATTTGTATTTTATTTTTAGGATTATTATTAGGATTATTATATTGTTTACATTTAATTTCAAATTATATCTCTTAAACATTATCATCTAGAGCTTAAATAGGAACAAATTAGGTTATTTCATGTCCTATAAATAGTGGATGGAATGACATGAATATTGACTCATCACTTTTGTAAAAACTCCTTCCTCTAAGGCTCTTAACTTTTTGTTTCATTTTCTTTCCAATAAAATTCGCTTCATTAAACTTGTGTTTTTATTCCCAAAAGACATGAGTAACTAAACTAGTCTTCCCAAAAGACATGAGTAACTAAACTCGTCTAGTCAAAGGTTATCAAGATTCATCCAAAAAGAGTTCACAAGGCTTAGATTCCGTTTAGGAAGATCGAGATAACCGAGGTGGAATCCTCAAATCGAAAAACCCATTGTCTCAACTCTTTCTTTCCACAATTGCATTTCAATTTATTTAATCTCAACTTGTCCATATTCTTAATTGCTTTTATTTATTTATTTTTCTAGGTCCGATGTTTTATTAGGCACAATTATGCCCAGATTTCAATAAACAAGAAGTCAGAGCGATCCAATCCCTAAGGATTTGACCCTACTCCCTTATGCTATTTCTTTTCGTTATTTAGGGATAGGATATATTTGGTGCTTTGACGACACACCAATAAACTACAAAAATATAAAAAAGAAATTAGTTTTAACAGAAACATGGCTGTTACAACTTAACCAATCATAAACAACTCTTAAACCAATCATAAGCCAACTATGACTTTTCAACTAAAGCTATTACAACTGAAAACCAACATTTTTGGTTTAGCTCTTTCATCCCTCTCACAAAGAATGAGGATGGCGAGATATCTCACTATGTTATAGTCAAGTATAGGGTTGTGGAGGTGATTGTAAGTTCTAATGTGTTCTTACCTTCTACTAAAGGTAAATCAAGAGCTACATTGAAAATCTAACTAAGTTTTGTTTGACACCAATTAAATTGGTTGATGGCTCAATTGACATAAAAATATAAATACTCTATGATTAAGTTTGGTTTTGCTAGCAATGAACTTAATAGTTATTGTTTAAAGTCCCACTTCACTATTTAAAACAATTGTTGATAGAAACTAGATA
Source organism: Gossypium rotundifolium (assembly GCA_025506655.1). Taxonomy (NCBI): domain Eukaryota; kingdom Viridiplantae; phylum Streptophyta; class Magnoliopsida; order Malvales; family Malvaceae; genus Gossypium; species Gossypium rotundifolium. The sequence continues at coordinate 7,207,005 of CP106732.1, read as the reverse complement.
AAAATGAATGAAACAATAACCAAGAATTGTTTACCTTTGAGGTGGTTGTCACCAAGAGACAAAGTGTCGCAGAAAGTCAAATTTCCAATTTTGTAGGTATACTTCCTCCAATGAGTTGTTAAACAATGATAAAACTTGTATTTGCACTTGAATAAACTATTTGGAATTCTACCGTAAATTTGATTTTCATCCAACCTCAACCTTTTAGTTTTGACAAGTTGCTTAAAGTAGATGGGATAGCACCAATGAAATTGTTAAGTGATAAACCGTAAAAGTAACATATTTTAACCCCATATTTAATAGGCTTTTAGATGAATTAGCCCTTGATTTATGAAAAAAGGTGCTTTTAATCCTTTCTTTTCATGTTTATACTCAGGAAAGGCACCTGAGGATAAAAAGAACACAAAACCGGCTTAAAACGGATTAATTGGGCCTTAGCAAGAAATCAACAGGCCTGGCACAAAGCCTGCACGACCGTGTCTCAACGATTACCTAGAGCACGGCCTCAACTCTGTGACACACGGCCGTGCATCATCCATTTCCCACACGAACGTGCATGGTGATCTACATGGCAGTGTCCCAATCGATGACACAAGCACTACCGAATCTCGACTTACAGTCGTGCCCAAAATGACAGAATCGAGACACGACCCAACCACGATTTACAAGGGCGTGTGCCATAGGCGTGCCCCTCTCGCGGGAATGAACAATTTCACTCAGAATTGGATGCTTCAAGCCAAAGAAACATACTCCAAAGTCTACTCAAACACCCTAATAGTAATTCTACTTGAAGGAGGTATTTAGGAGCCAAGTATAGCATCCCAAAGCCTATATAAACAACCCAAGGCAGACATTAAGGGGGACAACTTTTTGCAGAGGCTTTTGCCGAAGCTTTCATCTTTTAGGGAGTCACTTGAAGATAGCCAGTTGATCCATCTCAAGAAGTCGGAGTTCTACTTAAGATGGAGGATCTCTCCTTCAATTCCTTTAGGGGGTTTTAGGGATTTCTGATGTTTTGTTTTATCTTTTCTCTTGAGATGTTTTCTTATTTAGTTATGAACTAAACCCTTCAGATACCTGAAGGGGATGAAACCTATGATGGGTTTTGTTATTTGATTTCTAAATTATATGATAAGTACTTAGTTTGTTCTTAATTATGTTGCTTTATTTAATCTGATGTGCTTAGGTGGAGGAGGAATAGACCCTACCTAAGAGTAGATCTAGCATAATTGAGCGAAGTTGATCTAGCGCCTAGAGATAGGGTTACGAGATTTTTCTGAATTAGGTGAAACCTAATATGGGAATCCTTTGATCGGTTTCATCGCTTCCTTAGGGGTTATTATAAGAGAACGAGAGTTCCACTAATTAACCTAAGGTTAGACGTTGTTCGCCTCGAGAGGGTTTAATATAGGTTGGGAGTCTCACGGATCAAGCTAAGTGAAGAAATCATATGGTTTGGGGAATAAATAATAAGTGAAGTCATAGATGGATTCTTCCTGAGGGTATTGTCTTCATCAACTGAGTTTTCCTAAAGTCTTTCTCCCATTCATTCTTTTATCCTTGCATCTAGTTTAGTTTTTCATTAGTTTCATAAACCAATCACTCCATATTTCAGGCTAAATAATAGAAAGAAAGTGAGTAGTAGTACTTTTAGGTTCCCTTGGGTTCGATAAGATATTCTTGCCTAAACTATACTACTGTTCGATAGGTGCACTTGCCTCTATCGTTGTCATAGTTAGTCTACAGGTTTGATCACTCTTTTATAAATATTAAAACTCGACTGTTTGACACGATCATTAAGGTATAAAGATAAGCTTTTGGCAAGACCGACCTAATGACATCAATGCCCTACGTAAAGAAAGGCCATGGAGAAGTCATAACATGAAGAGGTGAATGAGACACATGAATTTTGTCTCCATAAATTTGGCACTTATGACATCTCTTGACATAATCGATACAATTCTCACTACACCGTAATGTACTTTTATCAATTTTTTAGTAGCGTTTTAATAAAAACGCAGCAAATATTATACATCGGGCGTTTGAAAGAAAACGCAAGAAAAGTTGAGCAATAGCGGTGTTTTTACCAAACGCTGCTATAGTTCGATCTTTAGCGGCTTTCAGAGAAACACCGCTATAATCGAGCAATAGCGACGCTTTCTTAAAAGGCCGCTATAGATCTAAGCATTAGCGACGCTTCCCAAAAACGCCTAAAGATCGAGCTTCTAGCGGCGCTATTCCTAAAACGCCATAAAAATCTATTAAAAACTATTTTATTTCAAAATAAAACACCGCTTTTGGTATCAATATAAAAATTGAAAAAAAAACTCAGCATTATTGGCGTTTTGTACAAAAACGCCAATAAAGGTATAGCAATAGTGGCCTTTTTTTTAAAAATGCCGCAAAAAAATATTTTATTTCTAAATAAAACGGCGCCGGTTTGGTATCAATATAAAAATAAATTAGTGGAATTTTGTGCACAAATGCCGCTAAAGGTATAGAAATAGCGACATTTTCGTTAAAAACGCCGCAAATAGCTATTTTATTCCAGAATATAATGGCACCATTTTGGTATCAATAAAAAAATTGAAAAAAAAAACTTAGCATTAGTGTTTATAATTTAGTGGTTTAATGGTTTAGTGTTTAGGGTTTAGAGTGTAGTGTTTAAGGTATCGTGTTTAAGGTTTAGGATGTAATGTGTAGTGTGTGTGGTGTATGATATAGGGTTTAAGGTGTAGTATTTACGGTTTAGTGGTTTAGTGGGTTTAGGCAGGTTTAGAGCGTAGGGTTTAAGGTTTAGTGTTTATAGTTTAAGGATTTAGTGTCTAGGGTTTAGGGTTTAATGTTTATAAATTTAGAAGGTTATGGGTTTAGGGTTTAGAGTTCAGGATTTAAGATTTAAGGTTTAGAGTCCATGATTTAAGGTTTAGGGGTTAGTGGTTCGGGATTAGAGATTAAAGGATATGGGTTTAGAGTTTAGGGTTTAAGTCTTAGAGGTTTAGGGGTTAAGAGGACGAAGGTTAGGGTTTAGGAGTTAATGGGACAAGGGCTAGGGGTTTAGGGTAATTTGTGTGAAAAATATATGTTAACAATTTGAAATACTATTATTAAAATAAATTTAAAGTTTTTGGGTATATGACTGATTTGTTTTTAATTTATATATTAAATAATTTTAAATTTTAAATAATTTTCAAGATTTCAAATTTTATCTAATTCTTTTAAATATTATTTAAATTTTAAAAAATATTTATTTAAATGAAAAATTAAAATACTATTATTTAAAATACTTTTAAAGTTTTTGGGTATATAATGATTGTTTTTTAATTTATATTGTTTTTATTTTATATATTAAATAATTTTAATTTTTAAAGGCATTAGCGGCGCTTTTGTTTAAAAATGCCATAAAAGATATGTTTTAAACAAAACGGGCCGTTTTATTAGATTTTTAGTATGCTTACGATAAACGCCGCTAAAGGTTATATTTGTTCCTAAACCTCTAACTAGTTATATTAATTAAAATACAATTTATTTTTAATTGAATATTTAAAATATAAATATTTTATCTTAATTAAAATATGAATTATAATAATTAAAATATAAATTATTTATAATAAAAAATAATGACACTTAGAAAAATTTGAAAGTAAAAACATAGAAAATATTTGTTAAAATGAAAAAATATTATTAAATAATTTATTATATAATCGTAAAAGAGATAGTATTAATTTTAAAATATTGAATTAATTCTCATTATAGTTTAGGGTTCATGGTTTAATTTAGGGTATATAGTTTATGGTTTAAGCTTTATGGTTTATGGTTTGGGGTTTAGGAATTAGAATTTATGGTTTTGAGTTTAAGAGTACGGGTTAGGTTAGGGTTTAGGCTGGGTTTATAGTTTAATTTTTAGTATTTTAGATTTATGGGGTTTAGGGTTTAGTGCTTAAACCATATCGAATAATAGAGTTAGAGTCTTAGTGTTTAGGGATTTAAGTGTTAGGGATTTTGATAAAAGAGATAAAAATCAAATTATTTTAGGGTTTAGGGTTTGCAATAAGATTATTTCTTTAATTACTTCTGCACCTTGTAATATATATGAGTTGCGGGTTAGGGTTTAAGGTGTATAATTTAGTTAGGGTTTATGGTGTATAATTTGGGGTTTAGTGTATCATATGATACACTTTTTAGGTGTATAATTTAGGGTTTTATGATTTAGGCATGAGAACTTAAATTATAAAACTGTATAAATTAAATATACTGTTAGAAAGAAAACAAAATTATTTTAAAGGAATTTAATAAATAAATAAACTAAAAAATTGTTGGTATTAGCGGCATTTTTGCTCAAAAATGCCGCAAAAAGCATATTAATAAACAAAACAACGCCGTTTACTTGGGGGCATTAACGGCACTAGCCATTAAAACGCCGCGATAGATTAGTATTAGTGGCGTAAAAAACTATTAATTTTAATTGAAACGGCGTCGTTTTCTTTAGAGTTTTAGTGGCACTTTCTATGAAACGCCGCAAATAACCCGACAAATTTAATTGAAATGACGTCGTTTTATTTAGAGTGTTAGTGGAACAAATTAATTCAAACACCGTCGTTTTTGTAAGGGAATTTAGTGGCGCTTGTTGAAAATGCCACAAAACGCCAATTTTGTTTAACAAAACGGCACCGTTTTTCTTCCTCAATTTATACCCCGAGTCATCCCCCCTCCCCCCAAAACAGAACCCCTAATCCCTAATTTCTCCCCAAAATCCCTTAGCGCTCTCACACTGAAAACCCGACCAGACCGCCACTGTCGGTGTCCTCTCTGCTCGTCGTCGTCTCTGTCGCCCTTCTCTACCGCAACCCGACCGGTAAATATAGTTTTCTCGTACTTTGATGCATACTTTGATGCCATTTTCTTTACTTGTATTTCTCATTTCCATTAATGAATTACTCAGAATCTGAGTACTTCAAACAAACCCTGCGCTAAGGTGGTCCAGCAAAACCAAAGGAACCTCAAATTCCTTGCATGCCTCAACTGTAAGCCCTTTTCTGAAACTTATATTTTGTTAATTACTTTTGCTTTGTTTGATATTGTAGCTAATAAAATTTTTAAATTTCTCAGCCATGGTTTCCAATTTTTTTCCAGGGTGTGGTTTGCAAATGGATTTTGATTGAAAATTTTAAGTAGACCTAAGGTATCTCTCTACATCATTTGAATGGGATGTTTTGTGTGATTCTTGATATATGGTCATGTGGTGAAAATTTTTAATTTTGATTGAAGTTAGAATTATATTCATCTGTTACCTAGGCTTATAGCATGTTTACATGAAGGGACATTGAGTTGTAATCTATTAAGTGAATAGGTTCTAGTTGCAACCCTTAGTTAACATAATTTTGATTTGGATATTGGTTGTTGGTTCTTATATGATACTGAAAAATGATCTGTTGGATATATTCTCTAACAATGTCATAATCGATTTCTTCTTCATTTGTTGTCTTAGTTGATTTCTCAATGCATTCTGGTTTTGAATAACTTTTTTTTTTTCTTTTGATTGTTTGTTTTGGGTTGGCTTAAACAGAATATAAAATTTTTCTTTGACCAATTGTGTGATAATTATGACCTTATACAAGTGATGTTTGATTTTCTCTTTCAAAGGAATTTTGTGTGTTTTCTAATAGAATTGAAAGAAAGAGACATTGGGATCAATTAACCTCAATAAGTGTGTTTTAAATATTACTCTGAATTAGTTCTAAAAATTACAGGAATCTCTTCCGTAGTCCAATTATTCAGAACACTTCCGGTAATATAAGGACAAATGTCCGATAGGTTTTCTTCCCCAATTCCTTCTTAGGATATGGGATTGATGCTCAAGTTCCCCAACATTCTTTCAGCAGTTTTGGTTAATGAGCTCTCTTTTTCTCACATCTTTGTTCAGGATAAATGATTTCTCCTAACACGAACGTTTTAGTGAAAATAGGTCCTAATTAAAAATCAAACCTTAATTTAATTTAATGTAAAATTTAACTCTTTTCTTATCACCAAATAAATTTAATTTTAGTGAAATTATAAATATCTAAGCAGTTAGTAAAACATGAGAAGCTAAATAGGGACACATGCCAAAATAGGAAAGAAAATTACAAACAAACTCCTAAACCAAATAATTGGTTGGTGGCTCAATTGACACAAAACCATTAAAGATAAGTTTTATTGTTTACGAATAATTGTTTCTTTAGACACAAACATTACTATTGTAGGAAGCTAAAATAAACTACAACAATATAAAAAGAAAGTTATAACAGAAACAAAGCTATTACAACTCAACCAGTCATAAATAACTCTTATATCAATCATAAGCCAACTTTGACTTTTCAACTAAAGCCATTACAACTGAAAACCTAAATTTATATCTCTCACAAAGAACAGAGATTGACGAGATATCTCACTCTGTTATTCGTCAAGTATGGGGTTGTGGACGTGACTATGCGTTCTGATGTGTTCCTAAATACATGCTACTAAGGGTAAATCAGGAGTCGCATTAAAAATCTGACTACGTTTCTTTGGACACCAATTAAATTGGTTGATGACTCAATTGACATAAATAATATATATATATATATATATATATATACACTCTATGATTAAGTTTGGTTTTGCTAGCACTGAACTTAGTGGTTATTGTTTAAAGTTCCGCTTCACTATTTAAAACAACTGTTGATGGAAATTAGAAAAAAAATGAATGAAACAATAACCAGGAATTGTTTACCTTTGAAATGGTTGTTACCAAGATGCAAACTGTCGAGCAAAGTCAAATTTCCAATTTCTGTAGGTATACGTCCCTCCAAGGAGTTGGTACGCAATGATAAAAACTTCAACTCTTTGCACTTGAATAAACTGTTTGAAATTCTACCAAAAATTTGATTCCCACCCAAGCCCAACCTTTCTAGTTTTGACAAATTGCCTAGAGTAGATGGGATAACACCAATAAAGTTGTTAACGTACAGAGACAATCTTTAAAGTTTACTGAAGCAAGCAAACCATGATGGGATTTCTCCATTGAAGCTATTGTTACCAAAGTCCAAAGATTTCATCCGACGCAAATTAATTAACTCAATGGGTAAAGAGTCATGGAAACTATTTTGATGAATGTCGAGCCAAGCAAGGAAAGATAGATTACCCAATTGAGAAGAAATGATGGCTGCGAGATCCATGCTTGACAAATTCAGAGCAGTGACTCTATAGTGTCTAGATCCACATGTGACACCAATCCAGCTACAAACGGAGGTAGAAGTAGACCAATTGGTTCCCAAGAAACTGTGAGGATCGTGAGTTATATGAGATTTTAGTGCTAGAAGAGCATATTGATCAACAGTGATGCTCGAATATTTTGCAGACAAAATAACCCCAAAGGTTGCAAATAGCAGCCCAAACATAAACGAGGCCGGAGGAAGCTTGGTTTTGCCATAAGGTTTGATATGGGTGTAAGGCGCATCATAAGGAGAGAAACAACTGAGTTTAATACTTTCCTAATGTTAGGTCAATATTCTTTAAATACTTTGATTCGAAGGATTTAAGTAAGGCATCCATTCACTCATAATTTGAGTAAGAAATACGTACAATCTTGGGGTCTAACCATGTTATAGGGAAAAAAAGGAAAGCCTAAAATAGAAGACTTAGTCTCAAGTTGAAGACTAGCACTAATAATTCAATCACATTAAAAAAGATCATCGTTTGGATATATAAACCAAATCCAAACGCAATTATACCTACAGACATGAAGGATTCAATTGAAGACAAGTATAACTTGTTAAAATATAAAATTTCATCATTGGTTTTGATTCTGTGGTGGTCTATTGTATGTATCAGTTGGGGCTGGGTATTCTGTATTTTTATTTTCATATATTGGCGACAAGCTCATATCCCTCGTGATTGAACAAAAAAATTGGAATATTTTCTCACTTCTACCCTCTATTATTATGGATTCCTTTTTTTAAGCATTTTTCATAGTTCCATGCATTTAGGAACATGCCTGCAACTATAAACCAGAACATATCAGACTTATGTCTATGCTTTGAAATTTTCACTGTTACTTCTGTCATGGTTTGATAGAGATATTCAATTTAATTCACAGTTTCTCCAAATTCTTACAATTAACCACTTTTTCCAACATCTAATTTGAAAATCAAGCCCCACTGACAATTAAGGTTTATGATCTTCTTTGTTTTTGTGTGAAACTTGTTCGCTTTTGTCATTCATGAACATACCTGCAAATAAAATATATGGATATGACGATATAATGTTATTTCAAATTAATTAAATAAATTTATAATTATTTGTGATTTTATATTCAAATTGAAAGAAAGACAAAATTTTACATAAGATCATTCGTGCAAATAAAAGATGGCAGCTGATTATTCTTTCAATAAAAACATTTTTTCTTTGGTGGTGTGCGAAAAGGACATGATTGTCCAATAATGAATTATGTAAGTCAAGGTTCTTGTAATTTGTACGAATGCGTGGATTGAATGAATAGCGACAAAGAATCTTAGGCCCTCTCTCTTTCTATATTTTTAAACATATAGTTCAACATTTTTATTTTTTTAAATAGCATACTATTTTTAGATTATATAATAATTAAGTTTTATTACACTTTAATTAACTATTATATCAATTGGTTATATATACTCATAATTGTTACTATATTATTATAATATACCAACTTCACAATTAGGCCCTTTTATTATTTATATCTTTTGGTTCACTTTAGCAATTGAACTTGATAGTTAAGTCCATTTTGATCATTAAACTTGATAAAATACAAAAGATCAGTAACATAATACTTTAAAATTGTGGGAAAAAGTACCAATGGAGGCCCTTGTGCTAGTACTCAGAGTGCATACTTGCCTTATCTACTTAAAAAATGGACAAATTAGTCCTTATTCGTTAGTTCAAAGAGCTTATTAGTTTTTTCTATGAAATTTTATATCCATTTATATTATTAAAAAGCTGCATAGCTAACGAAATAACTAGACAATAATACATGGCATACCATGTGCACATCATGTTGACGTACATGAATCAATTTTTAACAGTAGAAATGAATTATAATTTTAACAAAAAGACCGGTTTTGTCTTTGATTTAATGAAAAATGATTGATTTGTCCTTTATGAGTAAAGGGGGTAAAATGTAATCTGACTCTTAGTACAAGGGCCTCATGGTACTTTTACATAAAATTGTGTCATATCATCACCCAAAAATGGATCTTTCAAGTGATGCTGACATAACACAACATCGAGTATCAAAGTAACTAAAATGAATATAATTGTCGTGTTTAAATATAAAATAAATAAAAAATTTTTGATTACCAAAATAGACTTAATTGTCAAGTTAATGACTAAACTTTATAGTAACCCTTAAAAAACATCAAAACCGTTATCACCAAAAGAAAAGATAATAATGATTAAAAGCTTAGGTAATTAATTTTGTAGTATATAGTCGGTCCAACACTGACTTATATCTAAGCAAAGTGCATGCATCAAGTACAACATTTTTTTCTCTGATTACCTTCTCTTTTCTTCGATCAGTCTAGAGTTCAACCAATTCACTCAAAGCCAAACAATTGAATAGAATTGTCTAACCATGTGTATTGCTGCTTTCATTTGGCAAGCTCATCCACTCTACCCTCTGCTGCTTTTACAAAACAGAGACCAATACCACAACAGGTATGTTTTCATTTCACTTCAATTATTCTTCTCTTGAAAATATATTTATCTTATTAATATATATATATATATATATATATGGGTGGAATTGAAGGCCTACGAAGGCACTTGCATGGTGGGATGTTGATGGTTGTGAGATATTAGGAGGAAGAGATGAAGTAGCAGGAGGGACATGGTTGGCTTGTTCAAGACAAGGCAGAGTTGCTTTTCTCACCAATGTGTTGGAGCTTCATCCCTTCCTGACGCCAAGACCCGCGGTGATCTTCCACTTCTTTTCCTGGAGGTAAATAAATCTATATGCCCCTTTTTTTTTTTTTTGGTTGAAGCCAGCTCACCTAACAAAAACGGTGGTCATTCATTAAAAGTAAACACACTGTTGTTGATACAGAGCACAAAGAGCCCCATGGAATTTGCGGAGCAACTGGCCACCGATGCTCATCAGTACAATGGATTTAACCTCATAGTGGCTGATATTCCTTCCAAATCAATGGTTTACTCGAACAGGCCAAAGGGGAACCCATTAACATTCAACAGGTTTCTCCGGGGCTTCATGTTCTTTCAAATGCCAAGCTTGACTCTCCCTGGCATAAGGTACATTAACTTGTGTCATGTGTTATATTCCCATAAAGTTATGCCCAAAGGCAGATGGACGCTGGTGAATTGATTCATCCACTCCCATTGTGCAGGCTCAGCGGCTAGGTAAAGGCTTCAAACAGATGCTCAATAGATACGGTAAAAATGAAGTAAACGTGAAAGAAATGGTTGAGAAACTTATGAAAGATAAAGTGAAAGCTGATAAAAGTAAGTTACCTGGCATATGTGCTCTCGACATGGAGTTCAACCTTAGCTCCATATTTGTTGAAATGGACACCCCACTGGTAAAATTCCAAGTTCAAAACCATCCTCCTACTAAAATTTATGTAGAACAATTGTTGGGATTTTTGACAGCAACAAAAAAAAAAACAAAGCAGAGGAAGAAATACAGGACACAAGAACAAGGAAGCAAGAAAAATTTACTTGCTCACAAACGTGCAGCAAGGAAGCAATCTGCATTGAGCTGCTAATATGCTTACATTTTCAATGAAAAAACAATACATTTATAGCCAACTACATCATCTAATACTACCTAATACCACAGGCTTAAACTAATACAAACTTAACTTGTACATAAAGCAAAGCTGATAAATGTCAGCTATTACATCAGTCAAATTCAAATCTAAAATCTACGAACTTTGATATCCTTGATCAAGTTACGAAAGGACCAAGTGAAACAGAATGACTAAGCTGCTTTTGGTTCAGTCTCAATGGTGGCATGCAGAATGAGTTGCTGCTGCTGCTGGTGCAATGTTGCATTGCAGCTAAAACAGAAAATATATTGCTGAAACGTTGCACAATTCTTGTAGCATGCATACAAGCTGTATGCACTCAACAAAAACACAACAACAGCATGGTTGGCCATTTTCAACCCTCCTCCTTGGACACCATGCTGCAAATACAAATCATTCAAACAATTTTAAGCATGGCAGTCCCAAAATGCTTTGTTTCAAGCTGCACAAGCACTTCATTTTCATCCTTGGCAAATGGAGTCTTCTCCTCCTTCATAGCCTTAGTTGACAACACATCTTGCCTTGTTTTCTTGTTCATTTCCTGCTTCTTCTTGCATAAACAGCTTGCAAGTATAGTTTGCTTGCCTTCAGTCTGCCACTTTTGGCTTACTCCTCTCGAGCTTGCATTTAGACCGTCTGCCTCTTCGGCTTGCACCCACTCAGGCTTGCATTTAGACTGTCCGCCACTTCGGCTTGCAATTCGACAGGCTGACACTTTGCTTAGTGTCTTCAACAGGCTTGCAACTTTACAACTTGCATTGAGCTTCCACATGTTGCTGAGCTTGCACCTTTGACAGACTCGCATCTTTGCATACTGTCTTCAACAGGTGTCTTCAACAAGCTCGCACCTTTTGAAGAGCTTGCACCACTTGCTGAGCTCATAGCTCGCACTTCTCGTTAAGCTCGCAGCTTTGACATCTTGCTGAGCTTGTAGCTTGCTCATTTTTGCTGAGCTTGCAGCTTGCACATTGAAAAGCTCACATACTTTCCTTGAAACTCCTCCTTCAGCTTACCCAAGCTTGTTTGGAAGTCTCACAGGGGTGAGTTGTTGCTGTCTTCTCCTTAAGCAGCCCTCAAAGATGACAGGCTTAAACAGCTTCTTGTCTTTCTTAACAAGCAGCAGAAGAAAAATCAATGGCCCTTAAGACTTAGGCTCATGATACCATGTTGGGATTTTTGACAGCAACAAAAGAAAACAAAGCAGAGGAAGAAATACAGGACACAAGAACAAGGAAGCAAGAAAAATTTACTTGCTCACAAACGTGCAGCAAGGAAGCAATCTGCATTGAGCTGCTAATATGCTTACATTTTCAATGAAAAAACAATACATTTATAGCCAACTACATCATCTAATACTACCTACTACCACTAGGCTTAAACTAATACAAACTTAACTTGTACACAAAGCAAAGCTGATAAATGTCAGCTATTACATCAGTCAAATTCAAATCTAAAATCTACGAACTTTGATATCCTTGATCAAGTTACAAAAGGACCAAGTGAAACAGAATGACTAAGCTGCTTTTGGTTCAGTCTCAATGGTGGCATGCAGAATGAGTTGCTGCTGCTGCTGGTGCAATGTTGCATTGCAGCTAAAACAGAAAATATATTGCTGAAACATGCACAATTCTTGTAGCATGCATACAAGCTGTATGCACTCAACAAAAACACAACAACAGCATGGTTGGCCATTTTCAACAACAATGTTGAAGCCAATAAAAATTGTGGTTGTTTCAACTTACATATCCATCTATTTTCTGGAATATAGGGGCTTTATGGAACAAGAAGTACTGCAGCAGTGACCGTAGGTGCAGGTGGGGAAGTTAGCTTTTATGACAAGTATCTAGAAAAGGGTGTGGGGTTTGAGAGAACCGTCAATTATCATATCCCTGTCAAAGCAAGGGATTTTACTACTCAAGTTATTTATTGATTTGCGAATGCTATAAGCATTTTAAGTTTATACTAATTGTACCAAAGGAGTGATGTATGATGTATCCCGGTCTGCCTAATAATGCAAAATCCAATAAAACAATGGAAGAAAAATAAGAAATGTAACATTTTGCAGGGTACGACTCTGTCGTCCTCTTTGCTAATTGCATTCAATTCAAAAACCTAAGAATCAGCCAAAAGAAAACCTAAGATGTTGCAGACATTTGCATTTGTGTGCTGTCTTGAAAACCTACCTCATTTCTTTCTCAACAAGTCAAGTTGTGGGAATTGCATTTGTATTAAGGCATCTTGCACCCAAACCTATACATTAATAGTATTTTTTTTTCAAATCAATATGAAGCGAACCCTTATCACCAAAACTGAATGTAATGAACAAAATTGATGGGTTTTAAAAGCTTTGTGAAATTAATCAATGGGTTTTGCAAAATATATTGATGGAGCTTTACAACTTTGAGGGGGAAAAGACAGAAAAGAGTGGAGAAGAGAAGAATATTAACGACCCAAAATAATAAATTAATTTTTTTAATCTACTTTATATTACAACACACACAAAGAGATCACCTCATTTTCCTGTTAGTTTTATTAACAAATTTGACAAAATTTGTGTAGTATTTATTATTTACAGTTTTTCTTGCAATCCAAGTGCAAGATTATCACAAATTCCAATTTGCAATTGGAAAATGAGGTACGATGTTTATGTTTTTTTTTTCTTTTCATTTTTAAATATAATAAAGGTGAAATTAACTGAAGGGAAAACTCTCTTTTTGATTTAAAAGTCTAGATATCAATTACAAGACATCAAAAACCAAAGACAAGTATTGGGGGCCAGCAGATGACAGTGAGTGACACTGTTTGATTTAGTGGAATGATTACAACATGTTTGATTGAAACTATTTTGTAATGTCTGGCTAAATAAATATTGAGAGAAAAAGACTTCAAATTTCTTCTTTTCCTTACCTATAAAAATTTAATTTCTAGTTTGGATAACATGCCTTTGGTTCTCATCTCTTGTTATGTAAGGCTGAGTCGCTGTTCGTTGGATGGACCTACATTCATAACATGAATTGAAAAGACGAGTAATAGAAACTTTGTCATATTTAGACAAATCAAATTAATTTTGCTTGGACAATTTGTGATTGAACCAAGTATTGGAATATTTTATCTGCTTTGCCCTGTATTATTTTCGATTCTTCTTTTAATGGCATTCTTCTCCTATGGTTTTAAAATTTCAGATATTATTATATTCCTTAAGCCCAACCATCTGCACCATTTGCTTCTCTCTTTAATTTTCAGCCTATACATGAGTTGTTGCTGTCTATAATCTACCATTACCCGACCACATCTTTTTAACTTTTTACATTTATTCTGCATGTATCCAAAACCAAACAATACATTTATTGCATATTCCTTTTCTTAAATACCATTTTATTTAATGTCATTAGACATTATTCTTTTTCTTTGTGATCAAAATTATTAAACAAAAATGTGATGCTTATTTTACGTGTAAAGTAATTTTATTGAATATATTAAGAACCAATATATTAATTTTCAGCCATATGTCTCATTCAATAAAGTAGCATACTATTTTTCGAATATAATTTTGAAGTGTAGGGACCATCTCGAAAAATTGGATAATCTTCGAAACCATTATGATATTATACCATTTATAATTTTGGAGTAAAGGATTCTGCCTTTCTAAATCTTCATTAAGCTACTTTGCCTTTTATTTTTGCTCCATGCCTCAATTGCAAGACAACTATTTATTTATAACTATTGAGTATAACTCCTATTTCAGTCAAATTTGAGAAATAATCTTTCAGTTAAACTTTGTTTATTTGTTTCAATCAAGCTCTGATTAGTCTAGATTATTTTATTATTATTTGACTTATTAATTTAGCCTATAAATAGGCTCTTTTACAACTTTAGAAAATACATCCATTAGATATTAGAACTCATAACACATTTAGAGAATTTTGTGTCTACGTTTTAAAGGTTCTTTGTTTTCGGGTTTTCGGGATTTAGTTTTTATCTTCATCTTTTGTACTCTTCGTTCTTTTACGATTATAGTAAAATTATCTTTACACGTGATTTTTTATCCTATTTGGAGGGGTTTTTTCATGTTAAATTTGTGTGTTCAATTTCTTAATTTCTTTTGCTATATGTACTTGTTCGTTGTTTAATGGAGCCAATCCCTAACAAGTGGTATCAGAGCTAGTTCAATTTTCATATATCAGTCTATTTAGAGATGGCAACAACAAGGTTTGAAATTGAGAAGTTCGATGGTGAGACAAATTTCAATCTGTGGCAAGTTCGGATGATGGCAATTCTAGTTCAAACCGGCTTGAAAAAGGTTGGTACCGGAAAAAAGCCTGAGAATCTAAACCAAATGGAATGGGAAGAGCTCAATGAAAAGGCCTTGTATACAATCCAATCGTGCCTTGCATATATGGTATTGCAGGAGGTATTGATGGAGAACACCTCATCCGCCTTGTGGAAAAGGTTAAAAACTCTTTATGCGACTAAGTCTCTATCTAACTATTTAGTGTTAAAACAACATCATTTACATTTTGTATGAACGAATGTGAGCTTCTTAATGATCACATCAGTCAATTCATTACTCTTTTAAACGATTTAAAGAATGTTGAGGATCAGATTGATGATGAAGATCAGGCTATGCTATTATCGTGCTCTTTACCCCCTTCATACAAGTCTTTCAAGGAAATCCTGATTTATGGCAGAGATAAACTCTTGTTCGAAGATGTGAAGGGTCATTTGTTGAGTAGAGACAAACTCGACAATGAGTTTGGTTTGATTAGGTAGGCAGATAAGCAAGCTTCTATTTTGGTAGCATCAAAGAAACGAGACAAAATGTGTCGCTATTATAAAAAGTTAGATCACATCAAATTAGATTGTTATAAACTATGAAATAAAAGAGCTTCTGAGAGTAATGATGAAGATATAGCTGGTTCTAATTTAGCCAATGAAAGTGGTGATGATTTCTTGTTATTATCAACGAGCGATAACTCCAACCTCACGTCCGAGTGGATCCTGGATTCGGGATGTTCTTCCCACATGTGTCCCAATAGAGAATGGTTTTCCCCATACAGTTTGGTTCAAGGTGGAGTTGTACACATGGGAAATGATTCATCTAGCAAGGTAATTGGTATTGATACTGTTAAAATTAGGATACACGATGGGACGATTAGGGCACTCTCAGATGTCAGGTATGTACCTGATTTATGAAAGAATCTCATCTTCTTGAGTATTTTAAACTTGAAGGATGTAGAATCAACATTGAGTTGAGCGACATTAAAGTATCTCGTGGAGCTCTCATTTTGTTAAAAGGCAAAAGAACCAGCAGTCTTTATATTTTGGAAGGTTCTATAATGAGCAGTGAAATCGAACATCCCTCGTCCGTTACGGAGTCGAAGTCAACTTGTTTGCAGCGAAGGCAACATGGTCAAAAAAGGGAAAAAGGTATGACCGTTTCGTTGAAGAGAGGTTCTCTTTTGGATGCAGGTTTTGAAAATTTAGGGCACTGTGTTCGTGAAAATCAAACTCAGGATAGTTTTAATTTGACAGTGTACAAGTCGAAGGCTAGAAGTCTTCCAATTTCTAAGCATAGATTCGACTCAATTAATTCCTACATAGTTCAAGATAGGCCCGTGGTGGGCTTTGCAAAGATGGCATTGTGGAAATATTAGTCAAGGTGGAGATTTGTTGAGTATGACTCTATTTCATCAAATTTAAGAAATAATCTATCGCTTAAAATCATTTACTTGTTTCAATCAAACTCTAATTAGTCTAGATTATTTTATTATTATTTGACCTATGAATTTAGCCTATAAATAGGCTCTTTTACAACCTTAAAAATACACCAATTAGATATTAGAACTCATAACACATTTAGAGAATTTTATTTACGTTTCGAGGGTTCTTTGTTTTCGGGGTTTACTTTTTATCTTCATCTTCAGACTCTTCATTCTTTTGCCATTATAGTAAAATTATCTTTACCGTGATTTTTTTTCTTTGGAGGGATTTTTTCACGTTAAATTTGTGTGTTCAATTTCTCAATTTTTTTGTTATTTTTACTTGTTCGTTACTTAATTGGGTCGATCCTCAACACTAACCTTATAAAATTGTCTTTTCAAAAAAAAAAATCCTCAATCTAGCAAAGTATTACATTTGATTATGAAAGTAGTATGTTGTCTTACATAAGCTAAATTTAGAGATGTTTGTGATTTTATACTCAACTAAGTAATGAAGATAGCCATTGATCCATCTCAAGAAGTCGGAGTTCTACTTAAGATGGAGGATCTCTCCTTCAATTCCTTTAGGGTTTTGGGATTGATGTTTTGTTTTATCTTTTTCTTGAGATGTTTTCTTATTTAGTTATGAACTAAACCCTTCAGATAATTCGGGGATGAAACCTATGATGGGTTTTGTTATTTGATTTCTAAATTATATGATAAGTACTTAGTTTGTTCTTAATTATGTTGCTTTATTTAACTGATGTGCTTAGGTGGAGGAGGAATAGACCCTACCAAGAGTAGATCTAGCATAATTGAGCGAAGTTGATCCGCGCCTAGAGATAGGGTTACGAGATTTTCCTCAATTAGGTGAAACCTAATATGGGAATCCTTTGATCTTTCATCGCTTCCTTGGGGGTTATTATAAGAGAACGAGAGTTCCACTAATTAACCTAAGGTTAGACGTTGTTCGCCGAGAGAGGGTTTAATATAGGTTGGGAGTCTCACGGATCAAGCTAAGTGAAGAAATCATATGGTTTGGGGAATAAATAATAAGTGAAGTCATAGATGGATTCTTCCGAGGGTATTGTCTTCATCAACTGAGTTTTCCTAAAGTCTTTCTCCCATTCATTCTTTTATCCTTGCATCTAGTTTAGTTTTCATTAGTTTCATAAACCAATCACTCCATATTTCAAAGCAATAATAGAAAGAAAGTGAGTAGTAGTACTTTTAGGTTCCTTGGGTTCGATAAGATATTCTTGCCTAAACTATACTACATCGCTCGGAGTGCACTTGCCTCTATCGTTGTCATAGTTAGTCTGTGTTTGATCACTCTTTTATAAATATTAAACTCATTTGCTTTTGACACATCATTAAGGTATAAAGATAAGCTTTTGGCAAGACCGACCTAATGACATCAATGCCCTACGTAAAGAAAGGCCATGGAGAAGTCATAACATGAAGAGGTGAATGAGACACATGAATTTTGTCTCCATAAATTTGGCACTTATGACATCTCTTGACATAACGATACAATTCTCACTACACCGTAATGCACTTTTATCAATTAGTTAGTAGCGCTTTTAATAAAACGCAAAGAAATATTATACATCGCGGCTTTGAAAGAAAACGCAAGAAAAGTTGAGCAATAGCGTTTTTACCAAACGCTATATAGTTCGATTTAATGGCTTTCAGAGAAACACCGCTATAAACGAGCAATAGCGACGCTTAAAAAACGCTATAGATCTAAGCATTAGCGACGCTTCCAAAAACGCCTAAAGATCGAGTTTAGCGGCGCTATTCCTAAAACGCCATAAAAATCTATTAAAAACTATTTTATTTCAAAATAAAACAAATACCAGTTTGGTATCAATATAAAATTAAAAATCAAGATTATTGCTTTTGTACAAAAACGCCAATAAAGGTATAGCAATAGTATTTTTTTTAAAAATGCAGAAAAAAATATTTTATTTCTAAATAAACTACGGTTTGGTATCAATATAAAAATAAATTAGTGGAATTTTGTGCACAAATGCCGCTAAAGGTATAGAAATAGACATTTTCGTTAAAACGCATAAATAGCTATTTTATTCCGAATATAATGGCACCATTTTGGTATCAATAAAAAATTGAAAAAAAAACTTAGCATTAGTGTTTATAATTTAGTGGTTTAATGGTTTAGTGTTTAGGGTTTAGAGTGTAGTGTTTAAGGTATCGTGTTTAAGGTTTAGGATGTAATGTGTGTGTGGTGGTATGATATAGGGTTTAAGGTGTAGTATTTACTTTAGTGGTTTAGTGGGTTTAGGTGTTTAGGAGCGTAGGGTTTAAGGTTTAGTGTTTATAGTTTAAGGATTTAGTGTCTAGGGTTTGGGTTTAATGTTTATAAATTTGAAGGTTATGGGTTTAGGGTTTAGAGTTCGGGATTTAAGATTTAAGGTTTAGAGTCCATGATTTAAGGTTTAGGGTTAGTGGTTCGGGATTAGAGATTAAAGGATATGGGTTTAGAGTTTAGGTTTAAGTCTTGAGGTTTAGGGGTTAAGAGGACGAAGGTTAGGTTTAGAGTTAATGGGACAAGGCTGGGGTTTAGGGTAATTTGTGTGAAAAATATATGTTAACAATTTGAAATACTATTATTAAAATAAATTTAAAGTTTTTTGGTATATGACTGATTTGTTTTTAATTTATATATTAAATAATTTTAAATTTTAAATAATTTTCAAGATTTCAAATTTTATCTAATTCTTTTAAATATTATTTAAATTTTAAAAAATATTTATTTAAATGAAAAATTAAAATACTATTATTTAAAATACTTTTAAAGTTTTTGGGTATATAATGATTGTTTTTTAATTTATATTGTTTTTATTTTATATATTAAATAATTTTAATTTTTAAAAGCATTAATATGCTGTTTAAAAATGCTTAAAAGATATGTTTTAAACAAAACGGGCCGTTTTATTAGATTTTTAGTATGCTACGATAAAACGCTAAAAGGTTATATTTGTTCCTAAACCTCTAACTAGTTATATTAATTAAAATACAATTTATTTTTAATTGAATATTTAAAATATAAATATTTTATCTTAATTAAAATATGAATTATAATAATTAAAATATAAATTATTTATAATAAAAAAATAATGACACTTAGAAAAATTTGAAAGTAAAAACATAGAAAATATTTGTTAAAAATGAAAAAATATTATTAAATAATTTATTATATAATCGTAAAAGAGATAGTATTAATTTTAAAATATTGAATTAATTCTCATTATAGTTTAGGGTTCATGGTTTAATTTAGGGTATATAGTTTATGGTTTAAGCTTTATGGTTTATGGTTTGGGGTTTAGGAATTAGAATTTATGGTTTCGGGTTTAAGAGTACAGGTTAGGTTAGGGTTTAGGCCGAGTTTATAGTTTAATTTTTAGTATTTTAGATTTATGGGGTTTAGAGTTTAGTGCTTAAACCATATCGAATAACAGAGTTAGAGTCTTAGTGTTTAGGGATTTAAGTGTTAGGGATTTTGATAAAAGAGATAAAAATCAAATTATTTTAGGGTTTAGGTTTGCAATAAGATTATTTCTTTTTTAATTACTGCACTTTGTAATATATATGAGTTGGGTTAGTTGGGTTTAAGGTGTATAATTTAGTTAGGGTTTATGGTGTATAATTTGGGGTTTAGTGTATCATATGATACACTTTTTAGGTGTATAATTTAAGGTTTTATGATTTAGGCATGAGAACTTAAATTATAAACTGTATAAATTAAATATATCTAGAAAGAAAACAAAATTATTTTAAAGGAATTTAATAAATAAATAAACTAAAAAATTGTTGGTATTAGCGGCATTTTTGCTCAAAATGCAAAAAGCATATTAATAAACAAAACAACGCCGTTTACTTGGGGGCATTAACGGCACTAGCCATTAAAACGCCATAGATTAGTATTAGTGGCGAAAAACTATTAATTTTAATTGAAACGGCGTCGCTTTTTAGAGTTTTAGTGGCACTTTCTATGAAACGCCGCAAATAACCGACAAATTTAATTGAAATGACGCTTTTATTTAGAGTGTTAGTGGAACAAATTAATTCAAACACCGCTGCTTTTGTAAGGGAATTTAGTGGCGCTTGTTGAAAATGCCACAAAACGCCAATTTTGTTTAACAAACAAGACCGCTTTTTCTTCCTCAATTTATACCGAGTCATCCCCTCCCCAAAAGAACCCTAATCCTAATTTCTCCCAAAATCCTTAGCGCCTCACATCGAAAACCCGACAGCATCGCCATCGTTTGTCCTTCTCCGCCGTCACCTTCGCCGCCTCTTCTACCGCAGAACCTTGTAAATATAGTTTTCGTACTTTGATGCATACTTTGATGCCATTTTTTTACTTGTATTTCTCATTTCCATTAATGAATTACTCGAATCTGAGTACTTCAAACAAACCCCAACGCTAAGGTGGTCCAAAGAAACCAAAGGAACCTCAAATTCCTTGCATGCCTCAACTGTAAGCCCTTTCCAAACTTATATTTTGTTAATTACTTTTGCTTTGTTTGATATTGTAGCTAATAAAATTTTTAAATTTCAAACCATGGTTTCCAATTTTTCCGTGGTGTGGTTTGCAAATGGATTTTGATTGAAAATTTTAAGTAGACCTAAGGTATCTCTCACATCAATTTGAATGGGATGTTTGTGTGATTCTTGATATATGGTCATGTGGTGAAAATTTTTAATTTTGATTGAAGAATTATATTCATCGTGTTACCTAGGCTTATAGCATGTTTACATGAAGGGACATTGAGTTGTAATCTATTAAGTGAATAGGTTCTAGTTGCAACCCTTAGTTAACATAATTTTGATTTGGATATTGGTTGTTGGTTCTTATATGATACCGAAAATGATCCTGGATATATTCTCTAACAATGTCATAATCGATTTCTTCTTCATTTGTTGTCTTAGTTGATTTCTCAATGCATTACGGTTTTGAATAACTTTTTTTTCTTTTGATTGTTTGTTTTGGGTTGGCTTAAGCAGAATATAAAATTTTTCTTTGACCAATTGTGTGATAATTATGACCTTATACAAGTGATGTTTGATTTTCTTTCAAAGGAATTTTGTGTGTTTTCTAATAGAATTGAAAGAAAGAGACATTGGGATCAATTAACCTCAATAAGTGTGTTTTAATATTACTCGAATTAGTTCTAAAATTACAGGAATCTCTTCCGTAGTCCAATTATTCGAACACTTCCGTAATATAAGGACAAATGTCCGATAGGTTTTCTTCCCCAATTCCTTCTTAGGATATGGGATTGATGCTCAAGTTCCCCAACATTCTTTCAGTTTTGGTTAATGAGCTCTTTTTCTCACATCTTTGTTCGGGATAAATGATTTCTCCTAACACGAACGTTTTAGTGAAAATAGGTCCTAATTAAAAATCAAACCTTAATTTAATTTAATGTAAAATTTAACTCTTTTCTTATCACCAAATAAATTTAATTTTAGTGAAATTATAAATATCTAAAAGTTAGTAAAACATGAGAAGCTAAATAGGGACACACAAAATAGGAAAGAAAATTACAAACAAACTCCTAAACCAAATAATTGGTTGGTGGCTCAATTGACACAAAACCATTAAAGATAAGTTTTATTGTTTACGAATAATTGTTTTTTAGACACAAACATTACTATTGTAGGAAGCTAAAATAAACTACAACAATATAAAAGAAAGTTATAACAGAAACAAAGCTATTACAACTCAACCAGTCATAAATAACTCTTATATCAATCATAAGCCAACTTTGACTTTTCAACTAAAGCCATTACAACTGAAAACCTAAATTTATATCTCACAAAGAACAGAGATTGACGAGATATCTCACTCTGTTATTCGTCAAGTATGGGGTTGTGGACGTGACTATGCGTTCTGATGTGTTCCTAAATACATGCTACTAAGGGTAAATCAGAGTCGCATTAAAATCTGACTACGTTTCTTTGGACCAATTAAATTGGTTGATGACTCAATTGACATAAATAATATATATATATATATATATATATACACTCTATGATTAAGTTTGGTTTTGCTAGCACTGAACTTAGTGGTTATTGTTTAAAGTTCCGCTTCACTATTTAAAACAACTGTTGATGGAAATTAGAAAATGAATGAAACAATAACCAGGAATTGTTTACCTTTGAAATGGTTGTTACCAAGATGCAAACTGTCGAGCAAAGTCAAATTTCCAATTTCTGTAGGTATACGTCCCTCCAAGGAGTTGGTACGCAATGATAAAACTTCAACTCTTTGCACTTGAATAAACTGTTTGAAATTCTACCAAAATTTGATTCCCACCCAAGCCCAACCTTTCTAGTTTTGACAAATTGCCTAGAGTAGATGGGATAACACCAATAAAGTTGTTAACGTACAGAGACAATCTTTAAAGTTTACTGAAGCAAGCAAACCATGATGGGATTTCTCCATTGAAGCTATTGTTACCAAAGTCCAAAGATTTCATCCGACGCAAATTAATTAACTCAATGGGTAAAGAGTCATGGAAACTATTTTGATGAATGTCGAGCCAAGCAAGGAAAGATAGATTACCCAATTGAGAAGAAATGATGGCTGCGAGATCCATGCTTGACAAATTCAGAGCAGTGACTCTATAGTGTCTAGATCCACATGTGACACCAATCCAGCTACAAACGGAGGTAGAAGTAGACCAATTGGTTCCCAAGAAACTGTGAGGATCGTGAGTTATATGAGATTTTAGTGCTAGAAGAGCATATTGATCAACAGTGATGCTCGAATATTTTGCAGACAAAATAACCCCAAAGGTTGCAAATAGCAGCCCAAACATAAACGAGGCCGGAGGAAGCTTGGTTTTGCCATAAGGTTTGATATGTAAGGCGATCATAAGGAGAGAAACAACTGAGTTTAATACTTTCCTAATGTTAGGTCAATATTCTTTAAATACTTTGATTCGAAGGATTTAAGTAAGGCATCCATTCACTCATAATTTGAGTAAGAAATACGTACAATCTTGGGGTCTAACCATGTTATAGGGAAAAAAGGAAAGCCTAAAATAGAAGACTTAGTCTCAAGTTGAAGACTAGCACTAATAATTCAATCACATTAAAAAGATCATCGTTTGGATATATAAACCAAATCCAAACGCAATTATACCTACAGACATGAAGGATTCAATTGAAGACAAGTATAACTTGTTAAAATATAAAATTTCATCATTGGTTTTGATTCTGTGGTGGTCTATTGTATGTATCAGTTGGGGCTGGGTATTCTATTTTTATTTTCATATATTGGCGACAAGCTCATATCCTCGTGATTGAACAAAAAATTGGAATATTTTCTCACTTCTACCCTCTATTATTATGGATTCCTTTTTTAAGCATTTTCATAGTTCCATGCATTTAGGAACATGCCTGCAACTATAAACCAGAACATATCAGACTTATGTCTATGCTTTGAAATTTTCACTGTTACTTCTGTCATGGTTTGATAGAGATATTCAATTTAATTCACAGTTTCTCCAAATTCTTACAATTAACCACTTTTTCCAACATCTAATTTGAAAATCAAGCCCCACTGACAATTAAGGTTTATGATCTTCTTTGTTTTTGTGTGAAACTTGTTCGCTTTTGTCATTCATGAACATACCTGCAAATAAAATATATGGATATGACGATATAATGTTATTTCAAATTAATTAAATAAATTTATAATTATTTGTGATTTTATATTCAAATTGAAAGAAAGACAAAATTTTACATAAGATCATTCGTGCAAATAAAAGATGGCAGCTGATTATTCTTTCAAAAAACATTTTTCTTTGGTGGTGTGCGAAAAGGACATGATTGTCCAATAATGAATTATGTAAGTCAAGGTTCTTGTAATTTGTACGAATGCGTGGATTGAATGAATAGCGACAAAGAATCTTAGGCCTCTCTTTCTATATTTTTAAACATATAGTTCAACATTTTTATTTTTTAAATAGCATACTATTTTTAGATTATATAATAATTAAGTTTTATTACACTTTAATTAACTATTATATCAATTGGTTATATATACTCATAATTGTTACTATATTATTATAATATACCAACTTCACAATTAGGCCCTTTTATTATTTATATCTTTTGGTTCACTTTAGCAATTGAACTTGATAGTTAAGTCCATTTTGATCATTAAACTTGATAAAATACAAAAGATCAACATAATACTTTAAAATTGTAAGTACCAATGGAGGCCCTTGTGCTAGTACTTGAGTGCATACTTGCCTTATCTACTTAAAAATGGACAAATTAGTCCTTATTCGTTAGTTCAAAGAGCTTATTAGTTTTTTCTATGAAATTTTATATCCATTTATATTATTAAAAGTCATATAGCTAATCTAAATAACTAGACAATAATACATGGCATACCATGTGACATCATGTTGACGACATGAATCAATTTTAATGTAGAAATGAATTATAATTTTAACAAAAGACCGGTTTTGTCTTTGATTTAATGAAAATGATTGATTTGTCTTTATGAAAAGGGTAAAATGTAATCACTTTCAAGACAAAGGCTCTATAGTACTTTTACATAAAATTGTGTCATATCATCACCCAAAAATGGATCTTTGCCGATTGACATAACACAACATCGTGAGATCAAAGAACTAAAATGAATATAATTGTCGTGTTTAAATATAAAATAAATAAAAAAATTTTGATTACCAAAATAGACTTAATTGTCAAGTTAATGACTAAACTTTATAGTAACCCTAAAAAACATCAAACCGTTATCACCAAAAGAAAAGATAATAATGATTAAAAGCTTAGGTAATTAATTTGTAGTATATAGTCGGTCCAACACTGACTTATATCTAAGCAAAGTGCATGCATCAAGTACAACATTTTTTCTCTGATTACCTTCTTCTTCGATCAGTCTAGAGTTCAACCAATTCACTAAAGCCAAACAATTGAATAGAATTGTCTAACCATGTGTATTGCTGCTTTCATTTGGCAAGCTCATCCACTCTACCCTCTGCTGCTTTTACAAAACAGAGACCAATACCACAACAGGTATGTTTTCATTTCACTTCAATTATTCTTCTCTTGAAAATATATTTATCTTATTAATATATATATATATATATATATATGGGTGGAATTAGGCCTGAAGGCACTTGCATGGTGGGATGTTGATGGTTGTGAGATATTAGGAGGAAGAGATGAAGTAGCAGGAGGGACATGGTTGGCTTGTTCAAGACAAGGCAGAGTTGCTTTTCTCACCAATGTTGGAGCTTCATCCCTTCCTGACGCCAAGACCCGGTGATCTTCCACTTCTTTTCCTGGAGGTAAATAAATCTATATGCCCTTTTTTTTTTTGGTTGAAGCCAGCTCACCTAACAAAACGGTGGTCATTCATTAAAAGTAAACACACTGTTGTTGATACAGAGCACAAAGAGCCCCATGGAATTTGCGGAGCAACTGGCCACCGATGCTCATCAGTACAATGGATTTAACCTCATAGTGGCTGATATTCCTTCCAAATCAATGGTTTACTTCTCGAACAGGCCAAAGGGGGAACCCATTAACATTCAACAGGTTTCTCCGGGGCTTCATGTTCTTTCAAATGCCAAGCTTGACTCTCCCTGGCATAAGGTACATTAACTTGTGTCATGTGTTATATTCCCATAAAGTTATGCCCAAAGGCAGATGGACGCTGGTGAATTGATTCATCCACTCCCATTGTGCAGGCTCAGCGGCTAGGTAAAGGCTTCAAACAGATGCTCAATAGATACGGTAAAAATGAAGTAAACGTGAAAGAAATGGTTGAGAAACTTATGAAAGATAAAGTGAAAGCTGATAAAAGTAAGTTACCTGGCATATGTGCTCGACATGGAGTTCAACCTTAGCTCCATATTTGTTGAAATGGACACCCCACTGGTAAAATTCCAAGTTCAAAACCATCCTCCTACTAAAATTTATGTAGAACAATTGTTGATTTTTGACAGCAACAAAAAAAAACAAAGCAGAGGAAGAAATACAGGACACAAGAACAAGGAAGCAAGAAAATTTACTTGCTCACAAACGTGCAGCAAGGAAGCAATCTGCATTGAGCTGCTAATATGCTTACATTTTCAATGAAAAACAATACATTTATAGCCAACTACATCATCTAATACTACCTAATACCACAGGCTTAAACTAATACAAACTTAACTTGTACATAAAGCAAAGCTGATAAATGTCAGCTATTACATCAGTCAAATTCAAATCTAAAATCTACGAACTTTGATATCCTTGATCAAGTTACGAAGGACCAAGTGAAACAGAATGACTAAGCTGCTTTTGGTTCAGTCTCAATGGTGGCATGCAGAATGAGTTGTTGCTGCTGCTGGTAATGTTGCATTGCAGCTAAAACAGAAAATATATTGCTGAAACGTTGCACAACCTTGTAGCATGCATACAAGCTGTATGCACTCAACAAAAACACAACAACAGCATGGTTGGCCATTTTCAACCCTCCTCCTTGGACACCATGCTGCAAATACAAATCATTCAAACAATTTTAAGCATGGCAGTCCAAAATGCTTTGTTTCAAGCTGCACAAGCACTTCATTTTCATCCTTGGCAAATGGAGTCTTCTCCTTCATAGCCTTAGTTGACAACACATCTTGCCTTGTTTTCTTGTTCATTTCCTGCTTCTTGCATAAACAGCTTGCAAGTATAGTTTGCTTGCCTTCAGTCTGCCACTTTTGGCTTACTACTCCTCTCGAGCTTGCATTTAGACCGTCTGCCTCTTCGGCTTGCACCCACTCAGGCTTGCATTTAGACTGTCCGCCACTTGGCTTGCATTGACAGGCTGACACTTTGCTTAGTGTCTTCAACAGGCTTGCAACTTTACAACTTGCATTGAGCTTCCACATGTTGCTGAGCTTGCACCTTTGACAGACTCAAGATCTTTGCATACTGTCTTCAACAGGTGTCTTCAACAAAAGTCGACCTTTTGAAGAGCTTGCACCACTTGCTGAGCTCATAGCTCGACTTCTCGTTAAGCTCAGCTTTGACATCTTGCTGAGCTTGTAGCTTGCTCATTTTTGAGCTTGCAGCTTGCACATTGAAAAGCTCACATACTTTCCTTGAAACTCCTCCTTCAGCTTACCCAAGCTTGTTGGAAGTCTCACAGGGTGAGTTGTTGCTGTCTTCTCCTTGCAGCCCTCAAAGATGACAGGCTTAAACAGCTTCTTGTCTTTCTTAAAAGCAGAAGAAAAAATCAATGGCCCTTAAGACTTAGGCTCATGATACCATGTTGGGATTTTTGACAGCAACAAAAGAAAACAAAGCAGAGGAAGAAATACAGGACACAAGAACAAGGAAGCAAGAAAAATTTACTTGCTCACAAACGTGCAGCAAGGAAGCAATCTGCATTGAGCTGCTAATATGCTTACATTTTCAATGAAAAAACAATACATTTATAGCCAACTACATCATCTAATACTACCTACTACCACTAGGCTTAAACTAATACAAACTTAACTTGTACACAAAGCAAAGCTGATAAATGTCAGCTATTACATCAGTCAAATTCAAATCTAAAATCATTGAACTTTGATATCCTTGATCAAGTTACAAAAGGACCAAGTGAAACAGAATGACTAAGCTGCTTTGGTTCAGTCTCAATGGTGGCATGCAGAATGAGTTGCTGCTGCTGCTGGTGCAATGTTGCATTAGCTAAAACAAAAATATATTGCAACATGCACAATTTTGTAGCATGCATACAAGCTGTATGCACTCAACAAAAACACAACAACAGCATGGTTGGCCATTTTCAACAACAATGTTGAAGCCAATAAAAATTGTGGTTGTTTCAACTTACATATCCATCTATTTTCTGGAATATAGGGCTTTATGGAACAAGAAGTACTGCAGCAGTGACCGTAGTGCAGGTGGGGAAGTTAGCTTTTATGACAAGTATCTAGAAAAGGGTGGGGTTTGAGAGAACCGTCAATTATCATATCCTGTCAAAGCAAGGGATTTTACTACTCAAGTTATTTATTGATTTGCGAATGCTATAAGCATTTTAAGTTTATACTAATTGTACCAAAGGAGTGATGTATGATGTATCCGGTCTGCCTAATAATGCAAAATCCAATAAAACAATGGAAGAAAAATAAGAAATGTAACATTTTGCAGGGTACGACTCTGTCGTCCTCTTTGCTAATTGCATTCAATTCAAAACCTAAGAATCAGCCAAAAGAAAACCTAAGATGTTGCAGACATTTGCATTTGTGTGCTGTCTTGAAAACCTACCTCATTTCTTTCTCAACAAGTCAAGTTGTGGGAATTGCATTTGTATTAAGGCATCTTGCACCCAAACCTATACATTAATAGTATTTTTTTCAAATCAATATGAAGCGAACCCTTATCACCAAAACTGAATGTAATGAACAAAATTGATGGGTTTTAAAAGCTTTGTGAAATTAATCAATGGGTTTTGCAAAATATATTGATGGAGCTTTACAACTTTGAGGGGAAAAGACAGAAAAGAGGAGAAGAGAAGAATATTAACGACCCAAAATAATAAATTAATTTTTTAATCTACTTTATATTACAACACACACAAAGAGATCACCTCATTTTCCTGTTAGTTTTATTAACAAATTTGACAAAATTTGTGTAGTATTTATTATTTACAGTTTTTCTTGCAATCCAAGTGCAAGATTATCACAAATTCCAATTTGCAATTGGAAAATGAGGTACGATGTTTATGTTTTTTTTTCTTTTCATTTTAAATATAATAAAGGTGAAATTAACTGAAGGAAAACTCTTTTTGATTTAAAAGTCTAGATATCAATTACAAGACATCAAAACCAAAGACAAGTATTGGGGCCAGCAGATGACAGTGAGTGACACTGTTTGATTTAGTGGAATGATTACAACATGTTTGATTGAAACTATTTTGTAATGTCTGGCTAAATAAATATTGAGAGAAAAAGACTTCAAATTTCTTCTTTTCCTTACCTATAAAAATTTAATTTCTAGTTTGGATAACATGCCTTTGGTTCTCATCTCTTGTTATGTAAGGCTGAGTCGCTGTTCGTTGGATGGACCTACATTCATAACATGAATTGAAAAGACGAGTAATAGAAACTTTGTCATATTTAGACAAATCAAATTAATTTTGCTTGGACAATTTGTGATTGAACCAAGTATTGGAATATTTTATCTGCTTTGCCCTGTATTATTTTCGATTCTTCTTTTAATGGCATTCTTCTCCTATGGTTTTAAAATTTCAGATATTATTATATTCCTTAAGCCCAACCATCTGCACCATTTGCTTCTCTCTTTAATTTTCAGCCTATACATGAGTTGTTGCTGTCTATAATCTACCATTACCCGACCACATCTTTTTAACTTTTTACATTTATTCTGCATGTATCCAAACCAAACAATACATTTATTGCATATTCCTTTTCTTAAATACCATTTTATTTAATGTCATTAGACATTATTCTTTTTCTTTGTGATCAAAATTATTAAACAAAAATGTGATGCTTATTTTACGTGTAAAGTAATTTTTATTGAATATATTAAGAACCAATATATTAATTTTCAGCCATATGTCTCATTCAATAAAGTAGCATACTATTTTTTCAATATAATTTTGAAGTGTAGGGACCATCTCGAAAATTGGATAATCTTGAAACCATTATGATATTATACCATTTATAATTTTGGAGTAAAGGATTCTGCCTTTCTAAATCTTCATTAAGCTACTTTGCCTTTTATTTTTTGCTCCATGCCTCAATTGCAAGACAACTATTTATTTATAACTATTGAGTATAACTCCTATTTCACCAAATTTGAAATAATCTTTCAGCTTAAACTTTGTTTATTTGTTTCAATCAAGCTGATTAGTCTAGATTATTTTATTATTATTTGACTTATTAATTTAGCCTATAAATAGGCTCTTTTACAACTTTAGAAAATACATCCATTAGATATTAGAACTCATAACACAAGAGAATTTTGTGTCTACGTTTTAAAGGTTCTTTGTTTCGGGTTTTCGGATTTAGTTTTATCTTCATCTTTTGTACTTTTCGTTTTACGATTATAGTAAAATTATCTTTACACGTGATTTTTATCCTATTTGGAGGGTTTTTCATGTTAAATTTGTGTGTTCAATTTCTTAATTTCTTTGCTATATGTACTTGTTCGTTGTTTAATGGAGCCAATCCCTAACAAGTGGTATCGAGCTAGTTCAATTTTCATATATCGCCTATTTAGAGATGGCAACAACAAGGTTTGAAATTGAGAAGTTCGATGGTGAGACAAATTTCAATCTGCGGCAAGTTCGGATGATGGCAATTCTAGTTCAAACCGCTTGAAAAAGGTTGGATTCTAAAAAGCCCGAGAATCTAAACCAAATGGAATGGGAAGAGCTCAATGAAAAGGCCTTGTATACAATCCAATCGTGCCTTGCATATATGGTATTGCAGGAGGTATTGATGGAGAACACCTCATCCGCCTGGAAAAGGTTAAAACTCTTTATGCGACTAAGTCTCTATCTAACTATTTAGTGTTAAAACAACATCATTTACATTTTGTATGAACGAATGTGAGCTTCTTAATGATCACATCACCAATTCATTACTCTTTAAACGATTTAAAGAATGTTGAGGATCGATTGATGATGAAGATCGCTATGCTATCGTGGTTTTTACCCCCTTCATACAAGTCTTTCAAGGAAATCTCGATTTATGGCGAGATAAACTCTTGTTCAAGATGTGAAGGGTCATTTGTTGAGTAGACAAACTCGACAATGAGTTTGGTTTGATTATAAGGCGTATAAGCAAGCTTCTATTTTGGTAGCATCAAAGAAACGAGACAAATGTGTCGCTATTATAAAAAGTTAGATCACATCAAATTAGATTGTTATAAACTATGAAATAAAAGAGCTTCGAGAGTAATGATGAAGATATAGCTGGTTCTAATTTAGCCAATGAAAGTGGTGATGATTTCTTGTTATTATCAACGAGCGATAACTCCAACCTCACGTCCGTGGATCTCGGATTCGGGATGTTCTTCCCACATGTGTCCCAATAGAGAATGGTTTTCCCCATACAGTTTGGTTCAAGGTGGAGTTGTACACATGGGAAATGATTCATCTAGCAAGGTAATTGGTATTGATACTGTTAAAATTAGGATACACGATGGGACGATTAGGGCACTCTCAGATGTCGTGTATGTACCGATGAAAGAATCTCATCTTCTTGAGTATTTTAAACTTGAAGGATGTAGAATCAACATTGAGTTGAGCGACATTAAAGTATCTCGGAGCTCTCATTTTGTTAAAAGGCAAAAGAACCAGCAGTCTTTATATTTTGGAAGGTTCTATAATGAGCAAAGAAATCGAACATCCTCGTCTGTTACTTTGAGTCGAAGTCAACTTGTTTGCAGCAAGGCAACATGGTCAAAAAGGGAAAAGGTATGACCGCTTGTTGAAGAGAGGTTCTTTGGATGCAGGTTTTGAAAATTTAGGCATCGTGTTCGTGAAAATCAAACTCAGATAGTTTTAATTTGACAGGTACAAGTCGAAGGCTAGAAGTCTTCCAATTTCTAAGCATAGATTCGACTCAATTAATTCCTACATAGTTCAAGATAGGCCCAAGGGCTTCTAAAGATGGCATTGTGGAAATATTAGTCAAGGTGGAGATTTGTTGAGTATGACTCTATTTCAGTCAAATTTAAGAAATAATCTATCGCTTAAAATCATACTTGTTTCAATCAAACTCTAATTAGTCTAGATTATTTTATTATTATTTGACCTATGAATTTAGCCTATAAATAGGCTCTTTACAACCTTAAAAAATACACCAATTAGATATTAGAACTCATAACACATTTAGAGAATTTTATTTACGTTCGAGGGTTCTTTGTTTTCGGGTTTACTTTTTATCTTCATCTTCTGACTCTTCATTCTTTTGCCATTATAGTAAAATTATCTTTACCCGTGATTTTTTTTCTTTGGAGGATTTTTCACGTTAAATTTGTGTGTTCAATTTTCAATTTTTTTGTTATTTTTACTTGTTCGTTACTTAATTGGGTCGATCCTCAACACTAACCTTATAAAATTGTCTTTTCAAAAAAAAAAATCCTCAATCTAGCAAAGTATTACATTTGATTATGAAAGTAGTATGTTGTCTTACATAAGCTAAATTTAGAGATGTTTGTGATTTTATACTCGGACATAGATGACGAGCATGGACAATTCCAAAGTAATGTTAAGTTTATTTTACATGCATGTTGAATTTTATTATTGATTCATTTTCAATTTTAATATAATAATATATCGTTTTTCATTGAGGGTAGTAGAATGACGAGCTCGGGGACGTACATTACTTCGATTCGACTTAGAGCCTACGAGCGTGTTGAAGTAAGGAGAAACAATCATGGCCACCTATCGGATCGAAGCTCATTGTTGGCGGCTATTTGGGCATTATAGCACGAAATGCGAATATGTTGCCCATTAACTACTGAATCATGGCATCACATGCACGATGCCAACAAAATCATGCTCTCGATAATATTAAGGTAATAAAAGGTGAATGTAATTTATAATACTTTAATTTAACCTTCATTTATATTAACTTTTTTAAAAAAAATTTCTAGGGTAACTTTAGAGGTCTCCGATGACTATGTTAAGAAGACGTTGGGTAAAAAATGGAGAGACAATAAAAGTACCCTAAAAAAAAACAATATTTTAAGACATAAGCCTCGACGAAAAATTACGAAATGTCCCGCCGGGAATGTTAAGGTACCAATGGGAAGATCAAGTTAGATTCTGGAATTCAAAGAAAGGAGAGGTATTATGTACTTTCAAAGTCTTATAAATTTTTTGATTTATCGTATTTACTATATACATAATTCAAATTCCATTATGTAGGACCATGAGCGAGTTGGAACAAATAGCGAGAAACAACAATTCACGCTACGACGGGTTCCGAAGTTTTGCTCGTGTAGTGAGGCGAGGTATTATAATTTATTACTTCTTTCAAATATTAATTACTTTATACTATTAAATTATATTTTTACGCTATAATGTAGGAAGTTTATCAGTCAAAAGTTGGCGCCTTGACTTTTGACATTACACATAGGAAGAAGGATGGATCTCGATGACATCCGAATGCAAAAATTTTGGTATATTTACTTAATAAAATTTGATTTATTATAAATATTTATAATGTTTAATGACAATAGTTTAATTCATCGTTTGTAGTTTTAAATTTATAATTTTAAGTTATGTTCCATTCCTTTTATTATATATTTCGTTTCTAACTTTTTATTGATTTATTAGGATAAACTAAAGGAGAAGAAGGCGAGTATGAAGCGGTTGCTTGTCAGCGATTCTGTTAATCTTGAGGAGATTGATAATGAATTATTCGATGTTTTGGGTCCGAAAAGTCTGATGCTTCGATTGATAGTTTTGTTAATATTGAGTATATTTATAACAAAATTATCACTAATGTTTTGGGTCTTACAAGGTATGGTTGGGTTCGATGTCAAGGATCGGTGTTACCCCAACTCAATATTTTGATCCGGCTCCGACAATACATGCCTTCCGGAGTCAATCTCGTCTTGAAGTTGAGACGAAAGACCAGATATCTCGATGGAAGCGAGCATAATGAGCAAATTTCTTAGTTTAGAGCGGAGGCGTGAGGGAGGCGGATCATATTGCTCAACTTAGAGCGGAGGCAGCAGCGCTGGAGGCAGAGCAGAACAAAAAGTATGAAGAACTCTAGCTACAATTGCAGACTATGATGCATTGTTCAAGAACGATGCAGAGGCCCTCTTAGACATTTGTTTTATTGTTGTAAGATTTTTTTAACATTATTCGTTAACATTATTGTAAAATTGTTTGAATTATGCTTCATTTATTAATAAATATCATATATCTTTTATTAAATTTGAAGTATCGTTTAGCTTTAATGCTTTTGGTGAGATTTAAATGTTTTATTCTTTGCCTTGGGTTGGAATTATATGCAATTCTTCTTTTTTGGTTGGTTTTAATGCAAGGAGGGTAGGATATTGCGGAAAAACAATGACAAATCTGCAAATTAGGCTTTTACAAAAGCCTAAAGACTACACCTTTAAGCGGCTTTTATAAAAAAGCCTAAAGACCACACCTTTAGGCGCTTTTACAAAAAGCCGCTAAAGCACACCTTTAGACACTTTTACAAAAACGCGCTAAAGACCACGCTTTAGCGCTTTTACAAATAACGCCTAAAGGCTAACCTTTAGTGCTTTTACAAAAGCGCTAAAGGCCCAACCTTTAGCGGCTTTTATAAAAAAGCGCTAAAGGCTAACCTTTAGCGGTTTTTATAAAAAGCGCCGCTAAAGGTGGGATCTTTAATGACTTTTAAAAGCGCCAATAGCGTGAGTCTTTAAGCGCTTTTATAGAAAACGCTGAAAAGACACCACCTTATGGCGTTTCTTATAAAACGTCGCTAAAGTCAAGACTTCTAGCGCTTTTCCAATAAGCGCCACTAAC